>JAWWTY010000123.1:27539539-27660816 GCA_035222235.1 Margarornis squamiger | reverse complement strand
GGGGGGGGGGGGGGGGGGGGGGGGGGCGGCGGCCGCCGCGCGCCAACGAGCGCCGCTGTTTTTGGCGCGCGCGCTGCGGCGCCTGCGCGGCAGGAGCGGCCGCCCCCCCCGCCCCCCCGCGTGCCCTGGCGGCCCTGAGGGGGCTCCGGCCCCGCGGGTGGGCCCGGGCGGGACGGAGCTGCGGCTGTCACTGCGGGGAGCTCCCTTCAAAGCGACAGGGAAGGACCCAGCTACGAGCTTGAGGGCATGAGGCTGCAGTGCCTCGCAGCGCCTCCAAAACGCTGCCCAGAAATACAAGCGCTCTGAGCGCCGCCTCTTATCTCACACTTGTGACTGGAACGCCATCCCTATTCTTCCTGACCACTAAGGGGAAGTCCACTCTGTTTATAAAAGTGCAAGATAACATGATAACAAGATAACGAGTTCGTGCTTTCTTTTCATGAAAATACTTAGAATCACTTTGTGGAGATGGTGCTGCTCCATCTAAACCAGGTCAGAGTTGCGGCTTTTCCTCACTATGAAATTGAAGCTTACGTCTTGCTGTGAAAAGTGGGCACTTAATACTTTGGTGTATCTCCCTTTTGCCATGCAAAATGACTGACTGACTAGCAAGACACTTCTGGTGCCACAAATGCTGTAACTCACGACACCTTTAAGCCTGAGTGTCAATAACCTTTCTTCTCCATGGATAAACACCGACACTAGCTACTTCATCAACCACAGAAAAGATATATTTATACTAAAATAAAAGCTCCAAAGCAGTCTGGTCAAAATTTATCTACCTTTAGACAAAGTTTTACACTGATGCACTCTGCTGCACATATGCTTTCTGTAACTGCGTAACAGGAGATAAGTAACAAGGATTGATAAACCTTTCAAGCTAATTTCAGCTTTTGGCTGAAATTCAGTGTTTTCAAACAACTGCCCTACAGCCACACTGTTTCAGACACAAGGAAAAAAAGATCATGAACTTATCTAAAACCTTTGCTTGTGTTTGGTAACAAGTCAGACATATACAAACTCTGCCTACCTCAAACCCACATTATTTCAGGATGTGAGATGCCATGATGAGGTGACAGGGTTTTGGCATTTGCAGAGGCCCAGCTGATGCCAGAGTTGTTCCATCTAGGTAGTCACGATTCTTGAGTATCTTTTTCCTTTTTTTTTTTTTTCCCCAATAAACATTCACATATTCATCCTACATAGGAAACGGGTGGGAAAATAAGATGGCAACATCTACTTTTTTCTTGTGGTATAGGTAAATAAAGCCTTAGATGATCCATCAGATCCACCAAAGCAGTCTTGTTAACAGTAGCAAGATCTTTACACAGAACCTTCACTATTCCTAACATTAAAGAAACATGTTGACTGACCACAGAGAACAGTTGAGCTGGGTGCTAAATGCTTCATACTTTGCATTCCTGCATATATAATAAGAATGCAAGAAATTCAGGGAAAGCTAATGTAAATATGAGCAAACTCTTCAAGAAAGCATTTGAGCAAGAAATATCTTCAATATAAAATTTCATCCCTGCAAATCAATCACTCGTTCAAAGAATAACATTTTGAAGGAAAGCTATTTAATTTTTCTAGCAGAAAGACATTCTTCAGTGTTGCAGGAAGACTGCTAGCTCTAGCTGCTCCATAAGAATAGAGCATCAAATGGTCCTAGACAAACACAAGCTATCACTGCAGTGAAGGAAAAAAACAACCAAACAAGCAAAAAACCCAAAGCAAAACAGAAAAACACCAAAGACAAAGAGGAGTTCTCAGATTCCAGGTATTGCTACAAACCTCTAGCTTGGTAGCACTGGTAGCGACAATGCTGGAGATCTGAAAGACCAGCACTCCAAAATTCACTTGCCCAGTTTGATTGAGCCCTTTTAGTGTCATCATGCTTAGCATCTTCTGAGACTTTTGATAAAAAGCAGGAACAAATGAAAAAATGCACTGTATCAAACACAAATTCACACTGAATCAGCTTGCTCCACTGCACAACCTTCAATATAAATTCTCTCCATATCAGGAGTTCAAAAAAGGTTTAAAGCATGAAAAAGTTTTAATGAGCCACTTAACATGCACAGTTCTTCTATATAAAGTCCTATGAAGTTATTAAGATTTAACCTAGGTAACTTATATCCAAAAATTTTATGTGTCTGCTAACAAATATCTAAAGACATTGTGTATTTTCAGTTTTTCCACACAACTTTTTAACGGAGAAGAACCCGTCCACAGAACAGACACCCATCCAACAGATATACACAATGAGAGCAGCACAGAGATACAGCCATGTCTGTAAATTCTGGCTGTGATCCCTAACAGCCTTGACCTGCACTTTTTCACAAGGGTCTCAAAGTTGTACGAGTTGTCATTAATAAAAGTGATTGTAATAATTATTTCTGAAAGTTTAAACCCTGAGGAGAGTCATATGGCACTCTAGGAAAGTACTGACACTTTACTATTTTTATATGCTGCTTATTTCAAAAGCATAAGCACAGTGTTAACACCACACTAATGTACTAGAGTATACTTACTCGAAGTTTCCTTTGTTTCCCAGTCTTCATCTGTGAGAGGTGACAGTGTTTTCAACATGATATACACCTTTAAGTGATCCTTAGCACTACATAGTAACTTCAGTTAAGAGTTCAGATTCTAATACTGCCACAGTGAAACACATTTTAGTTGTTATTTAGAAGTGGAAACTTGTTGTCTGCTTGTGCCTCTTCTGCACTCTAGCAACTTTTCTCCTGTTTCAAAAAGTTTCTCTGAAAGAACTACTTAAAAAATTGAAATGTTAGGTAGTTAAAAAAGCACTATTAGTACAGAAAATTATATCTATAAAGAAGACCAACTATAAAATTATATACACCTTCCAGAAGACATCCCACACGTAAGATTGAATCAAAAATACTGAAACAATTGTATTGATTTCAGCTATTCAGTTCTGTACATCTTGGTGTACAAGTTCCCAACCTGTTATTCCTGATTACAACTGAGAAGGGAAAAAACAAAAATTCCTGACCAATAGTGTTCATTAAAAGTGAAGATATCCCTAAAGCTTAATAAATTGTGATTTATAACAAACAGCCAAGTAGTTAATAGCTTTTACAACAGCCGCAGGATATAATGTGGAATTACAATCTCTAGAGCTTCAACACATGAAAAGGTTTACCAGTTTATAGGTTTGCATTCTAACGTTGCCTCACTCTATCATGGTGTGGAGACAAAAAACCTACCAGCTCAAGTATCCAGTGTTTCAATGGTAGTTAAATGATGACATTTCTGTAACACACCTCTGCCTCACTGCACCAATAAATCTAGTCCCTAATGACTTCCAATTAAACAGGATATTTAGACTTCAGTATCTCAGTAACTGACTGATGATGATAAAAACCTGTGTTCAGTGCAACTCAGACCTGTGCTGTCGTCATGTGTACAGCACAACTACTTGCTGTAAGGAAATGGTACCAAAAGGAGTTTGGTATGACAAACATCCAGAGACATTTGCCTTTTCCTCCCTTTAAAATCATCATGTGCTACAGTCATTTTAATTTGGTGAGGACAAAAAGGCTCAACTACATTTTTTTCTTACTTGAAGACAAAGTTTTATTGTTGAAAGTGTTAATTCAGCTCTCCGATAGGTTTTCACTTTCCCCATACTGCAGTATTCTGTAAAGAACAGTCTCAGTGCAGATAATCAACAATTCCAGCTCTCTAGACTTCAGGGGAGTTTTGACAATTCACACCTGCTCCCTGTGTTTCCATGTCGAGACTGACACAAGATAGCTGCTCTGGCCACAGCACCACTAACCAACCACAAAATAAAGCAGTTTGTCTGCTCCTAAGTGAGAGTTTAAGCCTTTTAGATGGATTAAATCTCATGTATAGATGGCAAAAATGAAATTCTTGTTTGACAATTAAGTAACGTTAAACAGATTTGAGATGTTCTTAGAACACCAGGAATATCATAAAATGGTGGTTTCCCCATTTTTTGCACTCTTCTCTGAGCAGTGCATAATTTGCAGGTGGGCACCATTTGTTAGGTTCACCATTCTTCTCTTCTTCAGCTCCCCACAAATCAATACAAATCTTGTCTTTAAGGTAAGGACTGTGCTGGACATTCCATCTCACGGAGTGACCAATCCTCCTTTAAGTGAAAGGTTTGAAGAACACAGGAGTAGAAGAAGCATAAATCCAGTTTGTCTTCAGTGCAAAGCCACTGATTTTCACGATTTAATTAAGGCTTCACCAAAAAGAAATACATAGTACCATATTTAATAGCTGAAAATTAGCACACTCCTTTGAAAACAAATGGTCCATGACTTCTGTGTCTCTACCATCAATTGTCTTCCTGAACAAAGTAGTATCTCACTGGGGGCCCTGGCAGATCTTCCTCTCCATCAGTCTCTGGAGCAAATGATACTGTCAAATCCACGTACTTTTTATCAGCTGATGGTTTCACAAGCTTTTGCATCCTACAGAGAAATGAAGAACAGTTTGTTAACACACCAGAAGGAAGACTGGCACTGGGAATTCAGGGCCAGACTAGGATAAATTTCAGTGCCAGCAATATGTACTGGTCCAATATATTACAGACCAAACTAAAATGGAGAATTAAGGCACCTTTAAATTTTGACACAGAAGCTGTTTCTTCACCTGAGATCGAGCAAATCATATTCCATTTTCGTGATAAGATGTAGCCCATTAGTGAGCTACTGCATCATTCACCAACAAGTGATCAGTACAAAAGAGAAGAGCACATGGCCAGTTTCAGATGGGATTCCTCACAGATGTAATTTCTCTTTGGCATCCTACAGAGGCACAAGGCCAAGTCAACTTTCTGTACAGGATTTCAGACAATGAGGAGAAGTAAGTTTTCTGTCTACCAATAAAGGCCCATTCTAGTACAACAGGAAGAACCACTCCAGTGCAAGGACTAGATAATAAGTTCTGATGCAAAGTAATTCTTTTGGGGTTATGAGATTAAGTCCCTGAATTTCAAAGATGAATAGCAATGTGGGATGGGGAACACCACCAAGATCTGGGACTTCTTCCTTCATGACCACAACATGAGTTACAACTATATAGGCGTGTTACGTATTAGTACAACTTCCCCCTTTTGCTCTCTGCAGTCTCAAAAGCTACAGCCATTGCTTGGAAGTTGCACACTGGAATACTGAAATAGGTCAGCCAACCTCACTTTCATCACCTATCTGCAGATGGCTCACAATTATTTTCCTCCTAACCTGGAGCACTAGTTCATGAGGCTAGCTCAAATGCTAGAAGGCTGGTGGAATACAGTCATTCATTTCTATTCCTCACAGGTCACTTAGAGAAGGATTTCCCTTCTGGGTATACTTTAGCATGCAGGTCAAAAAGCTGCTTTCCCCATCCATTTGCTTCAGCAAAGCCTGTGAGCACTGACCAGCATACACTTCACAGAAGCTCTAAGGAACACATTTTGAGCTAAACTAGTTTATTCAACAGGTATAAAGGAGAACTAAACCTGGGTGAGATCTGGCTAGTACTTTGCAAAGGCCTATCAGTCAAAAAACAACATGCTGCCCCTCCCATCCTGCCAAGCTGCCAGTTTGTGATACCTCAATCTCGTTAGTGATTGGCACTGCAAAGCCTTGTGAATGTTTTCATTGTTAAAAGGGCTAAGGTAATGCAGAATCTCAAGGAATTACTATCAACAGAACTGACTTTCAGAAATCTTAATCTGCAAGCAATACATTAACTCCTTCAGAGCTAAGTTGCTAAATATCAGCATTAGTTTTAAACCAATTTCAAAAGGTTCTAAATTGTTCCACTTGAACCAGAATACATTCTTTCCCCAAAATAACCCCCACTTTCTCTCAGACTTCTTTAGCTTTCTCACTCTGGTATTCATCAATTAGAACAGCATTTTGGAAGTCTTCTGTCTTCATCATAGAAGTTAATTCACTTACTCTTTTTTTATTTTCTTTTCTTTTTCCAAATGAAAGAAATTACCTTTTGCTTTCTAAAATATTAATGACTAGCTACCACTTTGAAGGAAAACACTGCTGTCAGACACACATCCTTATGACACAACCAATGAGCTCAGTTTGTATGCGCACTTCCATCCCTCAATCCATTTTCCAGTTATACTCACGTGAACTTTAATCTTTTTATATGGCCTGGCATCACAGGAACATAGAGCATTTTGACTCCTTGTACAACCATAGTTGGTTCAATTCCGTATTTCTCCTGCAATTCACAAATTAAAACTTCTTAAAAGACTAGAACAGCTGCCCGAGCCAGCAGATACTACTGCTGCTAATACTACAGCTAATTATTCAAATTCATAGGATCCCAGCCAGAAAACTTGCTAATGCATGGACACTGACAGAAGTTTTATTAAGATACATTTGAGCCAAATGAATTAACAAAGAGTTTGAAAATAGGGTTGGAAGTGTCTACTTAGAGATATTCCCATTTAAGTACTATTAAAATTATTCTGGTTTGAACAATAACTTGATGAAAGGAAAACAAAAACCCAAACCAAAAATGCAAAACAAGAAATCCCCTTCCTCTTGTCTTGTACTAATCCAGTACAGTAGATAACTTACTCTGACAGCATTTATGAAGTCCAACAAAGTAAAATCCTCTTTCCCGTAAATTGTCCACCTGTCCCAGATGGTAAATGAGATCCCATTTCTGTGTTAAAAAGTGAAAGGTTGTTACTTTAGAATCTGAAGTCAGGCACTTCCTTTAAATGCATACTGAAGAAATGCCATGCCTTCTAGCAACCTGCTGTTTTATCTTGAGCAAAAATCTCTTCTCTCTCTGCTGCTGTTTCTCCAGCCCTCTGACCTTGCTAAGCATAAGACACACTAAGAGCTCTAAGTAAACATGGTATCTGGCAATGAAGTTACTGGAGCTTTCAGATCTACTGAAAAATAGCTCTTGTATTGAATAAGATGCAAAAGCATATCCAGAATGTTTCCTAAGAACAATGCCTCACATCTAACTTGAGCAGATTTTTAAAGCCTCACGGGTAACAGATTCCACTGAAAACAAAACTAAGCCTTCAAAACCACTATATTTTAAATTAGGACAGATGAGTACGTACTGTATTTTCCAAAGTTCTTGAGCAATGCAGTAGTAAGAGGATCACTTACACTTTTAGCAGTATATAGTAAGTGGATAACAGTTTGACAGCAAGCATGAAGTGATTCATCATTTTTCAAGTTTAAACAACAACAGCAAGTTTAGAGTATCTATAAGGTTTCATTGGGAGTATGGCCATGAACTGTGGTTCTATCACAGCTTTGCTATGTGAGCATGTAAGACTTTAATCCGGTTATCTGGATTTAATAACTATTCAAACCTCACATTTGTTGTAATGGCTCAGCAAGTTCTCAGCATCAATTAGCAGGTTTCCAAATACTGCCCTTGCCCTTCTGCCACTGTTCTTCCTACCTGATTTCTGTTCTTCTTACTTCAGCAGTTTCTGTAAAGACCATTACAGGAATGGCTAGGTTCAGAAAACAGTTCTTGTATGCATCAGCTGGGTAGCCACCTACAACTTTGATGAGTTCCAGTGCAACCTGCAGTAAATAAGAATTTACTTATTTTAGTTTTTAGGTACTGTGTTGCCAACACTAGTGTAGTTAAGAGGCCAGCAACTACAGATAAAGTTGTTTATGAGATCAGCCTTTATAAAGGTAGCACAATAAGTAGCATCTGGAAATGCAACCCACTATGCCACAGAAATAAATTCTGTTTCTGACAAGGGAAATACTTAATTAAAATACTTTAAAAAAAGTGTTCCTAACATAGGACTCTTCCAAAAGTTGTTTAATTCAAGACACCTCCACAAAGAGTGAAGTTCTTTTGAGACACTTGAAATGAGTCCTCTCAGCTCCTGCTGTGTCTCTAGGTGTCCAGTCCCCTGGCTGGAGCCACCTGTCCCCTTGCCCTTTGTTGTGCAAAGTTCACAGCCTCTTGCCTGAGGCTCTCACCACCCTGAGCTCAATCTTCAGCTGACACTGCAGCTGTACACTGAGATACCTGCACTGAATGTGTTCCTCAACAACCACATCTAGAACCAAGCGTGACCTTTTGTATTGGTACATGAGAAATAAATCCATCTCTTTCAACGAGGCTCTGTTGAGGTAGCACTAACTGATACCCACACAACAGTGGTTTTAGGCAAGAAACAGTAAGAGAAAGAAATATACATTTAAAGAGCATACTCACCAGCCCTGATACTGCAGCAGTAGCTGTTGCAATGGCAGGAATAATCTTTCCTGCAATGCGCTTTGTTTTGAACCGATCTGCTGGTTCAATGTTGTACATCTTGGCTCGTAAGTTTGACGCTGCTGTTATAAAATCTATATGCCCGTTACTATCATCATCTTTTTCAAAGGATATGGGCTTCATTTGCAAGTCAGCTGCTCATTAAAAAAAAGAGCAAAAATTATTATTGGAAAACTGAACATAATTTATAGCAATGGGAATCTTAAGAAATCAAAAATCTCACATCCTGGAGCTTGGTGCCTTACTTGTTTTCCTATGCTAGAAGCAGAAATGCCCCTATCAAAACCACTTGTTAAAAGTGAGTAATGAAAGAAGTATCAACAGAGGTCCATAATTTTATTTTCCTTGCAACACCAGGAATAAATTTTGTATGGTCCTGTGGATATTTCTTATTCACCCTGTCTCACTATAGCTCCTTCCTGCGAGAATTCCCTCTATAAGCTTTGTTTATCTGCAACCATTTCTCTATGGACTTAGCATCATGAGAGTCAAGAGTTTTGGGTTGAGACTCCGTGGGATTAGAGATAAGGTAATCTTTCTCCTCTGTCTTCACAAGCTAAAAAAGCTTCCATGTAGTTGTTGCCCAGTGACCTCTTCATGTGGCCAGGCATAAAAATGGGATCTGAGCATCCTTATTTTATCATATCTAGAAGATGCTGACAAAGACTCAAACAGACTTTACAAATAAGGATAATTTCAGATTGATTCTTCTAAGTAGTCACTCTCAGCCTTCTCATAGCAGAATCACTTTCAATCCATCTGAGATCTAGCTAGCACCCTATTCCTCCTTAGAGTTGAATTCCCTGCTGCTGCCCGCTCGCTGTCATCAGCACTGTAATTACATGCAAGTCTAACAGAGAGCCCTAAAACTTGCAGGAATCTCAGAAATACAGAAACATAGGGTAATGTCAAGCAACAGGACAGATATCTCCATGGCACTTCAGACAGCTTTAGACACCAGCTCTGCTTCTTGCAGAATTACAGAACTGCTTTATCCAAAGACCTGAACGTCACTACCGGCAGGGCCAATGCAAGACATTGCTAAGCTATGAGGTTTCAGAAGTTTGTGCTACTCACCTTCCAGAGCTTCATTGGATAGTATAGATTTCTCCAGCTGGAAAATAGCATTTCTTTCATCCTCGCTGCTGACTGGAATATGATCTGGTTTTCTTGCAGTTTCATCAGTCTGTACAACCTGCAAGTGTGTGCAGTGCTTGAGTAATAAAATATATGAACTTGATACAGCACGAGTGTCAAGTGTACTAAATTTCCTGTCTTTCCTTGCAGTCTTTCCTCCCCAGTTCAAAAGAGACATAGATTTACTGGAGCAAGTCCAGCCAATGGTCACAAAGACCATTAAAGGACTGAAGCATCTCTCATACAAGGAGAAGCTTGTGAGAGTTGAGATGGTCCACTGTGGAGAAGACAAGGGTCAGCGGGATCTTATCAATGTGTATAAATATCTGATGGGGGAAAAGTAAAGAGAGCACAGCCAAACTCTTTTCACTGATGCCCAACCACAGCACAAGGAAGCATGGACACAAACTGAAGCACATAAAATTCCCTAAGAAATATACAAAAATACTTTAACGGAAAAAACCAAACAAAAACATCCCAACCAAAATTGTGAGGATGGTTGAACACTGGCAGAAGTAGCACAGAGAGGCTGTGAAGCCTGTTCTCAGAGATACTCAAAACCCAATGGGACACAGTTCTTGCTGCCCCTGCTTGAGGCAAGGAACCTGAACTAGGCAGTCTCCAGCGGTCTCTTCCAACCTCAACCAATCTGCGATTCCAAGTCAAAACACCAGTTTGTCCACATAAGACAAGCATTCATGAGACAAGTGTTAACACTGTGCAAGAAAATATGAAAACACCCTGGAATACTTGTTAATTTTAAATAATGACAAATACTAGCCACTGCACAATAACACTAAGCTATTTTGAAGTTAACATTTAAAAAATAAACATACAAGTAATGACACTTCCTTTGTATTAGCTAGAAAGAAATAAATTGACACTAGTCTTGGGTGGCTTTAAAGTTGCTTATGAGTAAAATTTTACTACTTTCATTAAAATAGTACAGACTCATGTAAACTTAAAAAAACCTGCAAAGTTACAATAACATTCATGCATGGGAAACAAGGCTAAACCAAATCATTTTAAAAAGGCAACCCCCCTCCACTATTTTTCATTCAGCATCTGGTACACAGATACCGTAGCTATACCAAGTTAAAGCAGTCCTGTATGCCACCTTTGTATTTCCCCAGAACATATTTTGTGTTTATTTCTCATTAGTATCAATGCAAGTAGTTGGAAATGAGGGACACTGTTCATGAAATATTTTATTTTTTTTCTCTAAACTAAATATCACACTTACTTTGTTTGATGGTCTGAACTCTGGTACCTTCACAGTTGAAATAATACTCAAAATAGTTTCCTCTGACAAATCCTGTTATGGTTTTGAAGAAAAACAATTTAAATTTGCATCAACACAAAAAGATTTCATATCCAGTAGCATTTCAAAGAATACCAAACTCAAAAAATCTCACAAATATTCAATGATGTTTTAGTCAACCACCACCATCAAAACACCAAGTGACATTTCAGTTACCACAGCCAACCAGAGCGGTGTGAAATGCCTAGCACTTGAAAACCAGACAGAAGCGTAAACGTGACTTACAGGAATATCCAATTAGAAAAGGAAAAGGGTAACAAGAAAAACAAAGGATAAGCAACACAGAGGCTGCAAGTAATAAAAAATAAAACCTCCAGAGCATAGCTAAGACACTTAATTAAAAAAAAGTCTTAAAGAGATCTTCTTTCAGTTCAGTAGCTATATTGCACAGGAAATAGGTGCATCACAATAGTAATTCCCAAATATTGAATACACCACTGATTTCTTCTTCAGATTAGGGATTTAACTGCAGATTAAGAATGCAAGCAGTTGCTGAACAGCCAGTGCTGAAGGATAGATTACTTCAAGAATCACTTTAATCAATTCTTGGAAAGAACTGACAACCAGACATCAGGGCAAGACTGAATACATACATCCAAGTTAGGTGCTGGGAACACTGTGACAGTATGGATTACCTTTTCTGTGAAAGGAACACAGTACACTGTTGCGAAGAGTTTTGCTGCACTCACAATGAAACCATAGTGCCTAAAGAAAAGAGAAAGAGAATTACTTTTGGTTGGCTTTTTACTTCAGTTGCCCAAAAGTTTGCAATCATATTCAAAGAGATCTTGAACATATCTTTCAGTGCACACAGTAGAAAACAGATGGCACATTTTGGGTGACTCAGAAGGTGTCCCCAAAACTGACGAAACTTTGATCAGTAAAGAGTTATTTAATGAAAACTGTATTTTCTTAACCTTTGCAGCCAAGAAAACAACTACTCACATGACATCAATATGATAATAAACGGCTTCCCCTCAGAAATACTTTGTTATTTGCCATGATCTCAGTTTTCATTCAAACTAAAAAAGGCAATCTGGACAATTTCCCAAAGCAGGTGTACATATGCAGCAGATAAATGCTTTTCAGTCTTTCAACCACATTAATTTTTTAAATTATCTGTGATACCCAAGCCATCTAGATCAGACCCAATTTGTGATGAAGAAGGGGTCCCTCCACTAGGTCATTTAATTGGGCACAGCTTGCATTTCATGATGTGGGACAACGGGGGCAGGGAAGTTAGACAGCAACAACTCCATAAAATTCTGTAGTCACAGAAGACACAAAATGGGTTGTTCTAAGCCATTTCACATTAGATGTTGTCAGAAATTCCTGCAGCACCCTCCAATCCTTTATCAGTGAAAATTAAATTATCTGTACTGAAAGTATGAGACAACTCAGCAAATCTGCCACATATTTTTAAGACTATTCACTAACACCCACCAATATCAGTCCAGCTTCTAGTGTTATAAAGCCACTGCCTTGCACTTTCTGCCTTAGAGTGAGTTTTATAGATGCTATAAAACATCTATAAAGCATCCAGGGCAGTACCATACTTACAAAGGATCATTAAATTCAAACTTCACTGGGAAAGGTGGCCTCTTTGGTGATTGCCAAAACAAACCTGGTAAGAAGAGAGACTCAAGATGAAATTCTAAGGAACCAGGAACAGCAACACATGACGTATTCCACGAATTCACAACAGCCACGAAGTTGCATTTGTACTTACTTCCATCTTTTAATCGTGTATCAAGGGGAAAGGAATGAAGAAGCTGAAGAGCCTAGAGGAAAAGTCAGAGTAGTTTTAGTAATTTGTCATAGATAGATTGACATGACCACACTAAATCAAACCTTTTAGTAATGACGTGAAATCTCAATACACACCAATATATAGCTGAAGTAACTTAAAGAGTTAAGAAAATCCTAAGGTGACTGTGTCAAGATGGACAGCTTAGACAAGTACTACTAGGCAGAGTGACTTGCACATTCATTCACAGAACAAAGACGACAATGTTACCTGATCAGTACAAAGTCCAAGCAAGATACTTAATCCAAGAAGCAAAGCACTCCCCCCACCCTATTGTCACTTTAGGATTATTGCCTACGAATTCACAATTGGGAATGCAATATTTTATCAATGTGACAATTACCACCAGGGCTTCCATAGGCACAGACATGTTTATTAATGAACAACATCATGATCACAGCCTTGCTACAAAATTACACACATACTTTAAGCAACACTGTGGACCAGATTCTCAGAATGACTGGCTCTTATTTCAGACCATCTTTGAGAAAAACAGGGTTATGAAGATGATAGTAACAAAGTTTAGTGCAGGAAACAAAAATCTGCTGTCCTGCAGTGAAAGGCATCTGATAATCCCGCTACTTTGGAAAACACAATACTGAGTAAGCTGAAAAACTGCCAAGAAAACTGCTTGGAGACTACTGAATAGAGCTACTAGGCTGAGTTAATAAACCAGACCTAGAAGTGCTACAGTAGAAAGAGATGCAGCATTTTTAAGTTTCAAGTACAGTTCACTATTTATGAAGAAATGGAAATAGTGCAAAGAGTTGGACACTTAGTTATTACAGCTACCAAATTATCTAAAATCCTCATTAGTCCAGTGCCACCTCATTTACAGGTCTTACCTACCTTATGACTAAAATACTTCTCAAATTTTACTCTTGCTAGCTCTACACATTGAGTCCAACTTCGGGGTCTTCTACTGAGTGTTTTAATAACATGAAAACAGCCTTCTAAGCTCTCTCCTGATTTTATTCTCTAGATAAAGAAAGATAAAAATTTTAAAACAGTCAAGACTCCTTCAAATCCAGTCAAACAGTAAATATGTTTTCAGTAATGCATAAGCAAAAGGAAACAGAGGGTCACTTTGTGAAATATTATCCTTTATGTGATCCCTTCCATTGGGTTTTTTCCCCCCGAGTGCTGTGGTCTACTTGATTTACTTCCACCCAGCCCTGTGGACTACAGGCCACTATAGACTCATAAGAAAACATAGTAAATAATTGAATCTAATTTATTATATAGTTGAATTCACTTCAAACTCAGTCTTTCCTTAATTTTTTCCAGATAGTTACACATCACTGTGACATATACTAATCACACGCTAGCAGTGCCTCAGTCTTTCTGGTATTTCTACATCATGTTCAGAGGGTATGAGCTAGAGAAGCTTTTAATTATGCGACACACTGGAAATACCGTTCACCTGATGATCAACTAATGACTTGGCCAAATAAGTCTTCTGAAAAAGTCAGAAACTAACCCAAATCTCACTGAACTTCAATAGAAACAAAATCCATAAAGCAGTAGTTTAAACTCTGTATTTTACCCTGGCAAAATTGCCTTACCTGTAAAACTTCTTCTGCTGATGGATAGGTTTGCCAGAATTTGTTAAACAATGAAGGCTTGTGAGAAAATGAGCTTTCGAACTATAAAATAAAATGGAAAAATATGGTATTTTGCAAGAAGTGTATCAGATCCCCCACCTTTCCAAATACACATTTAGTAATGCTGAATCCCAGTAAGCTTATTCCATTACCTTATCTCTTGCCCACTGTATCGTATGCTCAATGGCAGCTGGGAAAGACTTCAAGGTGCAAAAAGGTATTTCTTCTTCTGGTGGATCCCGCTGTAATTAAGGAACATTACATGTAAATGCAGACTTATTAAAGTTTATTACTAATAATACCACTAAGAACTTTTAGACTATTGTAAGTTTAAAACTCTCCTGTTATAAAATACAAAATGGCTTACTTATGCTTAGAAATTTGATTTATGAACACTAGCATTATCACTTGCTCTTTATGAAGAATAGTCTAAACTCAACACTGGAAAGTAAAACTGAACTCTGAAACACAAACAAAGGGTGAGATTGCCAGTTTTTACAAGATGTGCAGTCCACATTCACAAACACTCTCAACATGAAACCTGCCCTTTCACTCAAGGCCCAAAAGACTCCTTTATGGACCCTAGCAAGACTGTTAGGATGCTCAAAATCCTGTTTCTGGGTCCACATGGCACCATTTCAGTGTTCTCAATCAGTGAGTTTCATAAGGCCATTTCATAAGAACTTAAACAGAGGAATACTGCAAAAGCTTGCCAGTTCATTTTCCCCTTCTCCATTCAAACAGAACTGCTATGTATGCTTGTAAAAAAACTGCTCAGATTTTGTTTCCTGTGAACTGTTCCTCAGAAACCAAGGAAGTAATTATTTACTAATCACAATATTCTTCAGCAGCCCAACTGGGCCACTTTAGACAGACACCTAAATGATTAAAGAATCAGAGGGCATTACAGGACTAGCTACAGAAGGTGCACAATGGTCTTAAAACACTTACATGACTATTATAGGACTCTGTCAGATGGGGCACAATAACTTCCGTATGTCCTTTCGTTCCCATAGTTCCAGAGTCTATAAGAGGACGCAGGTTTGCTACACAACGACTGACATGGAAAGACACAGACTATCAGCATACACTGTAATCACTACACTCCTGCCTTGCAGACGTTATGGGAGTGTAACCAGAGTTGCCTCTAGGCAGCTTCAGAAGAGTGGAAAGCTTACAGCAACCTCAGGAAAAGAATAGATTAAAGAAGAAGAGCTATTCAAGTTAGATCAGGATACCATAAACCTAAGCCTATGTGGATTATGAGCATTAGAAATTATTTTTTAATGTAAACATCTCTACTTTTAAATTTAAATACATATTTTTATGCACAAATAATTCAACTTAAGACTGCCACAGTATTCTCCCCCTCATCAGAACTCAACAGCCATTCATTTTCAAGAACTCACTACAAGGCTCTCTGCTGCGTGAACAGTAGCAGCTGCACAACAGCAGAGTTGGTTGCTACCATGAGTTTAAACGTCTTCCTCCCCTCATGTTTCATCCCTATAAAGGAACAAGGTAAACCTGAGCAATTTCCTATCAGATCTTATAAGGAATTGCTGGTCAGGAAGATTAAGAGCAGAAAAGCAGAGCCCACATGGAACATGAAAAGCAGCCCTTGCTTCCTTTCCACACCCTACCTATCAATGTATCTCCTTGCTTCAACATTGTCCAAAGCAGTTACAATCACATCTTGCTTGGTATAGAATTCATCGCTGTAAGTGTTCTCTGTGGCTGGACAAACTTTATTAATGTCTGAGTCAATCTTTATGGAAGGATTGATGTTTAGAGTGGCTTCTGCTGCAGTATAGCTCTTAAATTTCTGAAAGTATAAATACATAGATATATTTATATATTAACAATATGAAGATAAAGACCATTTCAGACACAGAAATACCAACTTCATTTGCTGATCAAACAACAATTCACTGACAGAAATGTTAGTATGCAAAACATACAATACAGGAATTTTTTAATTATATACCTCCCTCACTGATAAATATCTTATTAATATAGTTTCAGTTTTATTTAAAGTAGTGTGTCAGAGACCACATGGTGAAAGTGCTTAAATGGTGCAAAGGTTTATTGAGTAACAAACTGATGCCACATGCTGCCTCTCATGCTCTCAAAATGCCCTAAGAAAGGAGCAGTTCCTGACTGTCAGAGGACAAACCCATTAGTAACTGTGACCATGTCTATGCAGCATAGACATCAAACACCCGTGAATAATCACACTGCTGCAAGGTATTCCATACAAAGCCAATTTTAGAAGCTAAACTGAAATAGAGTTCTTAACCTACCTGACACTTCTAGCCATACTACATTCAGTTATCTAGGGATCAGCACTCAAGACAGTGTGGCTTCTTAAAGCTTGCAGGGTTCACCTTCCATTTATCTATCCATCCAAAGTGTAATGTGTTCCCAGATTTGCTACACATAAACAGGAGGCAGAAAATTAAGCTGCTGAGTTTTGGGCAGGGGAAACCTTTTTTCACATTGCTATCAAGATCTGAGCCACCTTTTTGATTTTGTGCTGTGTTTGCAAGCACAGGATTGTTCTCTTTACTTCTAAGGAATTAACAGCTGTGTCATGAATTTACTGAATGTACTTTTTTTTTCCAAAGCTATTTATCAGCTTAATGAAGACTGAATTAAGTCAGAAGATAGCAACTTTGGTGAAGTTACATCAGCAGTAGCACTACTGAGCTCTATTGAGAACAACTCTGCCAGCACTATTTTTTGTTATTTTATTTTCCCTGAATTTCAATGGTACAGTAAAGCAGTTCTGACACACTAACCCACAGCAGCCTCTTATGTAACACAGCACTCCTCATCTGATTGTTGAGTTTGAGAGGTTTCAATAGTCAAAGACACCAGCACACTAAGATTAGACAATCCCATTTTGCTCAACCAATACTAGTGATAAGTGGGATGCCATTGCAGTTCTAGGTATTGTTTTAAAAAAGTCTGGATTTTGTTACAGCCTTTAAGTCTTTCCTAGACAGAAGTACAGACACTCACAATTCATTCTCTGTGGGGACACAGGACAGGGAAACATGACAATAGTCCAGAAAATTTACTGATTAAGAAAGCCTACCTGTATGTGATGAGGTCGAAAAAGAAACTGCCTGTTTAGGTTGGATTTCTCTATCAAGTCCGGATCTGTAATTGTAACCTAAGTCAGAAGGGGCAAAAGCAACAGCTGTAGTTACAATTTAATTATAGCACTGAGCAATGATATTGTTGCAATGTCTATAGATACTCCAAAACAAAGCACTGCTGTTGACATCGGCTCTGGCTAACGGCTCTGTCTATCCTGACGGATTAAATTTTGTTTTAAAATCAAAATACAGCAAGACTACTGTGTGTTCTGTTTCTAATTGCACACTTCTTCCACTCAATGCCGAGGCCATTATACCCTCTACATAGAGAACAACCTGAAATATGACTTAGACTTGTTTTAACATTTTTAGTAGTTTAATTACTTAATTATTCCTTGTCAAGTTACTTTTTAATAAGAGAAGTGAGGTTAACAGGTGACTCACCAATCCTTTGTCTTGCCCAGTACCGACACCAAGAAGTGCAAAGTTTTTTAGCATTTCACAACCTATTGCTCCACAGCCAACCTAAAGAAAAATACAATTTTGGTCAGAAACATAAGTGAAAACCATGGAAACAAGTATAACAGAGAAGTCCCATTAAAATTTTGGACTATTCTGCAGTGGCACACATTAGGTCTGCTCTCATTATTTTGAAGACAGTGGACATTAGCTGTATCAACAAAGCATTTGCAAAAAGTGTATAAGTGCCAGTCATACTCACCAAGAAAACATTCAAATCATGGAGCTTCTGGCACAGAGAGTCTCCAATACAAGCCCTCAAGGCATCATACCTATCTCCCCTACACAGGCACAGGAGACAAAAACAGAAGACTAGTAGGTTGCCATTTATCATTGATGCCAAACTGCACTTTAACCTAACTTAGAAAGTCAGATGGAATCTATCATTCTTCTTCCTCCCATGCTCAAATAGGACATACATTCTTAATCCCAAACCTGTCCCACCAGCAAACAGCACTGAATTTAGTTTAAAAGATATTTTCTGTGCCTGCTTGAGACTCAGACGTGAACAGTACATAAGCCAGCAGATTATAATTATATTTACCGTGGGAGAAATTCTTCTGAGCCCACCTTCTCTAGAGGTTTTACAATGTCTAACACATCTATATATAACTGGGAAGAAAAAAAGAAAAAAAGACAATAAAAACCTGTGAAAAACATTCATGTTATTTTAATTTGAAAAACTATCTATTTTCTCTGAACAACAGTCTAGAAATTTAGAAGCACTAAGTACTGTCAGTGGAAGACTATACACCATTTGGCATGCCTACAGTTCACTTCATAATTTTAGTGGACAGGAAAAACCATCTAGACGCAGAAGGAAAAGAAGCTCACTCAAACAAGCAAGAACAGGCTTGGTACCCCTCCAAAGGTAACTGTAAAGACTGTGAAGTTTTTTAATCTAACAGTACTCTGGTATTTATCCTCAAAGTCTGAAAGTACTGCTCTTAGGTACAGTAGCTTAAGCTGCCATCTGCCCTATATCACACCTTTGCAGCCATACACTGACAAGCCAATGCTCTCTTTCCCTCTGTGAAAAAAAATGTGCTGTGTGAACTCCAAATACAAAAATTTTAAATAAAACTGGCTGCACTTTTATTGTACACAGAAAAACATTGTGGTTTTCTCTAAATTTAGCCTACAGTCTTTTTGCTTATTTCCATGTTATAAAAGTTGTTTAAGTTATTTTGATTATACAGCATTTACACACAATTATCCATTCATAACATGTCAAAATAAACATCCAAAAAAAAGACAGCCTTACCCACTGCTGCAATGGAGAAAATTTTCCTGTTACCGCTTTCAAGACTTCCTGACTAGCCACACCACCCACTGCTGCAGCCAGAGGAGGTAGAAATCCCTGAGCAGTCCTAGAGAGCCATTTTACCACATCACCATTCACCTGAGGCTGAAAAGTAAGACATAATAGATTTATCCCCTCAGTGAGCAAGTCAGTACTTGACAGTTTCACAGGTTATAGTTCTTCTTCAGTAAAAGATAGATAAATTATTTCACTCTGACTAGCAAAAAAAAGTTTCCATCCAAGACAGATCCACCATATACCCTGTATTTGTTATATGCATTTGTTTAAAAACAGGATTCATATAGCCACGTGATTCAGCCTGTGTGTCAGATGAACATTCAGTTAAACCCATGCTGAAACAGCATTCTGTTCCCTTGCATGGCCTTCAGAAAGCCAGCTTATCCATCTAAAGGTGGAGACAGAGACCAGAACAAGGACCGACAACTAAAGCACGACCTTCAGATAAGCAAATAAGCACATAAAAAAATTACACATAATGACAATGATTCCTTACTCACTTTGTTTTCCAGTGTTTCACTTATAGACATGGCTATTTTCAGCATTTCCTCAGCATCCTGAAGGCATCTAGACACCAGGGTACATAGAAATAAAAATACTAAGTTCTTCTGGACACACAATCAATGGAAGAAAAAAGCAATGGATACAGTAGAAAGACTCTGGAAATTTACATTGTCTTTAACAGTGAGCATTAAAAATGTACTTCCAAATGTTAGGGTTAGCTCCAGAACATGAGACTTAGTGTAAAGCCCATGTGTAAGTACAGTCTTAAGATTTATACTTTGTAGTTTTATCTCATTTAGCTCAAAATTATACACATCAAGAATTAGAGCTGAATAAAAAATACTGAAAATGAAAACCAAATCTTCCACATGTTTTTTTTTAAAACCATAGACTACAAGATAAATCAGGATCACTGAAATTACTTTTCTATATTAATCCCAGAATGCCAAAAAAAAAAAAAAAACCAAAAAACAAACAAACAAAAAAACGACCCCACAGAGAAGCCTTTTCTGTCTACCTGAGGCCAGAAAGTGCTATTGCTGCACTGGGAAAGCCCTGTTACACACCCACACATGAAATAGGTAACATTTTTCATTAAGTTTTCAACTTTTCATTTCTATGTGGTCTATTAAGAACCAGACAGACAAGGTATCCTGCTGCACATCAAACCAGTAACCACAATAAAAAGAGAAATCTGTCTGATTCAAGGCTTAGCAAACACAAAACTGCTGCATTACCCAATGTTTGGTCTGCGACCAAAGTTCTCCTGGAAGTGGTTCAAGGCAAGCATGGCAACATGGATCTGCAAAGGTGTCTGTTAAGACAACAACACCTGTTGATCAGTTACAAACTAGAGAAAAATGAAGGAAACAAAAGCAACTATTTGAACTCTTCTGTTACTATTTCACTTCCTTGTCTCTTAACCACAACACACTAAAGCTTTAAATAACATTAAAAAGTGAATTTGAAATACCTTATACTAATGTTTTTACGAAACATATCATTGTAATGCATACACTTCAAACACATTCAGCAGCCACTTAGCAATTAACTCCAGCTGAAGAGCCCCCAAAAGAAATTAGTGCTGAAATTGGAAAATGCAGTTATCTTTTTTTAACTAGATGTTACAATGCATTGAATTTTGCCAAACATCAATAACAGAGCCCAGCAGCATTAAGTGAAAAGTAGAAAGTTTTAACAGGTAAGTCAGACCTTATATTGTCAAACAAACAAAAAAAAAAATCATTAGACCATTATTGTTTAGTTTAAGATTTTAATAAGCCGGAGACTCACATGTCTTGTATATCCATAATACTTAACTAAAATTGTGTTAGAGGCAAATACTGCTAGTGTCCTCTCAGATTTTAAAAATATCTTTGAATCATTTTTTTTCAAAGAAATAAAAAAAAATATTCTGACACTATTAATTCCAGTTTCCAACAAAACAATGATCACCTTTTTATGATTATCCCAGCTTTGACAGCAGTGTGATAAATATAATTAAACAGTGTGAAATATAATTAAACACTGGAAAAAAAAATCATTGTGTCACTTGCAAAATTTCCACTCCCCTGAATTAACATCTTATCAAAATCTGAGATTTTAAACAGCAGAGGTGGCTCAGTTGTGCATTTACAATATACTCGGTGCAAATCATGGATAACAAGCCTCTATGGTGATCTAAACAATAATGTATATTCTTCTGTGTGAGTACACAAATTGGTACCTCACTCTTACTTCACACTTTAAAACGGTATTTAACTACTAGAGAATAGTTAGGAAATTGTTTTATTCTAAACATAAAGCTAAGATTACAACAAGCAGTTTTAATATTAGAGAACTTATGCCCAAATCCCCACATGCTAATTACCTCAGGCTTGCTAAAATCTGCAACAAGGCATAATGGATTTGTTATCTGCTTCTCCAACCGTTCCTGAAAAAATAGAATTCATGACACCACCACAATACTTAAGAACACAAGAGTTGCTGCTACCTGGCAAAACAATACTCTTTCCGTAGAGACTACGAAACACATATCTTTTACTAGCATTGCTAATACTCTCTATTTTTAATCTGAAAAAGATGCTTAAAATAATCATCTACTGCAAGTTCTGTCTATCAAAAAGGTCAGGGGGAAGTTTCACATCCTAATGGCAAGACTCATCTTTAGTGGGTGTGATTTTTGGGGTTGTGCTGTGCAGAGCCAGGAACTGGACACCATGATCCTTGTGAGTCCCTTCCGACAAAGGATATTCTATGACTCTAGGAAACTGCTCTGAGGTCAGTTACCAGAGATTTTATTGGCACCTGGCTCGGTGGTTGTATTACTTCCCCACTCAGGAGGAACAGGAAGAGACTGCTTCACAGAGACAAGACAGAGGGCTGTGCATTCTCACATCAGAAGCAGCTGGTCCTCACTCCCAGCTTTTTAGAAGAATGCTTGAGGGCAGTCAGGATCTACTTTCTGCAGGCCCAAAAAGGCACACAGCACAACGAGTCTTACACAAACTCACATAGCTGTCTCTTCTGCCACCAAGAAACCACATATTCATAGACCTTTATGAAGTCCCCAGCAGTACAGGGATAGGCTGCCCATAATTACCATTTTTCTTTACAGTGGTAGGTAACTGAAGTATTTCCTATTCTCTGTGGTTTAGTAAATCAGTATCACTATTCTCATCCAATAAAACTGGCGTACACCCAGATCACTGGTAACAAAGTCATGTATCTGCTGAACTCTGCTTCCAGTGCTCAGACCATCAACGTTCAAGAACCCAGTTATGTCAAGCACACACTTACAAAGTAAAACATCTTGGGAGTCTTCACTTGCACAGCTATGCCTCCATGTAAGTAAGGCTCCATTTCTGATGTATCCCCAATGCTGAAGGAATAAGGTGACACCACTGAAAAGAGAAGAGAATAAACAGTGACTGATAATTCAGTGTGCCATTGGATGCTACAGTTCTGTATACAACGAAATGGGGTTTCACCAGTGCTTTTTGTGCTGTGCATTTTATAGTGTGCAACCTTGCTTTGAAAGCATAAACACAGCTGATCCTCCTAACAGGATTGTCCCTCTGCCAGTTTCTGGGTTAAAGTATTAGCTTCACATGATCTGTTATGAAATGAGCTTTTTTAAGTGGCAGCAAGAATTCTGATGACCACAGCTCTGTAACAAAAATGAAATCACTCTCAGTTTTATTTAGACTGTGCACAGCAGAGTTCAGAATGCTGCTCAGAGTAGGATTTTAGCCCTGTGACTAGAACAACAGGCAAAAAAGGGCAGCTCTGGAGCATTTTGTCACATCTTTGCCCTCATACACATGAAGCATCATTCGGACAAAACAGAAAGACACAATAATTGTTAATTCATAGAAAGCTGAAACCAAAAGCTAGGCCATGAGTAAGAGGAAGGAACTGACCGCAGCATCAGCAAAAGCAGAGGGGTCCAGAGAAAACAGATTCAACCACATGTTTCAAGGGTATTGGTTTTTGTCTCAGATCATAAAATAGTTAAAAACAACCAACCAACCCCCTTGCTCTCTCTTCTCCTTCAAACAAACAGGCATTCAGATCTGGTAACTGGAAAATTCCTCAGCATCCAAAGGGAACCAAGTAGTATGCCTTGAGACATGCGTGAAGCAGAACAAAGCAGGGTAGACATAAATCACGGAAATCATTTCAAAAGCATGCTTAGAAAGAGAGCCATGCCAGTACATCAGTGTACACTTAAAACTGTCACCCAAAAAAACCTACAAGGCAAACAGTGACACACAGAGTGGCACCCAAAACCATGACAGAAACACAGGCATTATGGGACCCTCCAAAAAACAAATCAGTTTCATCAGCCAACTAATGATGGTCAGCTCAGAAGCTGCCATCCAGGTTCCACTAGCTAAGTATTTCCATTGTCTCCTTAAGTGGCAAGAGTTAGCTCTTCAGAGTTAAGAAAGATTTTGCTAAATGAAAATGGAGTCAAGACAGCACTAGGAAGACCTTTTGCACCAAAAAGCAATGTTTTTTGTGCAAGCCCACTGGAAGTCTGCATAATTCAGCATTCCTCTAGCTTCAGTAACTAAGACCATAGTGACCTAAACCAGGCCAAAAAATACCTTACAAATGAGTCAGCAAGTTTACCTGTTATTCGGTGTGTGGATCCATTTAAGCATGACATTCCATTAACTTCCCGAAAGGTTAAGAACTGTCCTGTTTCAAGCCTGTGTGGATGATTTTCAAGGCAAGTGACAATACCAGGATTTGACTGAAATAAAAAATGGCAAAGGTAGCAAGGAGAAAAGTGTCTTGTGCAAAGGGGTCATGTTTTATTGTAGGCACATAGCTTTCTGTCTACTGAAACTGCAGCCTCTAATACTTTTTAAAACCTCATTTCTGCCACAGCAAGAGTTACCTATGACAACACTTTCAGTCCTACTGTTTTCAGTTTAACTGTTTCTATAACACAAACTTTCTCATTTTCACGGTTTACAGTTCTCAGCATGTTCGCAAACTGCATTTGTTATTTCTTACCAATCAAATTCATTGTCCTGTTCTGAAACAGTAGCAAACTCATCTCTTTTTTCCAAACCAAAGACTATATGTACCAAGAAATTTTCACAGGCATTAAGAAATAAAGTCTTTTCAATGGTCCTTATTACTCCATGCTTCCTGTCTGATCTCCTTAAAAAGGACACCTCAAATGCATTCTTGAAAGTTGGAAAGCTTACAAAGTTGGACATCAGCACACAGGAGACAGCCTCAGCAGATCACAAACAAGCTTACACTTGCAGGAATCTTGGACAACATCTCATCCTGTTACAGGATGTCATGCCAACCTCCCATGCACAGAGACCTCACTGCAGTCTGAAGACAGCTCATCAAAACCTTGTGGTGCAACTGAGACTGTAACTGGATTTGCAAGCAAGCCTAGCCGGTGAAGTCTCCTGCCATCCCTTCACAAGTTCCCAATATTAGAAAGATTTCAGTTAAGTAGCATAAAACTTAATTACAGTGGACCACATTTTCTGTGGCAGTGAACAATGGCAAAAGAGTTAGCAGGAAAAAAAAATCATCTCTGATTTAGGGACAGACAGAGTGCAACCTTGACCCTGTCTACAGAAAAAAAGCCACTTAATGGTATTGAGCTTTCATTCTCATCAATTTTACACTTCAGAGTGAAAGCAAGGCACAACTGAACTCAAGTATCAGATTATGAACCACAGGATACATATACAATTACATATTCATTCCTTGACTTGGCAGGTAATCAGCACAAGCCATGAAACTCAGCTGTGTACTCTATGTAATTAATGACAACAATCAGGTCATTCATTCCCTTTTAAAGGTACCAAAGAGCAGGCTACCCAAATCATCGTATCACGAGCTTCAATTCAGACCCAAACCAACCAACTTGCTATGCAACACCTTCTAGTTTCGTTAATATTACATCTAGACTAGAGGGAGATAGGATGAAAGATTTGCTGCCAGATGAGTCAGGTGACTGTTTGTACTTCCAGAGCTGAAAAAAGGACCTAAAGTAATTTCCATTTATAAAACAAAAACACAAGATCAAATGGACATGCTAACATTCTACACTGGAAGCGTTAGCAATAATATTCTCTTCTCATTGCCTCTGCTTTGGTAGGTTAGAACAATCCCTTAAATTTCTTTATAAAATAAGCTCTCAATCCCCATGATTATTCCACTAGTCCTCTGTAAGTTGCAGTTTCTTATAAAAAGAGCTATTTTCATGCCTATTTAAGGGCTTAGAAAATTTATCCTAATCCCACATCTAAGTAACACCCTCTTCTCTCCAGATCTCGTTTATTCCTCTTTCTCTCTCTACAATTAAAAAGAAAAATTTGATGTTACATAGTGACAACCAGGAGGCATCACTTAACTCTACAATGTTAGCATGGTTGATTTTGATTGAGACACAAAAATAAAATAACTTTGTTTGCCTCTAATATACTTCCAATTTTAAACTGTTTTTTTCAAATAGCCAGTAGCAAGTCAATATAAAAAAAAGTAAAGTAGCACAACAACTTTTATCCCTTACCTGTGTAATATTTGAAATGAAGATCTCCTTTGGCTCCTCTCCTGTTGTATCCAGCACTTCAAACTCATCACCAAAGTCACAAAATAAACGTGAACATACTCCATATACATCTGCACTGATAAACTACAGGAGAAAGTAAAAATCATGAGCATTGCTAAAACAGCACAAGTCAAAGGAATGATGCCTCACACTAAACCTTGTTGAAGGCTAGCAGGTTTTACTTCTACGGTGGAAACCTGTCATGTGTACCCAGGCCACTGACTACAGAGCACAGCATTCGTGACAGACTTTGAACCTGCATGAGCATTTCTGAACCCATACGCAAAAACAGGAATCACACCAATATGCAGTGAAACATTGCCATTTCTACTACTGTTAGATTCATGTTCTTCAGTCTGAGCACATTCTTTCAGAACAATTATGAATTAACAGTGAAAACTATTTCTTTAACACATATTTTTTTAATTAAGAACCAAGCTAGGGTTACCTGTGCTGGCATCCAGATAACACCAGAAATATCAGACACACATACTGAGTGGCAGCATTTTATTCCCAAAACTCCTACTGCCCCATCAACATGCCATCTGCATAGAACTATATACCTCATAACCAGCTTTCTCCATTTTTAGAAAGAACATGCCAGAGGTCTAGAATGCTCACTGTACAGATTATTCATGTGTTTCAGCTTTTCTATTACCTTAATAGGTGGCTGCTGAGCATGACAGAAGTCATTAATCTTCTTCTGCAGCAACAGACTTACTTCAGTCAATATGACACACTGTGAACAAGAACATAAATACTTCTAAGACACTGTAAGCAATCAATACCTTCAGGCTACGGAAAAAGTAGTACTAAGAGTTACTCAGGTGTCCTGACTCCTATCCCCCACACATAACAGAGACAGCAGTCCTGAGGAAGTTTTCTCATTAGAACAGGTTGGTTACTGCTCCACAAGTTCTGGAAACAAAAAGAGTAAGAGCAGGAACCACAAACTTTCAATTTTTTTTATTTTTTTTTTTTACTACAGCTGTGAAACTCAAAACCTAGTTAGAATATTTATCAAAACAGTTAAGGTTAATATCAGCAAATATGTAGATCTTCAATTTTAAGATTAAAGCTAGCAAAACAGACACAAATGATACTCATCAGTGCACACCAAGAAGTCTGCACAAGCTTCAAATACTGGTGCTCATACATAGATTTTAGAACTGCAGACATTATAGATTTCTACAAGCATTCTTTTAGAATCGAAGACAGGATTGGGTTCCAGTTATACACGGCTTATTGTAGCTAGGAGATTCACGTGGTGTGCTTGTGTACAAGTGCCAGCCACATAACAAAGGTTCCCCACTGTTCTCCTGCACACAGGCAGGAGACAATGGGCTGAGCAACTGCAAACATCCTCACTCCACCACAGAGGCACTTATGTTTCATTAGATAAATACATAAATGATCTTTCTCATTATACAGCCTGAGTTTTTACTGCATGGAATACAGCAGACAGAATATATGTAAAGCATCTGTGCTATGCAGCTGCAAAAGAAGGTCACAGTTTCACCTTCAAACATAAAAAACTGTATGGCAACCCCACTTTGTTATTTATTGTCATAGTAAATGCCCTAAGTGTCATAAGAAAGTGCTAGGAACACAAACCCACTGTTTCAGCCTTGGAAAAAACAAGAACAATACTTTCTTTACAAACCTCAAAATGTACTTTAAAGTTTCTCATTTTATTTACTTTGACTTAAAACACACAAGTTGTTTGCTCTGAGCAAAATACACATACAGCTGCTTTCAGAGTGACATACCTGGTACTGCTTCAGAAAAGAAAGATCTGTCATTTCATCTAGTGGCACAGTTGATGCTGCTACATGGACGTATGGATTGAGTTCTGCAATATGATGAAGTGTGGCCTCAGCCCTGAAAGAACGGCAACTTTCAATTTTTTTACGTATCTACAAAATTTTATTTTCAATACAGAATTTCGTACCTCATATGCCCTATAAAAGTCCCTCACAAAGTCCCCTGGCAATAGTCATCAACTCTTTTATTCACACTTAAATTCCAAGCAGGTCTGAGGAAAACAGCTCTGTCCTATATTTAACAGGACTCACTGATGGTCTGGTGTCATGACTGTTGTCTAGTCTTCCATGGGTGGCTGAAAGAGCCCAAGGAAGAAATGTACACTGGCCCTCACGTTACGTTACAAGCTCACAATAGCAAGTACTGTACTCAGAGTCAGCAGCTCCAGACAAGGGGTTTAACAGGTATTTGATATATATTAGCAGCTCTTGGACAAGGAAATGTTACTCCTAATCAAATTCAGTCCTCCCTCACTCCAAAGACTTCACGAACCTGTTCCTTTGACTAGTAACATCATCTTCATGGATGAAGAAGTTGATCCCCAAATCCAATTTTGTGCAGTGCTTGGTGTCATGAACTGTAAGAGCCTAAGAAAGTTCAGCAAAAAGCATTAACTGGAAGAAGTCTACACAGTCACATCACCCAAAAGGATGGATTAAGCCCCATATAAAATGTTGGAGGACCAGCACTACAGAAGATTTAGTTGTAGCATGTATAAGAACAAGATCTTCTGACCTCTTTCCCAAGAAAACTGTTTGAGAGACAGAAACATGTCTCCAATATGCACTTCATTAAGCATTTTCCTCACAGTTTGCAGTGATGACAGCATTTAAGTATCAAGGATGATTTCTGCCAGACTGTGATACAAAGGCAATTGTGATCTGTAAATTAATAGACTCATAAGCTTTTTTTCTATTGGAAGAAAGAGTTTTAAGAGACTTCTCAAATAAAATTAATCCCAGCAGCACAAAAGCAGTTTTTAGATTAAAACATTGAACCATTCTAACATCTATACAAAATTATTCTGACAGATGACAAAATAGGATAATGTATTTGAGTTTATGCCACACTATTTAAGAAGAGCCACTTTGTACAAAAGGATTAAATATCTTATCAGCAGCTGGCTAAAATATTCTATGAGCTATTTCAGAGTGCAGGGGACATTTATGTGAGATTCTGACCATATCACTAGAACATCCAGATTATTGAAAGTTTTAACCCCCAGGTTCTCAAATGTTTTGCAATCCTTCTACTGAAAAATGGATTCAGAAACTTAAGATTAACTAGCTAGTAGTGTTGTGCCTTTTTCTCATGCTCACCCAAAAATATCCAACAACAGAACTGTTTTACATACCTTTACCCCAGCCAGAATGATATTTTTGGCTGAAACAAAACAAAAACAGAATGAGGGACTGTTGCAGGCTTCTTGCAAATCTGTAATTGGATAGTTATGTAGGTGGAAAATAACAGTATGTCATAGTTAAGAACTTCATAGCTTAAGGGTTTTTTTTCTTTTACATTTGGCTCAAGCATTCTACAGCACCACTGAAAACAAAATAACATGACCAAGGTTAAAAAGGCTCTCTACATTTGTCAGCTGTTCATCCCACAATTGTGATTACAGAGATACTAATGACAATAAACTGCAAAATCCCATGACTGTTCTGGCATCTGGTGCAGAGAACAATTACAGCCAACTGAAGGGGTAATACCTCAGGTAGGAACCAGCCAAGACAAGTCCTGCTCATAAAGAATAAGGGAAATTGTTAAGGAGTTTCTTGCATCAGGGCAGTATTTTTCACCAAACTGTACTGTTCTCCTACCTCCCACCCTCTCATTTCCTACACAGGGATAATATGGGCTACAGCTATTCCTATATTACATTCATTGATACTGATGCCTAAAGGAGTAACTTGGATTATCCACCGTAACCTTCACCCAAGACACAAGATTTTGGGTAAAGCAATCTGACCCATGGAAGCACATTTTAAAGTAAAATTTGAAATGCTGTTCTAGTTAAAATGGTAAGTTAAGTCCGGGATTTTGCCTGCATCTGCTAGGTTAGTCATATGCATCATGCACATATAAATTCACTCAGAGACCTCAGACATGCTTACTATATTTAAAATTAAGGCTTACAAGTATTCTGGGATAGTGTGTTTAGGTGCACTTGGTGTCTCCTTTAATAAATGCTATCTAACTTACCAATCTCCACACCAAGACCACCTATACCACTCAGGAATACATGGGACTGAGCCATCTTCTGCATTGCTGTGTCTCCAAGAACATACCTCTGACGACTATAGCAAAGATAAATTCAGATCAAAACAAGATAGAAACAAAGTCAAGAGCATATTAAAGCAAGTAAAAAATTCACAGTCATTTAAAAAAAAGTTCAAATGTTTTCAGTTATTCTATCATCCCAATAAGCCTCTGCAACAGCAAGTTCTGCAGGTCAGTGTGTGTCATTACTAACATGTCCACACTTCTCTTTACCAGCCCTCCATCCAACACACAACTGAGGACATAACCTGTGTATTTGAACTCTACAGCGCTTCAGGAAATAAATGTAGATCAAATGTAATATTTGCACTCACAATCCATATAGTGAAATGCATTTAGTACAGAGCTTGTCAGTGACAGGTTTTCAGAGAATATAAATAACTTTTCATTTTAAATCAGTGCAAAACTTCTTCAGGACAATAGGCTTTTGGAATTAACTACTGAAGACACCAGCAAGCAAAAGAATTTTTTTCTTATCAGAAATCTTCAAACTAGAAAGCTTTTGTAGTCAGACCCTGAATGACTCCTAACTATACAATTAAAAACACCGCCTTTTTCACCAAGGAAAAGCATGATTTTCATAAGGCTACTGCCAAAAAGTGGAGTGGTACATATGACACCAGAAGCATTGCACTGAATTAAAGAGAAGCCTCATTGGTTCAGCATGCAAGTTGGGGTTTGTTGTTTTTTTTTTAATATACAAATAAGCTTTTCATCCCACCACACTTCCAGGGATACCATTTGTTCCAGTAGAGGTTCTCTGAACTCTTGCCATGCCAAGTGATCTCAAGACACTCACAGCTAACAAATTAAATTAATACCAATACCAAAATAATTTATTTTTTTTAAATCTACAAAAAAACCCTCAAAATCCAATATTCTGAAGTCTGGAGGACAATAGAGATACTGAGGATATTTATGAGGACTGAGAAACATGGCAAAGACGGAGGAATCAATGGAATTATGAAGGTGATAAACGACATAATGTAGAAAAGGTGAAAAGAAGGTAGTGAAAGAAGATGAGGAACAAGAAAGAGAGGAATATCTACTTTGTCAAAGCAGAAACAAGCTATAGGCAGAAAGAAATCCATATTATAAATAGGAGAAGTATTATTCGTGTTTTGAAAAAAGTACATATCACTGGTACTACTGGAACTCTGTAAACTCCGTTGTATTTACCTATGTTTTTTACTGGTCAAATACTAATAATGGTCAGAAAACACCTGTTTTGAGACCAAAAATGGAACACTTTTAAGAAAGATGGATTGCATATTCAATCAGTTCCCGCCACTTACTTAGCAAGAAGTGGGTTCTCTTTCACTGGCTGAACACTTTGGGGTTTTTGCCTTAGAAAAGGCAGGACACAGCAGCACAAGTACCCATACCTTGAACTAATTGACAGCAAACAGTGTTTTCAAGCCTCGTCTTTGACATTACTGCATGCAAACATAAATGTTCCAGAAAAGACAGGAGCAACGCTTAAAAATCAGATATTCTTACCTATACAAAGCATCATCAATTTCCATAGAGTCTGCTGCCATGATGCAATGTGATTTGTTTACACTAGAAGGATTATAAAAAGAAATAAACTGGTTACATTGGCTGCAATTTCATAGTTGGCACCCCCTACCCGCCCCACTCAGTTCTTCATTAAAAGGACTGAAAAACAGCAAGGTGATGTTACATAGGAATCACTTTGAACATTCAAAGCCTGTAGAACACCACAGCACCTACATAATCAAAACACACAGGAGCCAGAAGAACCCTAAATCCTTGATAAATGCTTTCAAAATACAAACGTATATTTTAATTTCCCCACTGAGGAAATGCAAGACTTATTTATTTGTCACAGTCAGATTTACTGAAAGCACAACTTCATTTTATATTAACAGCTCCAAGCTGATCAACATGCATTTACCTGATCAGTGGGTTTTTCTGAAGATAGGAGATCCCTGCATGACAAGAAATAGGCATTTATACTGCATTATTTCTTCATTAGTTGAAAATCCTTAGGAAACAAGTAACTACTTTAGCTAACTGAAGAAATCAACATCCAAAGATCTGAATTAATGCAACATTGCAGTAAGACACGCAGTAAAACAATTCGATAGGATTTCAAGAAAAAACATAACTTGTGCTATTGAGGCCTTCAGCCATTGGCAAGGACTTCTTAAGTTGGTGATAACGAAGCACCAGGATTAGGAATAAACTGCCTCTGGGCAGTTTGTTTCTCAGTTATACAGGCTGGGAATTGGTTCTTCCTGAATCTGGCAGGTGACTGCCATCAAATACAGGATGAGCAAAATAGACCCCATGTGTACCTTCAGACACAACTGAAGTTCCAGGTCACACATCTTATTTCAACTCGCTACAAACTGCCTCGTAAACCAGACACAACACAACTGACAACCTATTTCCTAAGAGACTGAAAACTAAAGGCCCAGAAATACTAAGGAGTTTTTTTCCTTTGAGAGCATAGATATACCCTAAAACAGTTTTCAAAGCATAACTCCTACTTACTGTTCAGGTGGCTTTGGCAAACATTTTAATAATTCTGAAGTATAGCACCTGCAGTGTGTAGAGACTACAACACTCTGACCCAAAATTTGTCCTTTGGATTTTCATAAAGCGCTGAAGTAGCACAACAAGACAAGAGTTACATTGGACACAGGTCAATCTCATCAGTTAAGCTCTTCCACAGTGTGGATACTAACTCCTACACATAAGCTAGCACACAAGACAATCAACACGAGGCACTTTCATCACAATCTACTGCACTACAGTGCAGCTCCCGCACCCCTGCACAACAAGGCCTGAATACAAGCAATGTCCCTGTTACCAGATCATCCTAGGACCCAGATCTCACGCCAGAGTCCAATGTATCACATCTTACGGTCACGGGCTTCTGTAGAAGTCTTCATTTCAGTCACTGCCTGGGACACAATACTGGAAGCTCCACTCCAAGCAAGCTGGCATCATCTTAGACCAGAGCAACAATCCCAGAGCTGTTCCGCTCCTCCACAAACACCACTGACACTCTGGGACTACCCCACATAAAAGGAGTGCAGCACAAGGGTGGGGAACGTGACCCACCCTTGGATAAAAACACTCAGCTTCCTCCGCTGTGGTTGCTGACAACCATCTCAATGCATGTGCCTTCCCAAACAGTCTTTTGTAAACAATTAGTCTGTGCGATCAACCCACAAAGGAACTTTCACCACCTGTGTCACACAGACTCGTCTGACACTGGCTTTTCTCAGGTATTTTTTAATTCCCTATTCTCCCCCTGCATTCCCAGTTACAGCACTGAGATGCTGCAAGTACAACCACCAGGCACAGCAAAACACATCCTTCCACAAGGAGGACTTAATGACACTATTGTCAAGTGACTCTAGGACAAACTTTGGTTAATGTCTCCCCGCATCCAAGTTGTATTTCTCATTTTAGTTTAATCAGCATTGAACCAGTTTCAAATAAATGCATGTAAAAACGCCATTCTAACATTACGTCCTAGTTCTTACCAGAGGCTCAACAATTATACACTTGTCTACTCCCTTTTAAAAGCTATCAGTTTTAATGCCAGGCTTGTATTGGACTGTGTAAGCAATGTCCTCAGCTGCGTGTGCGACACAGCCCGGGGACAAACCGAGCAGGGCTACGATGCTCTGACGGGCAGCGCAGGCACAGGAGCTGCCGCGGTGTGCTCTTTTCAGCGTTCCTTACCTCCAAGCAGTGCAGGACGAGGCAGCGGCAACTACCGGGGCGCTGGGATGGCAGGGAGGCCCGGGCTCATCGCTCCTCCCCAGGGTTTCCAGCGGCCGACCCCAGCCGATGCAGGATCCCTGTTCGGCCGGCGGGGAGAGACAGGGAGAACGCTCAGACCCACCGCTCCTGCCCGGCCGGGCCCACGGGGCAGCACCGACAACCCGCGGGGAAGGCAGAGAGAGCCGCCCGGCTCTGCCAAGCCCGCCCCAGCGCCTGCCGCCTGCAGCCCCCGCGCCGCCCCCGCCGCCCTCACCGCCCTCACCGCCCTCACCGCCCCCGCCGCCCTCACCGCCCGCGGCCTGGCGCGGCGACCGGGCCCGAGCGCGGCCCGCCGCGAGCAGGCAGGAAGGGAAGGCAGGGGAAGGGAAGGGAAGGGAAGAGAAGGGAAGGGAAGGCGGAGGGAAGCGGCGGCACCTCCCCGCCTGCGCCGGCATGAGGGGCCGGGCTGGGGCTGGGCCTGGGCCGGGCTGGGCCGGCCCCGCCTGCCCCGAGCGGGAGGCGGGCCCGGCGCGACATGGCGGCCCTGAGGGGTGTCCGGCACCGCCCGTGGGAAACACCACTGTTTTCTGCCCGAAAAGTAGCACACCGTGTTGCCAAAATGAATAGATGAATAAATAAATGCGCTTTAAAGCGCATGACGATGGAGAGCGCTTCCGGGTCCGGCTCCTAGGGTAGCCCCGCTGGGAAATGCCAGAGTATCCAAGGCCGCAGAAAAGATTTGGCAAACAGTGGTCAAAACCAAAGTTCGTCCCATGCCAGTGTGGTATATAGGCTTGTGGAAACAGTTTCTTTCGGGTTTTTTTGTGGCAATTAACCAGGAGGAGAGAGCAAGATGCTACAGCTGCCACCACCACCACCCCATTCCTACAAACCCAGCATCATCTCCTGTAAATATTTCCCCTCCCAAACTCTGATTAAGATCCCAGCACTGTCCCCCCCTTCCCACCTTGCAGTTTAATCTCCCGTCACATTAAACCCTGACTTCCCCTTGGTTACCCCTGGTCATTGCGGGAGGCGAGAGGAGTTTAAATCGTTCCCGATACCATTAGCACATCTTACCTAGAACGGGCGGGATTCTTGACCTGAAGTGTCCTTTCATGGAGCGTATACAGAATAGTCACCTTGTATTTTATAATATTTATAACTTCAGGGAAAAAAACAAACAAACAAACCGACCAACTACTGCAAAGGGGGGGGGAGGGGGAAGGCAAGTAAGCTCTTTCTCTTTTTTCTTTATCTGTACCTAGGGGTTTGGAGACCTTCTAAGGCCAAGAAGACCCAAGTTTTGTCCTCTTTGTGAACATCCAGTGCATTATTTTGGCATTTATCTCTCTCTATCGGAGTTCTAGCAACCCTCAAGATCTACACCTCAGTCCAACAATGCACATAGCCTTTGTACTGAATCGGTATCAAAGACTAAGAGCAGATGGACAACATTGTGCTCCTTCAGGCTTGGCCTATGCTTTGGCAGGATGAGGGTGAGAGTACTTATATGCTACACTGCTCTTTCTACAAGCAGAAAGAATTGGGGAAGTTGTGGGCAAATTTCAAAGAACCACTAGAGGCCACTAGAAGTCTGAAATGCCGGACTGAGAGACGGGATAAAGGGTGTCGAATGCAATCCTTAGCAGTAAAGGAATCGGTACTAAAGCTGGTATTTGCTTTGCAGCTTTTTCACATAATACGTTTTTTAAAAAATGCAATAATTACTTCCATTATTTCGATATAGTAATTTTAGAGTGCATGTATATAATGAACAGAATTAACAGAAGTCATTGTGCCCATGGGGTGCAGGGGGAAACGAAGGGAAGTTAACGACAACAAGAAAGGTCAGCTTCAGGTTTTTTTGTTGCTTGGCTAATTTTTAGTCCTGCCAGTGATTTTTGCCTTTAATGTTTTGGTTTCTTTCCTTAAAAATGAACCTGTTAATTTTTTTTCTTTTAAGGTCAAACTAACCATTCTTATTTTCATGAACTTACTCATCAAATATGTTCTGAAATATAATAATAAAAGAAATCTGCTACCTACCATCTTTCTGTCGAGGTCATTACATTTTTTAAGGAACGATCCATTTCCACATACTCATTTCACATGAAACAGATCTTGCACAGTCACAGCAAATACTGACAAGCCTTTTGCCTAAGTGGAGAAACAGCAACATCCAGTTAATTCTCGTCTAATTCTTTAAAAGTAACAAAGCCAAGACTGACCCATCACTGCAGCTGTGACTATGGGCATTTTAAGATAAATTGACAAATAAAAATGGACAGATTCTGTTTACCCAAGCCAAAGAAATTGGTTCCCAAATGCATCAGTTAGTAGGTGTACTCAGGAACCCTCTAGGCTGATGGTACCAAATTAAAAAACATACAGGTTTTTCCCTAGTTTTCCAAGAGTGCAAGATTTGAAACATTTGGAGCCATTTGTCTTTTCTTTTTCTGCTTAGCCTTCTTTTTTAAAAATACATATAGCATTAAAATCTTAGTAAATCTTGTTAAATAAAGTAATTTTGGAGGGACTCCCAACTCCATATTTGTATCATGTTAAAAACAGCTATAGCTTTTGAGTCTGGCCAAAGGTAGAAAGCAGAGCTCTCAGTTTATTGACTTTCTGAAGCAATGCTCAGCATGTGGCTGTGGCCAGGAGAACACCACACCTCTGAACTCAAGCCTACTCATGTCCCAAGACTCTGTAACTTCAGTTTATGTGTACCACTGGAGATTCATTCTGCATGCAGGTATTGAATATCATTTTAGAACCAGTATTTTCAAAAAGAGCTGAAGCTGAAATAGCTGTAAATCACCTTTCCACATGGTGGGAGAATCTGAGCCCTTTTTTTTTTTTTTTGTCCTTTAATTTCCTGACTTCCAGGTATGATTTCACTTTCTTAACGTAGACTCCACAGTGGGGACTCCAGCGGGGTGCATTTGTTTGCCTGTTTGATATAATTAAGAAGCAAATTAGCAGAAAAAACTCTTGTAATTTTTCCCTGAAAAATGTGTTATTTGAAAATACTAAGACAAACACAATTCACTCAGGACAGTTCAGAAATTACCATAAATCTACATCAACATTCTTCACTAGGTTTCCAAACATTCTGCCATAGGCTATGGCTTGCCATCAGCTCTTGAAGGAGCAGGTGACTGGCGAGGCTTTGTCTCCTCCTTTTGCCACAATGTGTAGTGTAGGAGTTGTTTTCATGGCATATTTAAAATGACTCCAGCCTTCCAGTGGGGTGGGCCAAAGGATCTCGCCACTTAAAAATGCTCTAGCAAGAGACACCTTCCTAGAAGCCATGTTAATAATGTTGATAAATCCAGATAAACAAAGGCACCAATTGCATAAGCTGATTTCACATTGAGATGTGCTTGAATGCATTTCCAAAAGCAAGAGCCAGCTTTTCCATACCCACGCATCTCTAACACAGGCTCAAAATTGCCAGATAAACATTCATTGGGTTAAATAATGACTTTTGGCTCTCAACTCTCCTAATTTGTTAACAGGAACAACAGATACAGAATTGAAGTTTCTACAAGGTTTGCTTACATAAGGCATGCTGATGACAGATTGATGTCATTCAACCATACCTGCTCACGTGATTAGGCCTTGCGCAAGCAGCCTCTTTGTTCTTTCCTACTTCTGCTCCAAGCTGAAGATTAGCATTGAGCAAGCCTTAAACAACTCAATTTGAATAACCAGCAGTTTGGAACACATTTCTTGATGCTTCAAATCTACCTGAAAAATCTCAGGAGAATTGGTACCAGATGCATAGAGCTCCCCACAACCGATTTTCAGGAATGCAACATCAAAAAGGTAAGGTTTTTCCCCAAGGGCAGAAGCAAGGTGGTGAATTCTTGGATGAAGCTTCAGATCCATTCTCAAATTTGCATAGTGCTATCTTAACTGAAATTCACCTTTGAGTATTTTAGAAAAGCAATGTCCCACCTTATCTTTGCTGAAATATCTGTAAAGCTCCAACCACTGTTAAAAACAAAGCAATTCCTAGGAAAGGAAATGAACAGAGAGCTCAGTTTTAGAACAGTTTTATATAAAATAAGGAAGATTAGTCTATGTTGTGTCATTTTAGCTTGATTATTATTAAGCAAAAACAAAAGGACAGGAAAGGATCAGTTGTTTTTAAATACATTTAATGTTATGAAACATATTGCCTTTATATTGTCTAAATCCTTGCTAAATCTAAACTTCAACAATAATAAAAGGTTTTTAAAAATTTTTTCTTTAGTCACACAATATTATCTTTGTTTTATTGCAGGGCAAAAGACAAACAGAGTCATCATAAATAAAACACTGACACGGAGTATAAGACAAACCTAGGCCAGACAGTTTGCTAAAAAGTTTATGAAAAGTGCATCTGGCTGGCTCAGGACTCCCTGAGTAAGGTAGGCATTCTCCCACACACCTAATCACTGTTTTGCCTCTCATGAGAAAATCTGAAATAAAGGTTGCCTTTCTCACTTTAAAGGTATTGCATATGCACATCACTTACAGTGTGAGGCAGGAACCAGTTTCTTGGGCCTCACCTCCTTATTGTTGCTCCTCTGTTTGCTATGCAAAAAGATAGATTTAAGTGCAAAACAAAGCCTCAGCTATCTATGAAGAAAGGGAACTACTGTATACTTTCTATCACAATTCATCAGTTGATTGTAAGGAAGGGCACTTGTCATGATTTTCACCTAAGCAATAAGAGGCACAAAAAACTAGATGCCATTTTCTTTCTAAAGGATGCTTTCAAAAAAGGGGGACTTGAACACTAGAAGAAAACAGTGTTTTCAGGTGATCTACTTCAAAACTCCATGAAGTTTCTATTTTGTAACTGAACCCAGCCTAGAATAAATTCTTAGTTGAAAAATAGCAGCAACTCAAAAGTGCATAAATTATGAACTTCATCAATAAATTAAGGAAGCAAATTTGCTGCATCTAACTATCCTGCTAACTGTCCCAAGATCCTTCTAATAAAGGTACTACTATTTCAAACCCAAAACTAATCTAAAACCTTCATTAGATTTCTTTGAGATAAGGCATCTTGTCTTTTACCAAAATTCAAAAGATATACAGAAAGACTAAAAGAAGCCAAATAATAAGACAATTTCTTCCTCCACCACCAAGACTTAAACATAGGGTTTTCCATCCATATGTAGACATATAATTCAGGGTGTGAGTTTTCAAGAAATGCCAGATATCTCATTCCCAAGGATGCTGATTCTTGGAGAGCTTGCACAGTAGGAAGGCTGAGGAGAAATCCAGTCCTGAGCAGTGGGGGAGGCAGGATCCTTCAGCGAAATTTTCAGCTGTTGTAGGTGCAGCTGTGGGACTTGCAGTTTCATTCATGTCTCATACAGACTGTTGTGAGTCCTGCGTTCACAGCCTACGCAGTCCAGTGGCCATTCAAAGACTGCAGGTGACAGTACTGGAGTGACATTTTGGATCCCCATATAGAAAGCCTGGGCTTTAGAGGAACCTCTTCCACCAGCAGTCAATGAGAGGTCATACACAGAGGTAGGAAAAGTGCTTAATTGGGTATAAGGATTGCTTTTACTCTGAAGTTCTTATTGGGTCTGTTCTTTAATGTGAAATTACTCTTCATCCTCATAAGACATATTCATATTGAGGATCATATTCATTCATGGCAGAGATGAATCCATCAGTGAAGCAAGACAGTATCACTAATTGCTTTCTTTGAAGTGAGCTGGTTTCAGCTGGCTGGCATGCCTTTGGACAAGCATGCTATTTCTTAAACAAAAAAGGTAGTTTCCAGTTTATTTGTGTTGAATATTTATTTTTCCTTTAACACAAAGGTGAGCATCCAGGGTCTCAGCTGGAGTCAATGTAGATGATAGTCTCTAACAAGAATAATAATCAAGGGTTCACTTTGCTAGAAACACAGCTGTGACAGCATTTGCTTCACTGGAGGAAGAAGGTTCAGCTGCAGACCTTGGCCATGGCTGAAGAAAAATTTCTTTTTTTTTTTTTTTCCCCTGGAAAATGTTTGCATTTATAAAGCAGGTAAATTGGTAGGGCTTAAATGTTAGTTTAATTGCATCAGTTTGTAGTTTGTGGTAAGTGAGAAAGTTTCACAGCTCAAAGATGAGGCAGACAATCTCATATGTTTAGCATGAATTCAGAAGGGGATAGGATCTCTGACAGCAAAGATAGCACTTGCTGCAGGCTAAAGTTGCCTCAACCAAAACTAAATAGGAATATATATACTAAAAAAAAAATAACTTTTCAGAATTACAGACAAATATGAGTTACACATAGTCTATGTAGTTAAATCCATTTTTTACTTTGGAATTAGATGCCTGTTTTTGAGGTAATCCAGTCACGGAAATAAGTCACTCGTGTGTAAACTCCAGGTTTGTTTGGTTTGGCACATTCGTCTCCCCAGCTCACTATTCCCACGAGGTACCACATCAGTCTAGAGTCTGGAGTAACCAGTGGTCCCCCAGAGTCCCCCTAGAGAAAGAGGAAGGGGAAAAATATTTAATTGATTGGAGGAGAAAATATAATTCTCTTCATAGGCAGAAGGCCTATCCAGTAAGAGAAGTAAGCAAGCAGTACTTCAAGAGCTGTCATTTGTGCAGAATCCAGACTGTTTCTGAAACTTAAGTTGGAATTGTGTGGTATTTTTCTGTCTGCCATGGGACCTCTTGACCTCTGCCTCCATAGTTTAACAGTCAAAATAAAAAACAAAAAACAAAACCAAAAGAATCCCCTGCAAACCACAAAAAAGCTTCTCTTCTGTTTTATGAAACACTGCTTCCCACCTGCTTTGTTTTCTTCCTCATACAAAGTAGGGAATTACAAATACAGACAGCAATCTAAGCTGGCAGGAACTTTTCTTTCTTTTTAATAGTAACCGCTATTCTTAAAACAAATTATTTTAGTCACATGCAGCAATAACATTTCAAAAAGGAGCTCCCTTTTGCTTGGAGCTTTCATCAGGAACTTCGTCTTCTAGTTAGATAATATCTCCCTAAGATGTTTACTTTCATAGGCTTAATTCAGATACTGTTAATAGCATGACATAGTTAAATAACGGTTAAACTGGTAATAAGGGTTAAACTGGAAACCTTAGAGGCTGAAAGGCAATCCTTACACAACAGACCAAATTCCCCAACTTCCACCAAAATGATTTACTGATATAAACAGTGTTGCACCCTTCTGCTTAGGTCTCTTCAATGCTGAGCCAGACAGGACACAGGAATGAGCTTCCCAGACTTAAGGTGCAGGGAGTTTTTCTTTGGGCAAAAATCTGTAGGACTGCGATTCAGAAAGGATTTGTTTTGAACCAGCACTTAAGAGTACAATCTTTTAAAGTAACAAAAATAGAAATTCTGTTTTTAAAATTTATCATTATGGAAATATTTTTCTTCTAACATAAGCATTTCCTTGCAGCATTTGCAAACCTGCACCATGAATGCTTCGTCCCCATTCTCTTACACTTACCTTCCTTATAGTTATCTTTGTTTCAGACAATTTTCCTTGCACTGAGCCAAGTCTGTTACCAAATATCACATTGTAACAGAGCTATTATGATATGATCCAGTCCAGAATTTCATTTCAGTGAAAATTTAATTCCAGTTCAGAATTTAATATAATTTCAGTCAATTAAGATTTGGTCAACCAGATACTGCAGTCAGGATTGAAATAGTTTTCCGTTCCGATTTTCAGCTATAATTACCTGACAAGCATCTACTCCTCCTTCCAAGTATCCTGCACACAACATCCTGGGTGTTATGTCCCCATCATAAACTTCTTCTCTGTTGCAAGTGTTTGAGTCAATAAGTTTCACTGTTGCTTCCTGAAGAGTATTTGGAGTTGGACCTAAGAGAAAAAATAGTTTGGGTATTTATCAACAGAATTACTTTGCAGTAGTTAAGATACAGAAAGAGTGTTTAATGTTCTCTTATGGAGGACCAGCTTGACTTGGTTTAATGTAGAGGTTTTTCTTGTTGTTCTGTCTAGAGGCTTAAGGAAAAAGGTACATAGAATCATAGATTCACTTGGGAACTGTACCATTAAGACAGAAGTATTGATTGCATGGTACATAGTGTCTTAAGTGTAAAGCCATATATTTCATACATGTTCCATATAGTACCATGGAACACAAATTACCTCGCAATTTGGGCAGGTGATATGAAATTAAGACATATTTATTCCATTGCTAAATCTACTCTTAGTGTGGCCTGGTAAAAGTGTAAGTGGCAGCTCAATGGACACATTTACCTGAAAGCCCACAGAGTTGTCTGTAGCTTCTGACTAGTGCTGGGAAAATATTTTTTAGGTGATATATAAACACATGCATGGCTGGACTACCTGTCTAATGAATTTACAATATGAAATGGAAAGGCTGGGGAAAAAGGCTGTTTTCTGCTTCAGTGGATTGTAGCTCTGTCCACTCTAGTTTTAGAACAAGAAACAGCAGCTTATTATTAAACAAACCTATTGCTTATAAGGAAAGCATTAGGCTTGCTGCCATATAACATGTGGCTTCAGAAGTGATATCAATTCAGTAGCAGATCAGAGCCACTGTTTATATACCGTGAAGGTCACCTGGCAGACTCAGGACTCACCGTCATTGGTAAGTGCTCCCCAGCCTGTGATGACAGCATAAATATTGTAGGGAAAAGTCTGAGATGGCTCAGGCAGACAGACACGGTGTATGCTACTTGTAAACTCAACTCGTTTAGAGAGCTGCACAAGTGCAATGTCATAATCATGTTCTGGGTAGAGGTACTTTTCATGAATAATAATAGTCTTGACTGATCGCTTCAAGCTTGGTGGCTTCAGAAGAGCTCCAAAAGTAGCAGTCCACTTCTGAGGGTGAGTCATGCTGAAAAAAGTAAGAGTACTCTTAAGTATTTTGCTGTAAATATATGTGTTTGGGACTTGAGCACCTTTATTGTAAAGTTCCTTTGTACTAGATTCTTACGGCATCCCTCACTTTCCATAAGAGTGTCTCTCATGGAACTGTGGTCTGCTGCTAGAAGAAGGAATCTTGTTTCCTCCCCAACCATGGTCTTGTACTCCTCCCCTGCTCCTTGTCCCTGATCTAACCATTGTGTGGCCACAGTGTGTCATCAAATCAAAAAGCTCTTCTGCTAGAAAACTCTTCATCTCTGTTACTGTTTTTGCACGTTGATAATCCTTTCAATCAGCTGTTACATCTTACAATGCCCTGCAGCTTTGCAATTGCCATGCTTGAAACAAAGAAATGCTGGGGATGTATGGCTGAATGGAGGGGTAGAAATATTGGATTGTAACTGCTGGTGGCAGCCTCTAGTGGCAGCAACACCATTATAACACAAAGGAGTACCTTTAAGAAATATGTAGTGCAACAGGAAACAAATACTCCACCATTTCAGTCACATTACCTTTTCTGCTCTTCTTTATTCAATATGCCAAGTGACAATTGATTTCCAACCGTACAATTGCCAGTTCTTCTCCAAAGGGTCAGTATTTAATTTTTCATTGAAACATTCAAGTGATGGGCCTGCTTAATCCTGACTTTTCTCCTCCAAAATTGTGGGAAAGGGGCAGGGGTGCAGTGCAAATCTGGAAAGCCACACAACTTGATACACAAAGGGCACATTCTGCTGCAGATTCTAAGACTGGAACTTACTCTCTGAAGCAGTGAGCTGCAGATACGAGCCACGTATTGCTGATGAGTGTTGCACCACAGCGATGGATGTTATTATACTGCAAACTAGCTTGCCATGGCCAGTCTCCGGTCTCTGCAGAAGACAATCCGCCAACTATCCGCAACGATGATGATTTTGCCATTGACTTGACTGATCTATTCTGCCGTAACCCACAGACTGTCAAAAAGGAGAAAGAGTGTATTAGCTATTCTTCTGTTTAGTAAATATTACTCCCAATGGCTGTGGAAAACACGTAAAATTACACATTATCTAGGTTCTCTAATAGTATTGACTTCAACAAGAAAACATGCTTTCCACCAACCCCCCAAATCAGAGCTCCTCATGCACAGCCCATTCCGTTAGAAGCCTGAATGAACAACTGACTAGTGTGGAATGCCATGATGGTCGAGCATTCAGGCTAGCTGTGTGGGCAGCCCAATTCAGGAATCAAAACCTTCAGCACACCCAAGACAGTTCCCAAATACAAGGATTGACAACTTTAACGTCCCAGGTAATTTGTCATTAAGACAGAACATAAAAAAGGAAAAATCTAAGATGGGAATAATCATCCATGGGGTTTTTACCATACATGCACATAGATTACATCAGCAAGATGTAATAGGCAACCTGGAAATAGGCAACTGATCATTGCAGTCTGCAAGTGTACCTGGAGAGGCACTTCAAGCAAAGAGCATCACACTACTCCAGTCAGAGACAACAAAGGCATGGATAGCTTCAGCATGGTGTACATCCATGACACAAAAAAGGTTATCATCCAAACCCAGAGAGAAATGAAAATACCTATAATTTCAGCCACTAAACCCAAGATATTCAGGAGCAGCTGAAGCTCCTGCATCACTTTAGAGACTTCCACAATAAACAGACCTGCTTCAGCAGGCTTCTCACATCCAGACAGCATCAAATCCATCTCACCTGGACCAAGACCCATTAGTTTTCATCCAGGTCCCAATTTCAGCTAGACATTAGGAAAGTTGACAGACAGGACTATCACAATTAATTGTAAAAGAGACAGAGCTAAGAATTATTGCATAGTGACAACACAATCCAACATAGCTCATCTCCCAGTGATTCAGGAGGGAGCCAAGGCAGAAATCAGAAGTACATCACTGAAGAGCTGCCAGCCCCAGGGCCTTTGAAGTCCTCAAAAGCGAAACACTTTCCCTTTCCTGATAGGATCTGCACAATATTCTGTTAACAGTATTTCATAGTCAAAAGTGGCAGGAATGCCACAGTAGATTGAAAGCTGTTCATCAATTTGGAAGAAAAAAGTCACACAACAAACTTGTGGGTTCAGTGTCGAGTCTGCCCTATTCTAGGAATTAAAAACCACAAAGAAGGAAATCAGTGAAATCTAAATCTACCTGTCCAAAAGTTTTGTGTGAAAGACAAACTCCAGAATATACCATAATTGATAAGACTGCACTAACATTTTTCCCTTCTGAAAGATATTTCTAATCCTCAATTACTCGTCCTAAAACTGCACAATCCTATCAACCACCTGAGCAGTCAATGTTCAAAACACAGGGGGAAAACTCACAGTTCCATCAGTTCCCCAGAACACCAGCACCTTAAACAGACCCAAAAAGTGATGTAATTTAATCTTCCATTAGTTGACAGCCTGCTGCTAAAGAACTGATCAAACCTCCTCAGAGTTAAAAGATACCCAACTTGTAAGCAAAGATGGCTTTTTATGACTATTTTATCTCCAAACAAGGTGATTTCCTTCTCTAAAGCTTAAAAAAAAAATCTCTAATACAAACTAGACCCAACAGCAATACCTTGAGAAGACCAAACATATTTCAATGTATTTCCATGAGGAAAAATTTTGTGCTGTTAGCCATTCCAAATTCCAGAACAGTTTAATTATAATCACAGGCTGATGTAATTTCTATACATTTCCTTATCATCTTTCTCTCCCTTCCTTCCTTCCTTCCTTCCTTCCTTCCTTCCTTCCTTCCTTCCTTCGCACACTAGAGAAAACAAGAGTCCCAGTTTCTTAAAGCACACAGAAATCCTTTATTGCAAAGTCTTCTGCATGTGCCATCCTACCAGCTTTTGGGGAACTTTTCACTCACAGGCTGTGGTAGATATCTCTGCTAGGCTGCCATCCTTAAAACACCAATCAAACAACATGCTGGTGGTACATGTATGTTCAGGTATAAATCTCACCACTTAATGTGTGTTTAGGAAAATTAAAAGGAGCAAGGTGGAGATGAATTCTTGTGCTACAACATCCAAGACAAGCATATATGAAACAGATTCTGCAGTTGCTGTTCCAAGATGCAGTTCTAACACTTTTCATCAAGTAGACAGAGTGCAGGGTATCTGCCCCGTGCAGGCAGGATTACACTTGACAAAATATTATATTTAAGTACATTTGAAATAATCGATATTAGAGATTGCTTCTAACTGTAATATGCTCAAATATAAAAGGTACTCACATCCGTGATAAGGACTCTCCTTCCTTTAGCACATTATAATACAACTTTGAGTTAGCTGTTGTTCCTGACATTAAAGCAGGCAGCTAGCCCAAAGTACTAAGTTCCTTTATTTTTTGGAAGCGCTCCTCCCTCACTCAGTTTTACTGCATGCACCTAGGAGTCATCTGAAATGCCTTTGTTTTCTTAGAGAAAGTGGCTTAGTCTTTGCCTGTCCAAATGCAAAATTAAGCAGACAGATCATAAAAGCTCTCACTGTTACTAACAGCAACTGGATCACGCTAGTAGATAAGCAAGTGTCCTGAACATAACAGTGCTCAGCCCTCACTGGCTAGGTCCTGTGATCCTTGGTGGCAGGGTTTACATTTAAGATGACACCTTCCAGAATAGCACCGCTAGAGCCAGAAGTGTGCCACAGGTACTTATGCAGCAGGACTTGTGTGTTTTCTCACTGTTTGCTCTTCCCTCACAGAACTGCTGATATTTTTAACAGAAGGAACATATCACTGAAAAAACAAACAAACAAACAAACGAAAACACCCACCAAAAAAAAAAAAACCAACACCCAATCAACCAAAAAACTGACCAGGGAATTCTGCAGTGGGTGCAGACTTTTTCTAGAAGGGATTTTTACCTCATCAATACTATTTTCAAGTCAGTCTTTCTAAGTATCCCAGAAGACACTAATAAAACAGGCTTCCCTGTGACTGGGCAGTTTTCTAAACACACAGTTCATTTGTATAAAGTAGAAGGCCATATTAATTAGACAGGAGGATAAGAAAAGACTTTTAAGGGCCAGGAAAAGTGCTCAGAGACTTTTAGTGCTAATTTTAAAATCTAGAGATTTCTGATGTTTAAAAAGACCTCACTTACTGTCGTTGAAGAGGGCTTCTGCCCTTTTCGGCTCCATACCTGAAACAAAGAAAGAAGCAAGGTAAGGCCAGGATAGCACAGACAAGGTTTCCCTTCTGCACAGTCATCCCACCTGACAGCTATTTGAGTATTGGGCACTATAGGAGGCATGGCTGAGGGGGCTGCTAGAGAAACCAGGGTAGCTCATATGTGATCACATTCTTGTGCTGGCTGTTGCACTCCTCTCTGCAGTGCTGCATCTTGTTCTCCAGCCAGTCAGTATCCTCTGAGGAACAGGCACTCATCCTGCCCATCCTGCTGGGCCCTGATGTTTCTGGAGGCGAGTACAGACAAAACAAGACTTGTATTACTCAAGATCCACAATTTTCTTGGGGAAAAATTTTTATGGTGGAAAGTTTTGAAGTTCCATTTTTTTTTTGTAAAAAAATCAGCTGGCTGCATTTTGCAACAGCATGAGGGCCAGAGGAGATCTGGTACTCACTCTGTGCCCTTCACTACAGCAATGCAAGCTTACGATAGCAGTGGCTCACTTTCCTTTATCCTATCTTATTGGTACACTATTGATACTAAAATAGATAGTTAATGGCAATTCATTGCATGACACCACACATTCTAGCAATACATGGAGGTTGTATGCTTACTGACAATACAGTCTGCTCATGCTGACAATAACAAGTATTGGCTCAAGGTCTAAGACTATCCCCCTCCTTCCAGAATGCTGTTTTTGACTAGAGGTACCATTGTTGTTTCCGGCATTCAAAGCAATTTTTAAAATAATACTAATAAAAAACCCGCATAGTTTAAATACATTTTTTTTAATTACATAGATTATGATTTAATTTAAATTATATAGATCCTTGTACAACTTCAAAAACTTCATATTTTGCAGCGGGATAGCCTTTCTCAGGAGATCCCTGTCCTTATCCGCTTACTTCTTTTCTCTTTGCTGCTATACAGAATAATATCCCAGTTTTGATTCAAACCCCCACCAAGTCAGGAGTCTCTTTTGAATGCAAAGGACTCTGGCTCAAACTTGTCGCCTGTTGGGTTTGTATCACGTGTGTTTTGCTTGCGGGCTTGACACTCCTTCAGGTATGCAGGGTGAACTGCCTGTTTGCAATCCTCCAGTACTAGACGTGTACTCATTCATTTCTTAATGTGACCTTAAGCAGATTACGATAGAGAAAGAAAACAAGCAGAACTCCAGCACATGTACAGCTTAGCTGCGGGGAATGTTACAGAGCCCAGACAGTGCTAGGGCTGCCATACGTGCATGCAACCACTGCTTCGTTTTGTAAGGATGGGAGATGAGTTAGAATTTGACATTTATATAGCAACACAGTCTTACTCACCATGGACAGGAACATAAGAAAGATAAGTAAATTTTGCTGGTGGGAAAGCAACTACTTGCAAAGTCCTCTTTCACGTAAAAGTAAAAATTCTCACTTGTACTTTTGCAATTGATATAAAGGAAGGAGGAAAACACTAAAAGGAAAAGTACTTTTGCATCTCAGGAACACTAGTTGTATTCTGTGAATTTCCATGAATAATATGGCTGGGTGTGTCTAAGATTCTTACATCAAAATATAGTAATATCAGACAGTAAAAGCTAGGCCAGCAGAAGGATTCAGCACTGGTGTAAAGACTACTGTTTGCTGAGCTGTGCTAAGGATTTGGCTACTTCGCCTGTATGTTCATATTGGCAATAAATGCTTGGAAAAATCTGGCCCTATTTATTAATTTCAACTATGATGAGCATCCAGTGTTTTCCTAGAAATTCATACAATCTTCAGAACTAGCTCATCATTTGAGTCACTAATACATTGTAGATGGAAACTGGTAAGAAACGAACAAATGTAATTCACAATGAAAGAGGACCTTTTGCCTTTAAGTGCAATATTGATAACAATGTTTTTTTAGCTTTTCTCTGGGTGGAGAAACATTTACCTCATAATGTCTAATTATAAAGTCTGCAGTCAATTATTAACACTTACATTATGTTGCAAAGCTCATAGAGAAGACAAAAGGAGCAACCAGCTTGTTCAAGTGCCGGAAGCAATTCAATTGGCATGTTCTCACTGCATGGAGTTTTGCTGTGAGTCACACAGCTGTTCTGCAAGGCACCTGTCTATATCTCTGCTTGTCTTTTTTATGAGGCACTTAGAAAAAAGTACAAACTTCACATGGGCAAAATTTCACCCATTGCTTCCAGCTGGACTGACTTCTGTGTAATTGGAGACACAAGCTTTCCACACATGTGCTGCAAGTGTGCACAGCTTTGAATTTCTGCATATTTTATAATAAATGCCTACTGTGCAGCTGATGCACTATCCTACCCACCCACTGCTGAAGGAAAAGGCCAGTGACACCTGTCAGTAAATTCAGTGCTGTATACACTGGGGTAGGAGCATTGCTTTGATTTTAAGATCTGCCACATAAGATGCCCTGACCACATATCCCACACTGGGAGCTGGAACACAAGTACTAATGAAAACACCACAGCAATGGAGAAAACCTCAAAGTAAAGAGAGTTTTTAAGAGGTGAAAGCAGGTCTGTCCAGCAGCAGACCTGGGAACCCATCATGCAAATTAGGACAGATGAAATTAAGGTCACAACACCCAGGACTCAAAACCAAGGTCTCAAACCCAGAGCACACACATTTGTTTGGAAACCTAAATTAACTGACACTATTTTCAGATAAGCCAAGCCCACAGTAGATCTCATCAAAAGCAGGGAGCACTATGGGTTACACGATACTGCTGAAAATCAGGTTGCTTACAGGCTTACCTTGGTAGGGGCTTGTCTGCATGTGTTACTGGCTTTACATTCTGGCCTGGCCAAGAGCACAGCAGTTCACACTGTGCCAGCCAGCATGTTGCAAGCCCTGCCTTGAAGCAATCACTTGTAAGGCACGAGAGACAATTTCGCTGCCCTGCTCATTTACTAGTTGCCCTAGTTGTTGGCACTACCAAGAAAAAGCATCAATTAGTAACAATTAAAGTGTCATTTCTTGTCCCAACCACATACGGCTGCAAAAGGAGTTGTTTGTGCCACATTTAGGAAAACACCTTTCAGGCTTCTACTGTAAACAAGAACAAGTTCCACTTGAGCATGCATTGCCTACCTGTAAAATGGAACTTGCTATTGAATTCAAGCTTGCCTAACATAAAAGTTAAAACTAATGTTTAAATAAAAATCACAGCAATCTATTGAAAGGCAGCTTAGGAATTCCATCTCTCAGAACAGGGCTCTGTTCTCCAACTGGACAAGTAATTTTGTTAATACAGTTATTTTGCATATTTAGTAAACAGAATAACTCTAAAACACTCTTAAAAACACTTAAATTTTTATTTTCTGACTAATGAGAACAGTGACTTGCAGTTACTATTTAAGGTTAATAAATTATCAGTAAATAACTTTTTTACTCCTCAACGTATGTGTTTGAGCAAACATGGAAAGAAAAGGGGAGTAAGAAAGAACAGAAAAGCATCTTTATTTTGGTAACTGTTTATATGCAGTAAGCCATGGAACTATGTGGCATATAAATGTTTGCATGTTCACAGTTAACTGCAGAGTGAATGTGACATCTGATCTCTGAGAGATTCAGATGTTCCTACAGAAAAATGTGCTCACTTTTCTATGTCTCTCAATAATATCAGTGTCACTGCATAAGAAGAATCAGTCTTGTGTCCACTGGCTCATTTCACCTTAGCCACAGAGTTCAGTGTTTATATTAGAAGGAAAATAACAGGCAGAACTCTGTGACATAAGTCAACCAGACATTATATTGACATCGCACAAGCAAGGCAAGCAAATGCATTATAAGGGGGTATTATGAATTTTCAATGTAGAAGGGGACAAAAATGGCTACAAAATTAAAGATGATAAATTTGTTTTAAAAATCTGATGCAGTTTTACCCAATTACATAATTTTTCACAGATGCTGATTCCCAAAAGAAACTTGATTTTCTTTGAAGGTTTCCACACGTGATTTGCTATATGTGAAAACTTCTAATCTTGATGGCAAACTGCATGCTCCATCCTCTATTATACCAAGTTCTCACATCTTGCTTGTCTAAACTGTTCTTTCACACAGAGAAGTCAAGGTAGAGAATATCTTAAAAGGGGAGAAGAGAGGATTGTAAACAAAGCAAAAGAGAAAAAGTATGTGCTTCAATACTCATAACACATTCTTGGACATGCACTTGAATCACAGCTTTGTGAAATGCACCAGGGAGCAGAGGAAGCATTTTTTTCCCACTGTCCTTTGCCACATTTTAATAACAACTTCCTTGGAAGGAGAGAGACTGACAAAATTCTCAGCTGCATCAGAAACAGGGGGCTCATCTAGTTCAGTGTTACTAAGGGTAACAACAGTGCATGCAGGCAAAAGAAGGATCCCTGGCAAGATCCAGTAGGTCACCAACCTGGGCAGCTGAGAGGAATGTCACAGAGCGTATCTGTCTTGCAGTGTAGGCAGAGGTGGGGATAATAGCTCTACTCTAATGCTCTTTAATTGCAGTAAAGATTAGGAAGATCTGAAGTACTGGGGGGGAAATGGGAGTGAGAGCAGGGAGAAGCAGATTCAGTCATGTTCCAAAAACTGTACCCAAAAGGAACTGAAGAAATTTCCTGAAAGATGGCAAAATATGAGCTTTGTGCTCAGCAGGAAAGGCATGCTTTTGTGTGGTTACATAGTGCACACATCCTAAAATATCTTCCCACTAACCTTCCAATATTCTCACTGCTTTCTCAACAGGAATTACCTCCCCGGAGTTATATACCCTTGTAGAAGTAGCAAAACATAGCTTAGAGAGGAGTGATGCAATTCTCATTCCTTCAGCAGGGTAGAGTAACCTGGTATAGACAAGAAAAATGCTTTGTGTCTCTAATTGTCCCTGACACCCAGCCATTCCCTCCCTACTGATGTTCACTAGACCTGTCCTCACATCTATGACTCCCCCACCATCCCTCATCAACCATATCTTAATTCTGTCCATGTGGCATACAGAGGGCCATACATCACAGCATACTTACAACTGCATCCCGAGGAGGGATCTGCTATGTATCACTTCTGGGGCATGAATCCAAACTGATATGGTTTTTAGCATTATTTTTCTTCTTGACCTACATTTATGCCCCAGCTGCAGTCAAGGTCGCACTACAGAAAGGGCAGCCCAAATCACTTGCAACCTCTGCAGGCATGGCAAAGAAAGGAAAACTAAGATTTGAGTGAGAAAATCAGTTAAATTAATGTATCTGGGTCATCTGAGAAGTCAGGCCAGGATGACTTTCTGCTTAATTCTTTCATCACAAGCATGTCCTTGCAAAATACTCATTTTAAAATACATTTCAGTCCCTCTCATTTCAGTTGTCCTCCCTAGACTCTTACTGAAATGTACCACCTTGTGCCTAACTAATGGCATAAAAGTGGAGGAATTTCGGATCTCCACTGCTTCTCAACATACCATGCATGTCCAGTTCCACTCCCCCAAGCTGCTGTTTTGGCCAGTAAAATGCAAAAATCCAGACTGCTATATACATTATTTGACATGAATCATTCCTCATCAACCCTGTCAGACACTCATCTGCATGTCTCCCACAGAGGACACGATAAAGAAGTAAGAATCTGTCTGCTGAGTTCTGTACTTTGTAGTTGTTAGAAGCTTTATCAAGCCCCAGATTCCAGATAAATAGAAACAATAGCAGTTGACTTGTTGATCAAAACCAATTCATGAGTCATTGTTCATGGTCAAAACCCTTGGCTATGCAACAGGTGGGAATACTTCCTACTCACTTTCAACAGTGCCAGTGATCTTGCAACCAGTTGCTTTCTGACGTCAGAAGTTCATTCCCAAAAATACATTTTGGGATACTTCCAACTTACCTGACAAAGGGAAATAGTCTGGCAAGCTGCTCTACACTTTGTTTCATAGAGATCCAGACTGTCAGGTGACTCTACTTCTAACCAAGAAACCCTGGGGAAAATAAATCAGCCTTGCAGGAGATCTCTTTGTGCTGGAACTATACAGAGGACAAACTGAAACACCTTCTTCCAGTGCTAGTGGAAGAGCAAGTCCTAACATGGGTGTTTCCAAGTCATCTGACACTTTGATATCTCACTTTGATGGCCCTTGTACTGTTGTTCAGAGAAGACAGGACTTAGTTTGCTTGATTCTTCACTGAATAATATTTGGGCTTCTAGTGGGGTTTGTACACAAGTACAAAGAATTCTATCAATTCCTATTTTCTATCAAAGACAGAGGGAATATCTGGACATACACTGTTCTTGAGCAGGGGACTATCACGTCTAGCTAAAGAAGGAACTTCAGTAGTAACACATCTGAACATATCCTGATAGGAAGGCATTTTTGCAGCCCTGTGTAAAGAACATCTACAGTTTAGTGAGAGACAAACTGGAGACAGTACTATGTTGTGTTTTTCTTTAAGTTTTGCACATTTGCTATTTTTTCACATAAGTATGATCAAGCTCTCTTTTTTTCTTTTTTAAAAAAAAAAAAAAAAAAAAAAAAAAAGAACTGATAAAACATTGCCAGTTTACATTTTTTCACCTCTTTATTCCCAATCCTCAGAAATGCAGAAGCAAAGCAAATTCCACCCCTGGTTTGACAGACTGCTTAATGTTGTAGTGATGCCCTGAACTGCAGCTGAAGGTCCCAAGAGTTGCACTCAGTTTAGAAGAGTTTGTTGGAGCTGATTCTCAGAGCAAATACTTTTGAGTGAAGCACAGGTTGAGACATGGTGTTGAACAACAAGATGATTATTTCGGGGGAGGAAGACTTAAGGAGGTTCCCTTTATCAGACTCCCCCTAGTACGTGAAATAAATAACTACCTGACCTGGATTTGTTTTAACTAGCTAGCTATGCTTAGCTAAACTGAGCTATATCATGCCCCCTAAATTAAAGTATTTTGATAAGGTGATTGCAGTGAATGGGTTAATGATTTTTTACAAGCCTTGCCTCAAGATAAACAAGGATACCAGTTGGCAAAAAGGTACAAGGAAGCAAGATTTAGAAAGGTGTCTGCAGAGCATAGAAAATATTTAGGGCTTTTTAGGTTTGCTTGGCTTAAATGATAATGGTGGACAGGATATTTGAAGAGGGAAGAGAAAAGTAGGAAATGCATAAACCTAGATTCTTCTCTGGACTTCTGGGACCTGTAGAAAATTGTCACTTCTTCCTGGCTTGAGGAATAAGACAAGTTTTATAAATTGAGACCTGCATCTCCTCTAAAAGCATAGGAGCACTCCATTCCATAGTCTTCTCTTGAGTCAACCTGGTTTTCTGAAAAGGCAACACCAACAGGAGCTTGCCAAAGCCTCATAGCACTGCTGAAAAGAAAGATCAAAATTTTTTTTGGACAGCCTTTTATTGTTGTCTCTTAGAAATGTCAAGGTATTGTTTATGTTCCTTTGTGTCACTCGTAGCAGTTGCACAGTGCTAGTCCTGTAATGAGTACCTGACCTGTGTAGTCAGTGTTTTATGGTTAGGCTGGGAGAGAACAAATGCAACACAAAGTTTATCACACAACTTTGATAAAGTAACACAGAGATGCCATCTTTTACTGAGACTAAATATTTAAATTTAAGTATTTAATATTTAAATGTTATATCAGCAATTTTTTTAACTAACTACTAATGCATTACTGTAACAGCCCTGGTGCAGTTCAAGATAAACTAAAACACTTTTGAGTCACTTCCCATATATACCAGGCTGAATAAAAGCAGCTAATCAGATAACTCAGTAAGATCATGGTCCTTTTCTATCAAGCATTTTTGTACTCTTTCCAATTTTATCCTGTACGTAAGGCACCAAATTAAACTGAAGAATCAAATTTCAATAGCTCATGACCTGACTGTTTAAAAAACCCCCAAATTCTTTGAATCTCTCTGATGCCCACACACTATTTCTATCTGGGAGAAATTACATGTGCACTTTGTTGAAAAGGAGCTACTGGCATTTAAACAAATGGTGACTTTTTTGCCCAGAGAGATGTCACTTATTATCCTAAGCCATTTCAATGAGGAAGACTGGTTGGGCCATCAAGAAACAATGGGAGTGTGACAATTCATTTGAGTTACATTGCATTGCCACAATGCAATGTGCTCAGTTAAAGCACCAAGAGGCAGAACAAGAAGTTGATCCTGCTTATTTCTGAGTAGGAGGAAGTCTGCATGGAATCCAGCCCAGGTTTCTTGTTCTCTAAATACAGCTGTCTGGCCTCTGCATATCTCTGTTGGGTTGTGTGGAAAAGCAAGCAGAAAGTACCCATCCATGTACTGTACTATCACCCTTGCACTTTGGAGTCTGCAAAAACAAACGGAGCAAGTATCTGACCCTTCCTGTCACCCAGCAATTCATTCTTGAAAAGTGTGACACCCAGAAAAATTGCTGACTACATACAACTGAAGCCAAGGCAGAGACAAGAGTCTAAGTCTGCACAAAAATTCAGTAGCAGAACTGAACTGTAGAAGACAGCGCAGTTAATTTTCATGTCCTGAAGATGCAGATTGCAAAGAAGGGGATAAAATCCCCAGATGATAAGTCACATATATAAGAACATTTTCTCTTTCTTTCCCTTTCCACTGGGGAGCTTGCAAGGATTTTGATCCTCCCACCAAATATTATTTTTTCAGTGCATCGGCTGTTTCCCCACTGTCATCCAAGTATACTTCCTGCACTTTCAGGCTCCTCAGAGAGGCAAAGACCTAGGGAGCTGTGCTAGTGTAGTTGTGTGCTGAAGCACTGTGGTAAGGCGCCTACTCATTACCTTGACAGTAACATAAAGTTGGTACTGCAGTTTGGAGGAGGACTGAGGCTGTACTGCAAAGCCACAAAACTGCTCCCATTTATCCATATTTAAGACATTTTTGAAAGACTTTGGCAGCGGGAGGGAAGGTTATGCATTGCTAATGATTTTGTTCTAACTTAATTAGCGGGAAAGACTGTCATTCAGACTCAGTAACAGCTATCATCCAAAGGGGAAAAATCAAGTCACATCAATCAGAAAATGGCAAGAACTACCTTTAAGAGAGATATAATATACTTACTTGAGATGGTAGAAGATCTGACATTTATTCGCAAAGGCCCTGTGTATCTTTTCAGGCCCCTCCGTAAGATCCTTTGAACTCTTTCTCTCAGTGCTTCTCTAGAATCCGTGGAGGAGAACCAGAACGTGAGCAAAGCTTCTGCCATCACACCATCAGCATCTGGGCTACAAAGCAATGAAACAGTCTGGTTACCTTCAGCCCATTTCTGCATTTCTTAGCTTTTATCTTAGCTCCTGTAGCAGTGGCAATGTAACATAAAGGATTAGATACGTTTTCAAACATTTGTACATTTTTGAAAGAAGGAATTTCCAAAAGAAATCCAAGCAAATGCTGAATGGTCAAATGCATCATGGGCTAGAAGAAAGCATGATACTTTCTGTGAGCAAATGGCCAGATCAATTTTATAATGGAGTCTATAAAGCATTCCTTCACTGAACGCTTGGGACATGAGCAGGAAGGAATGAACCAATTTGATTGCAATGAAAAGCTGGATACACAACACTTCAGAAACATCAGATAGATGATTAGTGGTATCTAGACAGACTTTTCCAGGGCCCTGTACATACACAGAATAAAAATTTCCAATTATCATCAAAAAGGTACTTGAGCAAAGGGGAAATACCACACAACCTAATTCCTCTCTTGCAAACTCTTAGGAGAATATTCCTAATAACCTCATGTTGTGCAACAATAAATGAAACTACCCAAAATCTACTTATTACAGTCAAAGAGACAGATCACAAAAGGAGCCTTTAACACCTCACCAAAAAGTACAAGCAGCACCCACACTGAGACACATGGTTCCACAGTTTCTTTGTAAGATGAGAGGAGAGAAAAGGGAAAAAAATCTTCTAATAGGTTGGTTTCACCTAGTAGTAATGTTTCTTTTTCCTTAAAGGATCAGATACTGCAAGAGATGGAATGCTAGACTACAAACACCAAAGTGTCTAATCTGGCTTATCCCTGGTCATTACACAGGGAAGATAAGAGCTCGCACTGAGAATCTTCTCTCCTGTGGCTCCTCCCTCTTAGCCAAGAAGCAATGACACAAGCCACAACAGGTGAAATCAGAGTTACTTCATACAAGGGGAAAGCTACAAGCAGATTGCTCTGTCTTTAGTTAGGAAAAGAAAAGAGAAGATGTCCCAGTTGTATCTCACTGTCTTGGAAATTTGTAATTGTATAAAGGAAAAATACATAAAAATAGAAGACAGGTAGCTTATACAGAAGTCATGCAATCAGACTATCATCTTTGAAAGGAATGCGTACCAAAATGAAACAGACATTCCTGATATCGCCAGTGAAGGGAATTAAAAGGCCATGTGTTAATGAGCACACTGAGGCATGCCAAGTGATTCGTAGCTGAGCAGAAAGACACCCTCCTTGCCTCAAGGACCTCATAATTGAGACTGAGTAGTCATACATCAACTTTCCAACAGACTCTTTTTTCCATTTGTGCCAACTTCAGCGTGATTGCCGCTCCATTTATTTTCCAGATATTATCTGATCCAACTGTGGGTGTTGCTCTGCATTTCTGAGGTGTTCCCTCACCTCTCCCCCCCACTCCTCTTCCTGTGCTATGCCACACTGGAATTACCATATCAACTCTTGCAAGCACACCACGCCTCTTGAAACCCACAGGTAAGTACAGCCCACCTTGAATCACTTACTGTATAGCAAAGATCCAGAGCCAAAGACATCTAGTCCAGATTAGTATTGTCTTTCTCAGTGAGCAGTGGGAATTATTACTAATGCTAATTATTTATACCGAGCCAAAAAAATATGCACAGTACTTTCCAAGTAAATTCACAACAATGACCCTGTTCAAAAGAGCTTGCAGTCTGATCCCTAGAAAAGGCATAAAGCTTGTATGTATGAAAAAGCGAACTACCTTTGGCACATACAAGTCTTGCATCCAACACAGCAAACATCACAGCAAGTATCTCAATCTGTCCTTGGGAACAAGTAATAATAAAAAATATTACTTATCCCTAAAAATTGGCCTCTCAGATCCTTAAGTCACCCTGTCTACACTTGCAACACTCTAGTATCAAAAAATATCCCTAAAGCTACATTCAAATAATGACTTGCATGTAACTGAGGATTAAACAAAGATAGAGGAAGAGGCAGGATGTCACAAACCATGTAAGAGCAAGGAGAAATACTTTCACAAGAATTCGATTTTTAGATCTTATAAGATCTTAGTCTTGCAGCTTTAGCGTGTGATGATGACAAAATTCAAGTTTTACTTGCAAAGTGATGGGCACTGTCACTCAGGAGCAAGACTTTAGTATTATAATAGACAGTTATATAAAAAGGTCAGTTTCAGCACTCAACGGTGGTAAAAAAATCAAATTAAACACTAGGTACTTGGCAGTTGTACAGAGAATAAAAGCGGAAAAAAAGCCCCACAGTGCTCAATGATAATCATGGCCTGACACCTTTGTCTCAAAAAGTAGGAACAGCAGACCTGAAGGAGATACAGAACAGGGTGGCAAGAAACAGTTCCTGCAAAGAATGGCTAAGAAGGCTAGGGCTTTGAACTGGAAAAAATATAGGGATACAAGAGAGAGAAGGGATATGATGGGAGTGTCCAGTATCACTAATTGCATGGAGAGGAGGGGTAGGAGATCAACTTTTCATCACCTTTTCCAGCACAAGAACTAGGGACCATTGAATGATTCACAGGTAAGTCCTTACTAAAGGACTGAGGTGCATGGATTTAAAGAGTCCAAGAGACAGTGGACAAGTCCATGGAAAATAATTCCACCAAGGCCTGCTAAACAAACCACAACCTGAAATCCACAACAAGAGATCCCTATTGGTAAATATGTGGAAGCGGGGCGCATACCAAGAAGCAGTTATCACACATGTCTGTTTTGCTGCTACCATCCCTGGGCACCTACTTTGTTGTTAGAACCACAACAATGACAAGTGGAACCTTCTGAACCAGCACAGCCCAATTTTACTTGACAAGCCCAGCAAAACAGCAAAAGTCACACCTGCATTACAGTGAAGGAAATAGTTTTGAAAATGCTTTATAATTTTAGATAGCTTTCATTATATCTCCTTTATTGACTAAAGCTTGCTCAAGATCTGAACACAAATTTGTACAGAATTTGGATTGACTGAAGTTTATCTTCTGCATCAAGATCCAAAAGGAGGCCATGGTTCAAAACAAGATTATGCTCAATTAGGGATTATGTTCTGGTCTTAACATACAATACACTTTATGAACCAGATCTAGCTGGGCTTGTTGTAGATTTCATTTTATCTCAGCTGCTTGCATTTATTATAATCTCACATACCTCACTCTGATTAAGCGTGAACGGATGTATTTTTTCCTTAAAATGGAATTGTAAAATGTCTTGTCGATCTGTTGAAAAAAGAAAAATATAAGATAACAACAAAAAAAAGAGGGAAACGGACATATTGCTGGAAGGAGCATTCAAAAAACAGCATTTAATTACAAACTCACAGTTTACAGAGGCAAGAAATGTAATCCAGCCCAGCCTCCAGATAACATTTATTACAGACCTTTCCTAACCATCTCCCTTTTGGCCTAAGGCACATCATAAAAGGCATGCTCATTTTTCTAAATGTCCTCTGACTATATCAGTGTGCCACTATTGTGCTGCCTCATCCACTCCCAGGCACAATGAGAAATATATAAACATCCTTGGAACATATGGCTGCAGTTTCCCAAAGCACAGCCTCCTAAAAATGGCCCACAGAAAGGACAGAGCATGCTGTGCTCTGCAATGCACTGGCCCTCTCTTGTGGAGGTCCTTTCTGATACAGCATTAATCCTTGGTTCTATAGAGATGTATAGCAAAGCTATAAATTATGTCCCCCTAGCACCCTTGTGACTTTCCACATGCAAGAGGAATTGTCAAGCAATTCTCATCAGAAACTGGAAATCTAGGACTCATAAGGAATCAATTTCCAAATGACATCTTTACTGGTGCCTGCTTAACCACATCCTGCTTTAGGCTGAATGTCGTCTCAGGATTGCGCGATCAGACTGAGACAGCACAGTGTGATATAACATGGCATGAAATTCTGCCAGGAATGGCTCAGGGTCACTGAAGGATTGAGAAACAGCAAAGTCACTAGTGTGTTATGCAGCAACTCCTCCTATCAGCAAGACCCAGTAAATTGAACATATCCTGTAAACATCAAATGCGTTACAGGAAAAACTACATAGAAATGCTTTGCAACATCACTCAAGAAGTCTTTTTTGTAGTTTTTAGCCCATAAAGGCTGTCTGATTTATCCAAGTCTCAAGATGTTATGTCTTTCAAAGGAAAGAAAAAAATAATGGTTCTCAAACTTCCAGTATGTTGAAATCTTTCAGATATGGAAACAAGCATGTAAGCATGAAATCTGGGGTTGATTCCTCCCAGGGAACACAAAGCACCTCTTTTCCAGCCTTGGTTGTCATAAGATGAAGCCTCATGTCATTATACAGTGATACTGAAGCAGAATAATTTCAAGTTAAAAACTACATTTTACTTTTTAAGGTGTTTTAAGCATGTATTAGTAAAACAACAACAAAAAAAGTTCTTAATTGTCATACATTGAGTTGATGTTTTATCTTGCTGTTACTGGTAGTTATCTGCAATTACTTTGGTATTTGGAACAGACAACATTCTATGGAAAAAGATATATCAACTGCAACAAGCTACTGTATATAAGCAGAATGTGCTTTATCCTGTCACTTTGCAGATTTCCAGCTGCTACCACTGCATTTTATGAAGCATACAGTTAAAAATAAAGTGGTTTACTTCCTGTAACTCTGCAGCCTGTTCCACCACACTCCCCCTTGGTTATTGGAATTTTTTGCCCTTAGACAAAGAGGGTTTGTTTTCTTTGCTGTTTTTAATTATAGCATTTGCTTATCATTTCTGTCACAGTGTTAACTGCTTCACTAATGATTGTGCAAGCAGAAGCATGTAGCTAAGCAGCACTGCCAGCTTTGTGGCACGCAGTGGCATGTGCTGTCTTTGACTGCACTGCTTCTGAGAACTTTTGAGATCTCTGGGACAGGAACTTTGCAGAGTGCTTTGCAATCAAAAGAGAACCCTGAGCTGGGCTGTGGTACACCTCAAGCTTCTGCATTGCTAACAAGTAAAGTGAAAGCAGACTGACTTTCAGCTTGTGACTGAAGAGGGCAAGAATTTGCAATCCCTTGCAAGGGATGGTTAAACCAGTGTGACATTCCTAAATCCTTCATCTCCTCCTGACAGTGTGTTTTCAAGGGACCTGGATTGTCTCAAATGGCAAGTGCTTTTGCTACACTTTCCATCTGCATTTTTGCAGCAGGTACAGGGATCCTTACTTCTGTCGCTCATTCTTTTGTGTATCTTTGTTACAGCCTAAGCAGGTCACAGGACTGTGTTTTTTGTACTCCCAACATATTCAGCTTTCTCCTTTTCTGCTCAGCCTGGACCACTTCCAAGACGTTCCAGACAGCCTGATCAGGAACACCACATGCTGCAGCAAAGACCTTCAGTGGCATGTGACAAAACAAAACTACACACAGTGGTTTTTACAAAAAGAATCTAAGGAGTCCAAATGCAACTGAACTATCCACAACAGACTCTGTTTTCAGAAAATTCAATCCAAAATGAATGTTAGTTCTATGGAGTGAACAGGAAGCACATGATTTAAAATGAAACCAAAATTACTAGATTTGTGTTACTTCCATTCTCTTTCACACTTTCATATCTGAATGAGAAGATTTTCATTTGATTACAGACACTCAAAAGTGACACTGTCATAACAGATCCCTCAAATTCACCACTGATTAAGTGCATCTCACTCATTTTCCTGGTCCTTGTCTAGCAACAGCTCAGTGGTGACAGCTGCTGCTCCAGGCAAAGTCTATGAGCTTTCTTAACCAAGTGCCAAGCCCTGCTTCTTTCAACTGAACAACATTTTCCTGATAGCCTTTATTTTAGCATTTGTCCAAACAAGTTTTTCGTTAAGCTAACGTTTGCCATTTAGCTAAATGACATCTGGTATTTCCTCAGTTTAATTTCATGTCCACTGTCCTTTTTACTAAACTTCTCTCTGTGCAATATAATTTTCTAAGACAAACTGTGCTTCACTCCTGAATGCTGGCCCATGCAATAGAGTAATAGTGGCTAGTATCAAAGATGCAGCAAGAGGGCAAAACATTCCCATTTGTACAAACCTAGCCACAAAGGAAATTCTTCCTTGTTCCTTGCATCCAGAAATTGCGTTATACCTTGATGAACAAGACTCCTTTTCCTGTCCTGCCTTGGATAACTCCAGATCTCATCATTATGCACTTTTTCTTGTGTTGCACCTTGCCCAACCCTCTGAGGTTTGTGAGTAACCTACTAAAATCTTTGTGATTTCAGAGTCACCCAATATGACTTGCATCCCTGGGACCCAAATACCTTAAACTCTGGAAGTAGGTCACATGACAGGGATCCTGTCTCTTCTGTGTGGTATGGAGCTGACATGAGCTGGGCTTGCCCAGATGTGTAGCTGGGTCTGGAAGGGACCCAGCAAGGTTGGCTGTGTCAAGCCCTTGCTTTCTCCCACCACACACTGCTCTGCCACTACACGTAGGGTAACAAGATTTAGCAAAAACTTATCTTAAATGTAGTTTGATAAAACTTTCCCCTGAAACATTTGCTGAACTCACTGAATTACTTTCATGGGATGTTCAAAAGCATTCAGTAGGTTTGGGAGCACAAATCTTCTTGTTGCTTAATAATACTCCATTTTTTGCTTGCTGCCAGTTTAGCCCTTCAACAGCTATTCTCATACTGCGTTCTTCCTCTTACCTCCCTATCTACTTAGAATGCAAAGCCTATTATTAGTGATTTTTAGATCTCTTTGACCATAAATGTTAATTGGAAAAATGCCACTTGGTTAAGTGGCTCTCCCCAGTTTACGGCGTAACCTGCTGAGAACCCCAGAGCTGCTCATAATACAAATCCAGTAGCAGCTCCCTTGAGAACCTGACATTTTTCTTGCCCTGATTGCAACTAAGGGATTGAGGGAAGATACAGGGTGAAAGACTGACAGGGACAGCAGAAAAAACCCAAGTAAATAAATCTGGCACTGCCCCAAACCAGGATGTGGACATCAGTCTCTCCTTGGAAACAGATATCAATTACTACACAACAGCCCTACAGCCACAGACCTTGCCTGAGGTGAAGAAAATGGACCTGAAGGAGAGCAAGTGTCATGGTCCACGTGCCTCCAGCAAACCAGAAGATCAGAAACTTTCCTATCAGAAACCACACATACACAAAGGCAGCATGTGTCACGGCAGGCAAGGGCTGTGTGACCCCAAACATCTGCAAATGGTATCATAAACTCTTCACAGGGTTTAAGCTGACCAAGCTGCTGAAACTGAGGGGTGAGTAAGCACTGACTGCACTAAAATAAGGAGCTCAGCTGGATGGTTCCTGGAGGCGCCAGCTGCAAAAGAGGAATAATTGTCCTTGTACAGTAATTCCTAAAAAGATTGGTCTTTCGGATAAAACAAATTAAGAGGACTAATACATGGGATAATGTCAGGATTTAAAGTACCATGCTTATGCCTAATGCAACCAATTTCAAAGGCATGTAATGACATGACTGTTTCATTATAGCCATGCGTATTAGTGACAGCTGGAATTAAGGTCACCTAAGTATTCCCATTCCTACTCCCTGCTTTCAATTATCCATAATTAGCTGCCTAAAACTTTCACACTGCTATTGAAATTTTGTCCACTTAGGGAGGAGATTTTCCAGCTTCTGGAGAGAAAATCAAGTTTGGAGATGAAACAGAAAACCATCTGTGCCAATATCCAGAGAAGGGCTTTGTGTTTGGAGTTTTTTCCTCCCAAATAGTATGCTTTTCCTAGGAAAATGACTTTGTGCCCTACGGGTTTTTTAAAGCAATCCTTAGAGGTAAGGAACTGAAACACAAGAGTGAATGCCTCTTAGGAGAAGAACAGTTTTATAAAATCTGAGGAAGGTCATTGGTGATGTATTCGGCTTACAAGTGCCCAAATACCATCAACCACGCAACTTCAGTTCTGAATTTGTATTCTCACTTTTGACAACACCAGGTTCTAAGCAACCACTGTCTTGACCAGTCAGATTTCGATCAGCAGTTCACATCTTGAATCACTTCATTGATATAATTACCTGCAAACAATGCAGTAATTCTGGATTGTGGGTATATAATTAAGATAAGGTTCTACCCTTAATCATACACACTATCGATTGCTGCTCTTTCCTTCATTTTGAATTCCTTTTTCCAGCTCAGGATCACATCCATTTTCCTTGTGCATGTTATTGCTTTTCATGACACACACTGGATTGGGGGTGGGGTGTCTTGTGATTTTTCTGGCTTTGTATATGCTGATTAGAACTCCTGCTTTGACAAAATGAAAAAGAAAAATCAGCTTGTATATCTATTACTTGAGAAAATTGTATTTCATTAATAAGTCAAAGAATCAAATAAGTTGAAGGATTGCTGAATTTAAGTGGGAGAAAAATTTGGATATTAGGCACATTTTGGTAACTAACCATTGCATTCTGTAAATTCATGCAATTTAGGTGGAGCAGCCAAGAGTTTGAGATCTTACAGGTGATGAAAAGCACTAAGCTACAGCTTCATGCACTATACTGCATCAACTCACACCAGCAATTGAAAATTATTCATATTTTCTTCAATATTTTTTTGGTTTCCTGTGCTACTGTGACCCATGGATACAAGAAAAACTGGAGGTAAAATTTAAAGCAAGAAAACATCTCTGTTATTAAATCAATGCAGCATATACCTATGCCAGTTGTCTTTTTATTATTTTAATTTCAATAGAAATTTCTGAAAAAAGCATCACAAGTGAGATGCAGGTGTTTTCTGTGAGTTGTTTCGTGTCTCAGTGTACAGCACTTCACCTCTCTCTTTCAGGCCACACCTGTATATACACATACTGACAGTCGACTGTGCTGCCAACCTCTAATTCCAGAGCAAAACAAACAAGTCGTCAGATTGTCGTCTTGGCCACTGATCCATTGCCATTTCTTCCAGTTGGCTGAATTACTGTGGAAAATCCCTTCTGCTTTGTTTCTAGCCCCAGTCACCCATAGAGGGCACCCCGACTGTACCATGCTAGTCCAAGGACAATGCTTCCTGTTTGTGAGAACCACTGCCTGAAAATTAAGCTTATAAAGCAGAAGTTGTCAAATACCCTACATTTATTTTAGGGGGTTTTTTTCTCAAAATGTTCCTTAAATATATTTTTTTACATAGATAAAATATTTTTTCCCGTTTTACAATATTATTTTTCAGAAGAAGAAAAAAGGGAGACTATTATAAAAAAGTCTCTAAAAAGCTTCATTAGTCTGGCTTTTGTACTATAGATGCATCTGTAAATAAAATTGCCTTTAGTGATGTAGAAGAAAATTTTTCAATAAAAATTCAGTTCTTTACACCTCATATTGATACTAAGCACTTGAGCAAGCACAAACAAAGCCTAAGAAAGCTTGAGTTTAAATAAGGACTTAGATTTTAGATTTTGTGATCCTTATCTGAAAACACTACCAATTCTCTTTTGAAATTTATTACAACCAGGAACATTTTTACTCAGTTTAGTCTGGGTGCTGCAAGACTCAAAGTCCTTGGGAAGACATGGCTGCTGCAGATACCATAGTTTCTGTGATCTGGCTAATTTATATTAAATTTTCTTTTGTTTCAGGGCCTGAGCGGGGACAATAAGTGGTTTTGTGGGGAAGGGAAACATCGCACACAGTAAACAAAGCTACATGGTACTTGTAGATACTTGTAGTTTTCCATTTGCTGTAAAAATGAAAGTCATATTAGACTCCCTTGAACTTCAGCATATTCCCTTCTCTTGGGGCATGTTTAGTTATCATCTCTAAAATAGTCCTCACAGTCTGGTCTCCCGGAGCAGATAGTCTTTAGGAGTGTTTCAAAAACCTCCTGCCTTGGGGATCTGCTCCTACTGAAGTAACCTCCCAGCCCAAAGACCACAAGGCACTGATGAAGCAAGCCAAAGGCTTCTGAGCTTTACCTTAACACCCATGTGGAAGGTGTGACAAACATACCTTGTGCACAGTTTCAGCCAGCTTTGCAGCTAGCTCTTGGCTCTGAAGGGATTTGTGTTTCACACTCCGGCTCCCCAGGAAAACCTGAGCCATGTCTGAACCTAAAAGCCAAGTGCCATAAAACAACTCTCTCATCTCCTCACTCACTGGTGTTGGTGTTTTCAGCTAGGCTTCCTTTGAGTTCAGCTTAGATGGAAACCCTAGTCAGTACTTTAACTGACCCTTTGGCCTTGCAGATGTGACACCAAACTGTTCACAACTCACATGATACATTTCCCAACAGTGGGATGACTGCAAACTCATCCCTGGGCATAAAGCAGGGAGTCTTTCCATTACAAGTGTCCTCTTGAAGACTAACTCTTCCACCAAACAAGGTTATCGGGTGTTAAAACTATACTTTCTGTGGAAGCATAAATGTCTACATGGGAGTTAAGAGAGAACACAAAGCAATTCGAGTATGGAGTCATGGGGGTAAATAAAATCCAAGTGTGCCAAAGAAACTAAACAGATCCTTTCCTTATCACCCATAGGCACTTGAAAAAGTCTTTTTTATCTCAGGGGATCTCTTCTCAGATGTTGAAGTGGCTTTATGGATTTGGCTTTTCAACTCTTTCTCCAACTCAGATCCCTGCCTGCACAGTGGAGACATCAGTGCCCAGGGACTGGGAAACTGTCCTTTGGTCATAACTGAATTATGCTGAATCAGCTGAGAATCTGCACCACTGAAGGTGCAGAGGACAAACTGAGCTCCTGTTGCTCCCCCCTAGTGTCCTTCAAGGTGGTAGCCCAGAGGGCAGCTAAGCAGAAGCATTGGATTTAGCTGACAAGCCCTCTTTGCAAGCCACAAAGCATCAGGGACAGTGCAGAGCTGCAGAGAACTGAGTACTAAATGCTGCACTTGGCAGTCCTTGGGAATTTCACCCACATTGCAGCACAAAGAACAGAAGGGGATGTGTGGGGAACGAAGTGCATGGTACCTGTCTGCTCCTCTGTTTCTTCTCCACCCCATTCATAGTGAGAGAACTGTGTCAGTAACTTCTAAAATCATCATCTCCCAAGGGAGAACACTGCCTCCTTCCTCAGCCGTCCCAGTATAAGGACTCAGCAGTGAGCCTTTCAACCAGCCAAGAACAGGCACAGTCACCAGAACTGTTCTGCAGCATTTTACACTGGAATCATAAGTGCCTCTGCAATACTCAGTAGAGACATTTCTAAATTAAACCCCCACTAATTCAAGTCTATCAGACAGGACAAACTTCAAGAGCTGTATTCATTAAAAACTTTTCCCAACATCTGTACATAAGGACATCAAGATTCTTTTGTCACTTGAAGTCAGTGAATCAAGATGTCTGTTTCTAGAAGAGATGTCCTCACACACGATACTGAGTCCTGAGGTGAGAATTACTTGATGAAATTCCATTAATTCAATAGAAATATTTGGATAGTCAGTAGTTTTCCAGGAGAAGTATTCAGGTATCATTTTAATATAATCCCCAACCACTGTGCCAAGACCCAGCCAGTTACTTCTGTGTTGGTTTCAGATGGTGGAAGGATGAGATAGCCCAGGTGCCTTGTGGATTGTGAGACAACAGGGGAAATACATGCCAGTCCATTTCACGGTTCAAGGCATTCAAAGGGAAAACACCTCATCTCTGCCCCAGCCACCCAGCTAGCCAAGGAGGAAGCCACACTGCACTCATACCTGAGGAACATCCATCCACCCAACTCACAACCTGGCTTACAATCACATGGGAGCAGGAGCAAGGAGGGGATGGACAGGGTATAATCCCAAAGGCTGGGAAGGATACAGTGTCGAACACAAGATTCCACAGAGACACATGGACTAGGACAGGGAGAAGCAACCTGAGAGCAGGGCTGAAAACAGCTCTGGCCAGAGGAGACAGGGAGATACTCAGTGCCTGGGAAAGGAGAACGGTTATATGAGCTGTCCTCAAAGAGGGGAAAGCCCACAACTTCTAGGAGAAAGTATCAGAAAGTTATTGCAGTGGCAAAAGAGAGCCAACAGGTGGGCAGGGCAAAGGCTGGTATCTATTTGTATTGAGCAACCAGCCTTGTACTGAAGGGTGACTGCTTGGTATCCACCCCTCTTCTCATAGCTAGAGACATGCTAGCCTTCAACTGAGACAATTTCCATTGAGGTGGGCTTGGTCACATACTCATTTCAAGCTCTCCTGAATGCACATCTCTCTCCCTTGGGGTCAGTTATTACTTTCCACACTGGACACAAGGCCCCTCCACCCTTCTTCCTGAACACAGAGGAGTTACTGTTGCTGTCCAGAGTAGGCAACTAGGATCATCCCAGTCACCCAGGTCTACCTGGCTGTCTAAGCTCCCTGCACACTTTAATGTGCCAGAGAGGCTGAAGAAGCAAAGATTAAAGCAGAGCCTTGAAAATCTCCCCCAGGATGCTGTTAGTAAGAGGGTAGTTAGGATCTCCAAGGTATTCTTGAGAAATCCAAAAAAATTAATACATTCTGTGGGAGAAACAAAAAAATCTGAGTCTGGTACAGAAGTTGGAGAAAACTAGTGGGTAAAAGTTGTGCAGATCAGCCACACAATAAGTGAGCCCACTATAAAATAGAGACTTCCTTGACGAAGGAGCCATAAGGCTGCGACTGTGCCTTTTTATCCAGTGTTAAGAGGGGATAGTCTGGAACAGTGCACTTCAGCTTGGCAAGGGAAGAAGGACTGGTCCAACTAGAAAAACAAGCAGGCTCTGGTGAGCTGGAATATCTCTTTCCTCAGTGGCATTCAGTCAGGTCTGCTTTTTCAGGAGAGCACAAAGGGAACTCTTACAGCCACTTGCAGGAAGCCACTCAAGGAGAAAAGACCTTTCATCATCTGTTCCTCAGTCCCCCCAGCTCCACCCCAAAAGAAATTTTCCAGACTTTCCAGTCAGCCCTGAGATGTTGACTGGTGCACCAGCTTCATCAGCTCTCTGGCATGATCTGGCTGCATTCCCTCCCACCTTCAATGAGATAAGAGTCAGGAATGTTGTTCACACAATGGGTGTTACTATTCAAATCTGGAAACCAAAGCAAACACCAAGACCTTTCCTGCCAGTCCCAAGGAAGGCATGGAATGACTTCCCTATGGAAGGAAAAACATTTCTCCTGGTGAAACATCAAGACTGAAAAGAACTCCTTTCAGGGTCATTCTGGAGACAAATGAAGGAGTCTTCATCAGGGAAGGAATCAGAGAAGGGAGCACTTGCCAGGGAGTTGCACTAACTCAGGTAATTTGAATGCTTCTGATTATCAGAGATGATTCACTTCTGTTCACTTTGCACCAAGTGTTGAGAAAGACATTGCATTTATCTTCATTGACTCACTGTTTCACAATATGAGCTTAAGGTATCGTTACTACTATGACAGTGGGAAGGCTTGGACATCCAAACCCTGACACCAGCCAGGGAAAGACTGCAAAGGATTTTGGTAAATCCAGACAAATCAGAAAATGTGATAAAGAACTCAACTGTCTCCTCCTCTAATAAAGAGATGGTGTGAAAATCCAGAGAAGGAAAATGCAGATGTTCTGACACAGCTGTCTGTAAAGATCAAGAGGATATGTGTGTGTCTGGAAAGATTGCTTTGATTTTTATCACCACAAGATGAGTTTTGCTATTATAAAATCAGACTTACGAGGAACATATTGTTTCATTAATGTATGGAGTTGCTTTCAATATGCTTATGGACAATTGCTAATCTCACTAATCTTTGTTAGATGGAACAACTGGAGCTAAAACCACAAAAAGTCAAAGATTATGCCAGGAGCCATTTATATAAGATGACCTAAAATTACAGCAGAGTTCATAAAATTTGAGAGAGGAAGCTAGAATTTAATGGCTGAATTAAAGACAGCTCTTAAGAAAAGTTACAGGAATGAAGGAAAGGCAACATAGTTCTATGTATGTTTGTTATGGTGTTACTTATCAGATACAATTAACATGCTCTGAAATAATGGTTCTCACTGCTCAACCAGCACTGGTATTTACTGTCACTACTGTCAGAACTGCTCAACACCCAGAAAGGAGATGGGGTTTCTAAAGCATTGGCTTCCTTTCAAGCATCTAAATTGATAGCCAAATTCAGAGGAAATATGACTGCGTTAGACACTGTCTGAAAGAACTTCTTAGCTAAAATAAGTGTTTCTTTGCCAAAGGAGCCATGTGTTTTAAAAAATGAAGAGAGAATGGAGTGGGATAAAGGGATAGAACTGTACTCAATTAAGTGTTATTACTTAGACTTCTTCCCCAATCTTGCCTTCCTTCCACCTCATCGATACACAATGTCTTCTTGGTCAGGGAGAATATTCACTCTCCAAGGTCCTATAGCACAAGTTAAAAGCCTACAATTATTAGGTAATAGTTGTAAAGCACTAGCACCTAGATGAACGCAGCTTGTGTAAGACTCCATGTATACAGATATGCACCAGAAACACATCTTGGGAAATATGGTACAGTCCCCAGTGGGCAAAGAGGGCAGAAAGAAAACAAATGCATACAGAGAAGAGGACAACTTGACTAAGGTCTCTGAGGCCCTCAGCAGTGGAGCTGTGAAGAGATGCTAGCACTGCCAGATCCCTACAGAGTACCATACTTTTCCAGAGCAATGAACACCACAGCTCACATTTTGTTGTGGACAAGCGACATGGCCCTAAATTAAATGGTAGTGGGGAGAAAAGCATTGATTGTCCTATTAAGTGGGTATATGTGCATGGTTGCCAAATGGGAGAGGTAAGATATGCATCGGATTCTGATGAATGAAACACAAAAAGATACAAGCACAATCACATGCTTATTGTTGTATAGAGATGAACTCTGTAATTAGCATCTGTGGGGTAGTGTCTCAAAGAGAAAACAAGAAAGGAAATTGCAATGTGTCTATTTATTTCCATAGCTACTGTATGACTGAGAGCTACTCAGCAGCCTCTGCTATTTGTGGGAGGGTTTCCCAATAAGGCATACCAAAGGCACAGGAAAAGGGCTTGTGTGTTGTTTTCTCAACAGACTGTAACACCCCAACAGGTAGAGTTCCCCACCCTGTAAAGGAGAGGGTGTAAAAGAATGCTTTCCTTACGGACAATGGGACATAAATCTCAAAGTCAGGCTCAGGGCAGGGAAAGAGAACACACACGAATGATGAGTGATGTAGGAGGAAGCTGACATTATTCTCAATATCTACTTCACCACTGCAGGGATAGAGAGGTGATGCACTAGAACACACAGAGTGGGAAGTGCCTGGTCTGCCAGATATGATCACAACTCTCGTGCTATCCATTTCCCAGGTCTGCTCACTATGGGGGCTGAGGGTGCACCAAATACCTGTGGTCTAAGAGTGTGCTGTTCACATTAATGACTCTTGTATAATCACACAGTCCTTAATGGAAAGGCACAACAGTCCAAACTTACCAGTCTCTCAACCCTCTCGCTCAGGTCTCTAAACCTTCCTGAGGACTGTCTGGAAAATTCATTATTGTACCGGATGTTGATGAGTTTTACATTGGCACTGTAATAGAACAGCTTCTGATCTGTAAGGGAAAGAAGAGGAACAGGCAATACTCAAAGCACCAAGATGAATGAACTTTAGAAAAACCTAGGATTGACCGATATCCAGATATCTTAGGGAGGGGATGAGCCTTCACCTGTATCCAACCCATTCAAATACGGCATCCAAAACCCAGGAGCCCAGGAGCAAGCACTCATCTGAGTCCGGTGATCTAAGCCCAGTTTCCCCAACAGTTACACCTGTGGCCAACCGATAGCACTTTGGGGCTCACACAGGATCACAAGCTGCATCTTCCTGCTGAGTTACCTTCCTTCCTAGCCTGCCAACTCAACACCAAGCCCTGGCAGGCAGCTGCTAGTGATCAGGGAAACAGAACAGAGAAACACCACAGACAGACATGCATAAGGCTCTGTTTGTAACTCACATAAGGGAGACCAGAAGACTTGTGTGCTAACTTCATCGCAGAAGTAGATAATGAGAAAAATGTGAAATGAGTGAAAGCAAGTGAAAGCCAGTAGAAACCACAGCCTAAACCATCCTGCACAGCAGGAAATGTTCCTGAGATCTGCAAAGATGCTAAATGAGGAAGGAAAGAGAACTCTGGAGAAGCATGTGGGGTTTTTTTCCCCAAGTGAATATTAGACAGACTGTTGAAAACTCCCAGCACAAAGGCACAAACAGACACAAAGGAAATGCACTAAGCATAGGAACAGTGATACATTATGTAAAACTTACCATATGCCAGAAAATAAACTAGGAGACCAATGGTGATAGCTGCTGCCACTGCTGTTCCAATAACAATTAGAGCAATTTTCCAGGGCTCAAGATGTCTTATTTTGATGGCTGACTGATGAATTCTGGGGAAAATTAGGAATAAAAAGGGGAGAAGATTAATAAGAGATCCTTTTCTATTAAACACACCCTCCAAAAAAAAAAAAAAAAAAGCAAAGCTGAAGTTTTCTCTCCCTCAACATCACTTGATTATTCCTAGCCATACTAATTGACTTCTCACCCAACACCCTTGAAAACGAAACCATGACTCAAGACTATTTTGAAATAGATGTGGGGACGTGCTAGAAGTCAAATAACACAGACAGGTTTGAGGGTTTGGGGTTTTTTTATTATTTTTAGGGGCAAATTAAATAGGAGTCCCACTAAGATTCTTATGTGACCCCCAACTACAAATTTGCAAGAATAAAACTTATTTTTCAGCTGGGTGATTTGCATAGTACATATCTATACATTATCCAAGCTGCTCAGTCCATTTCAGCCTTCAAAGCAGAGATAGACAAAAAAAGAGAAAGAGATTTCAGAGGGCCAGCCTGTGCTTCCTGTTTTACTCAGACTGAACCTAAAAACAAAAGGCAAGCACTGCTTTAAGTAGTATTTGCTGAAGTGGTAGAATGACAGGGAAGGGCAAGGACATGTGAGCAGACATAGGTAGGAAATCTCATCAGATATTTCTCTCTGATGTGCTCTTAGTTACAGTTGCTAATCCAAATTAACTCAAGGAAAGTCAGTGAACAGTCAGTATTATAGTTAAACAAAAACTGCCTGAAAAGAAGTTGCTTACAGCAAATTCTGTCTTTGTCTATTAACTCAAAGACACCTGAAGGTCCTTAAAGTCATTTTTCTATTATATTACCAGCCATTACAAAAACACAGGAAGGAAGTCACAGTTTTTGGTAAGGAGTTCTTCCTTCTAGAGTCAGATACCTCACTCCTGCAGATATGCACACCTTCAGGTTAAGGCATAGCCTACCAGAGGAAAGCAGGCTGCAGGAATCTTCTCCTGAGAGTGTAAGGCATCTCAGTGAGTTCCCATGTAGAAAGTACACATAGCTTACTCCCAGAACATATATCTCATGAACCATAAGTTTAAATACATTAAAATAGGTTGAAATAATTGCAGGCACCACTGCAAATGCATGCAGGAAAGAGACAGCAAGCACACTGTGCATGATACATAAATACCAAAGCAGGTCCTGATATTTCATTCAAATTCTGCTGCGATGCCTTACAGTTCCAGCCTTATTACTTTGGCTTTGAAAACAACTGACTTGGGCCAAATATCAAGATATTTGATTGAATTAAAAAGGGAATAATAATTTGTCACTCAGATTTCTTGAGACTTGTCCTGCATCTCCTATCTAGTGTTTCCTTCCCTCCTGCTACCCTGTGAAATAGCTATTAACCTCTCATCAAGTTTGATTCAAAATGCATCTGTGAATCCATAGCAGCACAAAACAAACAAAAAACAAACCAAAACAAAAATAAAAACAAAAAAAAAAATCCACAAAATATGCAAATTAAATACCCCTGTTAAGACTTCAGAGAAGAGCAGCTCAAAAGTTATTTCTGAGACTGCTGTATGGAAGTTGCCTTAAAACTCTAACTGGAGAAACGAAAAATATGCAAGTATAAATAGTCATGACTCTACCTCATTAACAAGCATATTTCTAAGTAGTAGCTTTTAGGTGAAACCAGAAAGTCAGTGGTGAATTCAACACAATTTCATGTGCGTTTGTTGTTTTATGGTTTATTGGGGTTTTTTCCCCACCACTCCAGCTAGTAGTCTTTTGCATGGTTTATATGCTTTGCAAATGTGTTTACCATGTTTAAAGTGAGACTAAGTAACAAGAAAAACCAACAAAACAAACAAAAAAAATTATTTAACTGAAGACAACCTATTCTTGTATTCTTGAGGATCCTGTCATTTAAAAAGGAGTTGTCTTGATTAAGCTGCACAGAAGGAAAACACTCAGAAGGTCTTTCAGCTATAATGATGCTGGCATAGCCCCAAACCAAAATGCTGGGTTGGAGAAGCCCATTTGAAAGGCTGAATGCCACCTCTGCACCGCAGTAGGTGAGCCTGAAGAAATTACTGCCTATCGTATCAGTGAAACAGCGGTTTCAGACCAGAAGTAACGTGACTGGGACACAGTTAAATAGAGCACTATAAACTTGAAATCTTTTCAGCATTGTTTTGTATATAGTGTAATGTTTTTTATAACTCTTATTCTTTATTTCCTCTTTTTCAATTTTTATGTTATCATTTATCAAAGAGAAACCCCAGTCCCCAACATTAAACTTACATGTGTAATTTTACTCTCCCATGGGACTTTCACTTAATTCATAAAACCTGTTTGAGAGCATCATTTCAAAGAGGTGCAGAGGGGTTTCAGCACCAACTTCTTCACTGAATTTCCTCAAACAAGAAGCTGTTTGATAAACACATCTTAGAAAGTCACTTAATAGGGAGGCAGGCATTACTGTTTGGGAATTGGATGTCTTCCTTTCTTTTCTTTTTGTCTGAATAATCTTTCCTCCTTCCTTTTACATGTAAGTACAAAACACTTCTTAAATTTTATTCTCCATTCCTAATCTCTTTTAAAAACAAAATGGTTTTAAAAACAAAATGTATTTTTGAGCAAAATATCCTTGATTAGGCTGTACCATCTGGATGCTTCCCTATTTAATAGACATGCTGCAGATCAAGAGGATTTCAAATCCAGGTTTTCAAAGATATCTGTGAGACAAACCCACAAAGATAATTGAACTGATACTTTTCCATTCCCATTAACTTTGAGCTTTAGTGCTGCTTTGCTGTATCTCCTGACGTTCATTCCTCAAACATTAATTATTTTATCTGACAACATGTCCCACTGTGTAAAATTGGATAGTGCTTATAGAGATTCAGTACACACAAGAGAATTAACTATGCCAGAACTGAAACAGCTTCGATCCGTGTGATGACCTGTCAGGGTTTGAATACTGTGCAGGGAACTGATAAAGTTCAACAGTGGGAATTTATTTTCTCAGATCAAGAGTCAAGCAATCTTTGCTAACTCCTTGCTATCTACTCAAATAAGAGGGAACAGGGAATGTAGCCTAGAAATGCATAGTAGGATTAAAAACACTCCAGCTGGGGAGGTCACTGAAGCCCTCCAGAATAGAAACGGAAATGGATTCTAAACCTGAATCAAATACCTGAAAGCTTCCAACTGACCAGGGGGCTTCCTGACAGGGTTCCTTCTGCCTGCTTCTTAGGTGGTCTTTCCCTTTTCCTCAGAAACTCTGCTCTTTCCCAGACAACAATGCCAGTGCAGTAATCCTAAATACACTGCAATCACAGACTGGATTTCATCTCTAGGCAGAAGACTGCCAAGTCCCAGATTAAGATTTGTCCTATGAGGAAGAGGAGTAGACTATTTGCTGACAGAGAGAAATGACAAAAACTGATATAAAATTGCTCACACTGACATAACAATTTTACTTGTTTGTCCTCCCTTTGTTTCCTAATAATTCTAAACACTGCCTTGGCTTTTTCAACTGACATTCAGCTGTCATTTTGCTAGAAATACACACTGAGACCTTTCCTGAACAGTGGTAGGTGATCTGGAGCCCTGCATTCTGTACTTGGGCTCCTTCTCATCATACACAAACAAGCCCTCCAGGAGCCCTTTCCTCTACAAAGAAGCTCGCACCAACAAATACAGAGCCAGAAGGATCCCTCCTGTTGTGCATTTTACAAGGCAGACATAAGAAGGACACAGTTAATTATGTCTGTCAACTTTTAGTAACAGAGGAGTATCAGGAGAAAAAAGTCAGTCTCAAAGAAAAATTAAAAATCTTACCTAGTATAATAACTTGTTTTTTTAAGGCTGCTGTTCAATAGACATATCATAAACATTGCATTAAATAAGCATGCATGCACTTGCCTCAGTGCAGCCTGAAACTGTTAGTTTACAAAAGCAATTAGTGTCTTTTACCTATGGGATTTATATTCCCTTCTTGCAAAGGAACAGAATTACAACTGTCTTCTATGAGTCAAAATGCCTGCTTCAGAGGAAAAGCCTCAAAGATCTTCCTCCCCAGGGCTGAAAGCATGCTCAGACACCTGTGGAACCCCTCCATTACCTGCCATGAGCTTCATATCAGAGACAGTGTCTAGCTAAGTCATCATGAACCAGGAAAGAGAGCACAGGCTTTGCTTTGGCATGCATGCACTGACAGTGTCTGCTCAAGAAAGGTGCTGACAGGACAGACAGCCGAAAAGCCAAACCCAAAACAGTCACCTAGAGATGATCTCCTGTGGGCTATTATGTGTCCTTTGGTTTTAGTCCTAAGACAGGAATGCTTAGATTGGCAAATATTCTTCACTGTTTTAGAATACATGTAGTACCTCTCTCTTAAGGCGCTTTGAGAAAAAAAGCATTGATTAAAAACCACTGTTGGCCTTAGCAACAATTATAATATACAAATACACAAATAATAAGGCAGTGATGTATTTCAATTTGTTTACTTAAATAAATTTGCTTACTGGTATATGAAAACTATACTTAACTTCACTCCCAAGGAGTCTGATATGAAAGACCAACCCTTCTGTGGTCAACATAGTTTGTGTGCAGCTGTGACTGCTTCTGTCTACTCAGATTACTACCCAAAGTATCCAACTTCCCCTGTAGTTTAGAAGCTTACATTTCTGGATAATAATACTTTTTTCTTTATTTTATACTTTATGTCCTAGTTCTGATTGGAATACAGCTAATTTTCTGCCTAGTAGCTAGAAGTAGCAGTGCTGCATTTTAGCCTTAGTGTGGGAATAGTGTGGATAACAGACTGATGATTTAGTTGTTGTTCAGTATCTTACTGTAAGTCAAGGACTTTTCAGTTTCCCATGCTCTGGCAGTGAGCAGATGCAAAAGGAGCTAAGAGGGATCATGGCCCGGACAGCTACCTTAACTAGCCAAAGGAATATTCCATACCATAGAGCATCATGCTTAGAATCATTTTCCCCTGAGTCTCATCCCTATCCCACTGGGTCGGGGGAGAGTGGGGTATGTGGGATGTGAGTAGCTGCATGGTACTTAGTTGCTGGTTGGGGTTAAACCACAATATATAACAAACAATTGCTAGGCTGGGTAGATAAACAGTGAGATGATATAATCTAGCAAAGTATTTTCACTGAACAAATTTCTTTAGGGGAAAAAGTGTTGCTGACATTAGAGAAAACTCCTTAGATAAGTGGCTCAGCTGATACTGAAACCCCAGGCAATTCTCCAGCAGCAGAGAAATTGGACAAGTCCCATGTTCAGTTCTGCATAAAATCTGTTCCCCTGTTATCACCAAATCTGTCCACAGATCACTTGAAGCCTTCAGAGTGTCTTGTATCAGAAGCAGGTCAAATTAAGCCATCCCAAGCCTTATGTTAACTTGGTTTCATTCAAAATGAAGATCTGTATGTAATCAGAAACACAAACATGAAAGGAGTATGTGGTGGAAGCAGAATGCCTTGATTTTAAATACTTATGCTGATCCAAAATGCTCAATCATAAAACTGCCTGTGAAAAAAATCAATAAATGAAGCATCTCTGAAACACCCTCTAACAGGAATAGCAGAGACCACAAAAGATGCTAGGATTACACTGGGGCTTGCATGGGGCATGATGATGACTAGATTTTAAGGCTCAGAAGGTGGTCTTGTCTCATTCTAGTTTTTCTGTCTAAAATGGCCAGAAACTGAGTGAATATGGCAATGAAACACAAATGGCACCAATTCTCTGTGAGTCAAATCAGGTGTGGTGTGTACCAGAATCAAAAGTATTTCAATAGGGTTTCCTGAACTCAGGATCTACTCTGGGACAAACGGAGCAGAATAGGGTTCTGTTTGGCACCATGCAGGAACCACATCTGCCTCCTGCAATAATGAAGGTTAACTCCCAGTACATGGCACATGAGTGTCCTTGCACCAGGGCTGGTATCTATTTCCGGCTACACCTCAGCAGTCTGTAATTTGCGTTCATATTGCCCACCTACTGCATGACAAATTGGTGCAAGTGGCACTGCATTTCCACCTGCATGTTCACTTTTAGACTACCATAGACAACACCAGCTGCTCTGCACTTCACCCTGCCAGGGCACAAGATCTTCCCAAGGAAGCTGCAGATAAAACACTCCATTTTTGTCCCAGACTGCAGGACACAACACAACAGAGGGACCAGACCAGCAAGGCTGTCTACTACCCACTTCTCTCTGGCATCTTTACTTCCTGAAGGATTTTAGGCAGCACATGTTCCAGCTTAACTTGAAATGTTCTGAAAAGAGGCATCTTGGAACTGGATAAAGCTAATACTGAAATACCCCTCTTATAAGGGACTAAGGCAAAGGAAGATGAGCTCAAACAGCAAGGCTTACAGCTCTACGCTCAGATCCACATCCCTTACCAGCAAAGAACTCTGGACATCTAATGGATTACAAAGGGGCTTTGATTAAGACCAGACAGTTTCCATCCTTTCCAAAACATGCAAATATTTAATTATCCAACACAGATTTTCGCTAATGTACTTTAGATTTTATAATAATCTAAACAACCATTTAAACAATTAAATCCTTTCCTAACTAGGAGGCAACCAAACTGTACTCAGATGTTGTTTAACTACCCTTTAGCACACTGTTATTAAAATTATTTACACCACTGTATATATCAACAAGACATGGCAACTAGGTTTACATCTAACTAGGAAAAAAAATGGCTTTTCAATTCTGTTAGGTAGAATTCAGTTTTCCCTCTTTATTTAATGTACACAAACTGGTATTCACAACTGATGGGGTTTTCTTCCTCACCTGACAGTTAGAGCAGCATACCTTTCAACTTATGGATATTAAACAGGGCAGGGGATCTTTGGGTGTTGAGCAGGGTACCACTAAGGAGCACAGAACAAAAAGCTGAACTCGATCTCCTGGCAAAATCAACACTGTATTGACTAAAATGATACTGCTCCCACAAAATGAGAAAAAGCACTTAAGTGTGCGTGAAAAATAAGTGGTGTCCATCCAGAAACAATGTTTCTATTTCAGCATGCCCAGAAATTATTTTATAAAAAAATAATTTTTAAAATATTGAGGATGGAAAAAATAAGTATCATGCAATCATCCACAGCCATTTGCCCAAAGCAATGACAGAGAGAAGAATAATATATCACACACAAAAATTCAGCCATCCAGCCAAATCATTAGGATGTTAAAAAAAAAAAATCAGGTTCTTTTGGATTTTGTTTCTGAGGTCATAATTTTAAGCTTCATCAACTACTGAGGCAACAACAAGAAAAAAACTTCTGGGAGATTGAATACCCCCCACTGCCACATGAATCTAGAACCCAGTGTGTTGAACAGAAGTAACAATTCTAAGAGGTTTCCTGTACATCGTGACCCAATCCCTGCTCTGACCCAAGAGGGCATAGTAGAGTGTTGCAGCTGGAAGACATATATTTTGTAAAAATACTCTGAATTTTCCAGTGCTGTCTTAAATATAGTAAAACAAAACCAAGGATATCCAGCATCTCCGACTGCACAAAATACTTTCAGAAACAAAACATCTTGTCATTAATCCCTAGAAATATGGCTTCTTCCTTAAAATACAACGGTCAAAACCAGCATGATGAAATCTATAGTGCTCCCCTTCCGTAGTTGTGCTGCCATCAAGGATTTAACTTGAATTTTTTGCAAGATTTGGAGGAAATATTGTTGCAACCAGACCTGACCAAACCCCATGATTTCCAAAAATCATGTTACTAACATTTGATTTTGACACAAAAGAGCTTCCTGGATTCTACACAGCTGCAATAAAAGCCTGCTGGAGGCAGGATAAGATGATGACAGGTAGGAAAGGTAAATATCAACCTGAGCCATCACATAATCTTTCTAAACAGACAGTAAATCATTGTGCTCCTGGCCATGGTAGAGAAGGATTTCCCTCAACATTTCTCACTACAGCCACGTTACTCTTTTCATCCAGATCACAACCCCCAAAACCTCCCATTCAGCCTGCAATTTACTGTTTAGCCTTCCCTCTGTCGCCCCTTTTCAGGCTGAAGATTTCAGAGGGATCCACGATGTACCCTAGGTCTAAAAGGATGAAAGAGGTAGAGAGAGAGCAATGAGCTCCAAAGTCAGGCAAGAGAACAAACAGATTTCTCTCCTGCACCTATGTCGTTGAAGTCCTAAAGCTTTCCCACAGACAGTGTCTTTTACCACCATTACGCCTTCAAATCAGACTTGCTGAGATAAAATATGCCACCTACTTTTGAAGATCCCATGGCAGGTCCCGGTAGGTCTGGTAGCCTTTCTGGCCACCAATGAAGGCTTGACTAAAGTCTGGACTGCGCAGCGAATGGTGCTGGAAAACGCAGGAGTCGCATTGAGTGGTGTGACGGGAAGGGAAAGGTGTTGAATGAAGATCCTTCATTGAGGTACAGCTGGCGCAACACCCAGCACCCTGTGGGTTATTGCAAAATGAGGGAACGAACTTCAGAATAAAAACAAACAGAGGTAAGCATGGAGTTGATAAGGAGACTGCAACCTTCGGATCAGCTCCGCATCAAAGAGCTCCCCAGGCAGCGATGGACTGAGCAGATAAACCAGCCCAAGCAAGAAGACTTGTTCTTCACTACAGCGGAACAGGAAGTGCGTGAGATTTCCCTTTTCCAGCACTCCCTTTCTGTCCAACTTTTATCCCTAGAGCAGGCCTTCTCCTGAGCAGCAGCACCTTCTACCATACACGTACTGTAAAACTCACAGGGGAGAGGCACCACACTGACCGCAATGCTAAGTCACTTGTCTTCTGAGATAGCCAACACAAAAACAAATACAAACATAAATGGCTTGGTCAGGCAAGCCTGATCTACCTTGGTGCTCACTCATCCACAGCTGTCCTGAACTCCTTTGGCATCAGGGACAAGAGAACTATAAGTATCCAGCCTCCTAATTACATGTTAGTCATTTAATGGTTGGCATAACCCCGCCTGTGGAAAATGCTTACTCTGTGAAAAGGGCCACCAATCTCCTTGGAATTCCCTTCTCCCAGCACAAATGTGTTTCTTCAGAGCTAGCTGGAAAAGGCAAAAATAGGGATTTACTAGTGAGAAAATCTGCATCTTGCATCTAAAAACCCAAACCAGAAAGTAAAATTACCAGAAACCAAACCTCTGGTTTCTGGTTTTTGATGCACTTGCATTTGGCCAATAAGTTTTAAGCATTTGGTTTTCTGATGAAATCTCAAGATTTCAGTCATTTTTATGGGAACACTTACTATCTTCCAGAAAGAACCTCAGCATAAAGGGAGGGAATAATAGAAAACAAAACAAAAAAGGCAAGCAGAAAATTTGACCTGATCATACCAAGTCCTTTTCCGTCTTTCCCCAAAGATGCCCATTCACAGGCATTTCAATACAATTTTATAAGCACCTGGGCAGACCACTTTGAGGACAATGGGAAAAGCTGATCACTGCTGCACAGGATCTGCTATTTCTCTAATATCGATTTTTTTCCTTTGCTATGATCAAATTAATTGGGGTTTTGGCTTCTCCTAGCTCCCTGTAAAAAGGGTATTGTTGCAGTTACCTACCTTACCTGGGGCTTTACTGACCGAATATCCTCCCTGGGAATACCCTTCACCCCCCACTCCCTGCCCTGTTATTTTCTTTTTCAGCATTAGTAAAACTCAAAAAACATTGTGCACAAAGGATTCCCTGCTCCACCCAGAAACAGGCACACACCCCCACAGGAACTCCAGCAATTGATGGAGTACTGGAGATTAATTACAAACCAATTCAATGCAGGAGTCAAGAAAATACCTTAAAAATCCTTGGGTGTTTTGGGTTTTTTCTTTTTTATACTGGGAAGCACTGGGAAAATGTGGCCCTTGAAGTGTTTACCCTGTGAGATGTGGAGAATTTTCCCTGACACATGCAGAAAGAAGTTCAATGGCCAACTCTAACCCCCTGGATCAGGTAAAAAACATATTACAGGAGAAGTAGGTTTTAGCAAACAGCTAGATTTTGAGACAAAAGTTACCTGAAATCATGAGCCCTGAAACAAGAACAGAAAGTATTCATTAGAATTGCAAAGGGTTTCAGGAAGAGCGTGCTAGAGAAAAGGTCTTGGACAACTGATGAATGAACTTCTGGTAAGTTTCAGAACACACTAGGACAGACCTTCCTGTTACTACTCCAGAATAGGAGTAACCAAGACATTCCAAAAAAATTATTCCATTTTCTTACAGTCAAGAATTTTCTGCAATCTGCTTAATAAAACTTTGAGTAGGTTGCCTTTGTTTTCCAAGTAATTAACTGTTAAAATGAACTGTCCTGCAAAACAGTGTGAAATAAGGAAATACACTTGCCTGTGCCAGATTGTGCAAAATCAATTTACACATACCTGTCCCCAAGGAACAATGGTACAGACAGGCCAAGAAAAGACAATAATTAAGGAATCATTTGCCTCACAATAAATTACCAAGTTGCAAAGTGCTTGGTATTAGGGTGTTATTCAGTAAGATAGGCAATTACTAATCTTTTTGGTTAATACTAGGGAAGTGGTACGGAAACAAGCTATCAAAGTGTGAGGTGGAAATCTGAGAATGTGGGTGCACAGGATTTTGTGAATGAAAGTGTAAAAAGATGTAATGACCATTCTCTCAGTTTAACCCTGCAAAGTCAGCCCAGCCAGTCAGACACACTGCTTGCCTAAGAATGGTAATAATAGACTACTTTGGTTTATGTTTGCGTACTTACACAGGCTCACAGGCTGTAAAGACAAAGAGCACTTTTAGAAAAGACCATTGGCCAGCCCTTTAGCAATAACATCTTCAGAATTTACAAGCAAAGATTTTTTACACAATTGTCTACCAGTTACTCAAGCCCAGGCCACGAATTTTAGGCTAAAGACAGCGGTCAGTCGTTACTTTTAAACTGAGAAGTGATTGCTCTTGCCAGCGATATTTTACAGAACTGACAGAAGCGCTGTTACACTGCGTGGCCTTAAACAACCTGAATTAATTAGAGCTGCTTTGAGCAGGGGGTTTGACAAGGTGACCTCTGTACATCCCTTCCAATCTAAATTGCTTTGTGATTCTGTGAGCATCTGATAAGACTAAACTGGTACACTGCAATGAAATCATTCCCTAGTCCATAATTTTTCCATCAGCACACCTTGACAGTTCAGTTATGGCTTCAGGTCTGCCCTACTGAAAAACACAAAGATATCTTCCATTTGGCCTTCAAAAATCAGGGGAAGCTCTGAATGAGCTGCATTTCTTTATACCTTTTAACTTCAGCTGTGGTCATGCTGTACAACTTTACTGTTTTGACAGAAAAATGTCACCAGTTTATTATCCCATGCTTTCCTATACTACAAGAAATGCCCAGGCAAGGCTTTCAATAACTGATGGCAATTAATAACTGATAAGTAGAAAAACTAAACCAGAAAATCCACTAAAAGAATAGAATGATTCTCCAGAGCCAATGTTAGGGCTGGGAGAGAAGCCAAGTCCTTATCTTGAGTCTTGAAAAGACACTTGGGGCCAAATGTTATTATATGCCCATGCAGCTTTGAGATACTGAATGCATGGAGGCTCTCAGATGCTGTAGGAATGGCCTCAAGCTCTGAAGTATGCTAAATCCTGCCCTGGTTGCTTTCCAAATAGTCCCTCTTTCCAGGCCCTTGCAACAGAAACTGCTACACCCCTCTGAGTTGCAGCCAGGGAGGCCAGCCCAGAATACCGGCAACACCCTTAGACAATAGAAGTCCCCCACTGCCAGAGTCATTAAAAAAGAATTCATAGCCTGTCACCTCATTTGAGGCAAAAAGGTGGCACACGTGTGCCTGTCCTCTGCAGCTGCCCAGCCAGAGCTGCTGCTTGGTACAGTGAAACAGGCCAGTCCGTATTTTCTTCCGTCAGGCTAACTAGCCAGTCTCTACATCCACTGTGCAAATCCCCTGCTTCCTCAAGGCACACAGCATCTCCAAAGAGACAGTGTCTGAGATCTTCATATGACTTAGAATAGATCTACAAAGAAACAAGGCACATTAAAATTAAAATAAATCCTTTACAGGCACAGATCAAATTAAACAAAAGAAGAGCAGCATTGTTTCACACATCTGAAGTGCTAGAGTGACTTACTTGGAGCACTTAGACCTCTGTGGAAAGCAGCATACACAAAACAAGGCTTTCCTATGTCTCTCTGTCCCCCTAAAATAAGTAGCTTGGATTTTATTTCATATTATTTGTTAGCAGCTAAGTTGCAGGTAAGTTGGTGGAAGCCAAATGGAGTCTGGCTCTTTGAGATGCTTTCTGCCACAGCTATTACCTTCACCATGTGCCTTTCCCTGAAGCTGCTAAGGCACTTTGGCAGAACAGAATCACAGAGTAAATGAGGTAGAAAGGAAACTGAAGATGGTCTAGCCCAAAATCTCTGCCACAAACAAGAGTAGCCAGATAGAGTGATCAGGATCATGTCCAATTGCATTTTGAATATCTCCAAGAATGGAGACTCCATAACCTTTCCTAACAACCTGTTTCAATGTTCAACCACTCTCACAGTAAAGAAGTTTTTTCTTGTGTTTTCACCACTCTAGCATGGGAGACATTTCCTAGCACAGTCCCTCCATCTGGTCTGTCCACTGGGAAATCAATGTTCCTATTAACATTACATAAAATAAATAATTGCACTTTTTTTATAAGTTCCCCAAAGCATTTTCTCTTTCTTCATGGAATCAATTTGTTTGCATCTGAGAGAAAGCCACCAGCAATGAATGGCAAACAAAAATTTTTCAATGGAAGTGCAATTTAAGAATGGGTTCAATTAAAAATAAAATTCTACCCTAAGAAAAAGCAAATTAACAGCCATTTGTTTCTGAACTCTTCTAAACAGATGAGTTTTGCAAAGTTTTCTTTGCAGCAATAATAGATTCCCAAGGAAGCTGAAATGAAACAGCTCTGTTTTATGGAAGGATGCTGGTTCAGCCACACATACAGAAGATCTAGAGAGTTACTCTTCTGTTAGGTACTTCACTTCAAACCCTTTGACAGAAACTCCACCCACATCAGCTGAGCATATCCTTGGGTCATGGCACAGTTATCAGCTATTGAATGCTCTTAAGTGCTTCAAGTGTTACATACACAAAATGTGCTCTGTCGGAAACTCAGCACAAAGCAGTTTTCTAATGTATAAAAAAAAAAAAATTGTTAAAATTATGCCCTTTAAGAAGTCTGTCTTTAACGCTCCCTTTATTGCACTCGACCCAGTAAAATGTGACAAAAGGGCTACTGTTCTTTCAAACAAAAGGCCACCTTCCCATCTCTAGCCAAACTGGCATGTCCTGTAATACTGCAATAAAGCTGCTGCATTCCTTTTTATTCTTTTAGATCATCTCAAATTCCAAGACCATACTGTTGGCTGTTAGGCATTATAGACCAGAATCAATGAACTCCAGCATGTTTCATTCATCAAGAGCTTGCTCTTCTAGCTCAGGACATGGTACAGTTTGTACCAAGATTCCTGTCCTCGGAGGAAAGGGACAAGAAAAAATCTGATCAGTGTCTTTGATCCACAAGAATAATCAGGAATTGTCAAAATGGGAAGTCAAAGCAAGCAGCAGCTTGCATGCCACTCAAACCTCCTATCCTATCAAATTCTCAAAATTACCCCTGTTCCTTGCTATCTCATCTGCAAGACGGCTCACAAGCTCAGAAAATAGAACCATGATGGCAACAATACCTGACTGTGCCTTTCCAGCAGGACAAAGCTCTGGCTTTGGTGTTGCAGATAAGCAGAAAAAACCTGCTCAGCCCCTTGCTCTCACAGCCTGCTGTACTTACCACAATTTAAGGGGAGCATTTGTTGCCAGCTTTCTGATGGGAGCAAAGGCTGAAATTCACCCCGTGCTGCAGATGCCTATGCTTAAAGCTGAAACAGCTGTAGCCTCCCCAGACTTTGCAAGGATATTGTGTAGCATCTCTGCATCTTCAAGGTAGCCTGGAAGTAGTGCCTTGTCCTCCTGCTCCTCTCTACTTAGCTGAGACAGAGCACCACTAGCAGCCAAGAGCTTAAGGCTCTTCTACAATACGATTCACCCTCTAGTGGATGACACAGGACCTGTTTATCTGCACATAAATTTGGGTAGCCTCTGGCCAGGTTGGTAAATTCTGTCCAAGTCTGGATTATGTTTTGCTCTTCTAATAGTTTTGTTCTTCTTCCAGCTATGCTCTTCTAACAAGTCAATAAAACAGATGACTAAGACTATATAAAAGCCAGCACATAAATCCATGGTATAGGAACAGTGTAACACATTCTAAAACAGAGGAGTCTCCAACTTACACTTGCTTACTGTGCTGCAGAAAATTAGGAAGTACATGAAACAGAAGGTAAATTGAATGGTTTATTGAATTTACATATAAATTACATTCCTGTGCATAATGCATGATTGTATAGTTAGATACATCACATTCTGCCTTGAGTGAAGATGTTAATTCCTCTAAAAACATGGCTGAGAGAAATTGCAGCTTGTGGCTTCACAAATAGGTGACAATGCAGCTCAAAAGATGTCCAAATCTGCTAGACCACCTAGACCAGATCAGAAGTTTTGGCTTCAGGTTTCCATAATTTCCCTCAGGAAAAGCCAGACAAGGATGACATCAGCATAATTTTGACACAAGTAAGGAATTCAGATTCGACACATTCTCCCACACCAACACGCCCAGTGGATGAAGGGTGTTCTTTTAAGTGCCCTTCTTGATAGTCACCATTGATAGTGCTTCGCATCACCAAGAGGCCTCAGAGCACGTAAACTACATAGCTTCCAGAAGAAACTGAATCAGAATTTTCCAGCTGTTATTAGGAAAAATTCCACAAGGCACTTAAAAATAAAGGCTCCCAAAACATACACCATGTAGAGGCCAGGTCCTCTTCATTCCCATCCTGGCTGTACTGTGCCGTACTGTGCTGGCACTCAGCATTAAGGTGGATCAGGTACTGTATCTCTTCAAGCAGATGCTCAGAACTGGCAACTCCTTAAGCAAATGACAAGTTCACTTTTTCAGCCTTGTGTGCATCACGTTGGAGAATGAGATTTACCACAGCAGTTGATACAGTGCAAAATGCTTAAGGGTTTCAGATACTGTGCCCAGAATAAGCACAATTGGAAAGTTCACAGATGCAAAATTAACTTTTTGGGCATCTAGCTTACCTGTTTTGGGGAACCAGTGAGAAAGTTGGTATTTGCAAGACTAAAAATGTTAAGTATCCAAGTTACAATGAAATCCAGCAGAATGGGGAAACCATTATGCACTTTGAAAACCCATGCCTCGAGTATTTTGAAAACTGGAAATCTATGGTATCCTGTAATAATGCTTTTTGTCATAAAGATCAAATTTTATTTACCATCCTGGTAAGATAATTGTTACCACCAAGTAAAAAAATTTCATATATACTTGTCGTACATCAGTTTTAAGCTTCTTCTACAAGCAATATACTTCAAAGTCACGTTCTGCTGAAGGGACTAAAATGAAATTTGTTGGGTTCAGACCTATGGAACAAGTCTGACAGTTTTTATTCTCTATGTAGAAATTAAGGCACCATGTTTTGTTTCTGAAGCTCACAACATTCTACAAGAGAAGTTCCCTGAGAAAAAGAAAATTAAGCACCGCGTATATGCAACTACAGAACACACAACAGCTGCAGAGCTTCTCTGGGCATCTAAATATTCAAGTACCTCTAGTGAGGCTCTAGAAAAGTGTGGTTCTTTGTACTGGCAAACAGATCACAGGATGTGTAATCAAATACTTCTGCTAACTGGATGGAGTGCTGCTCTGTTTGGCAGCATTTGCAGTGGGCTGCACAGTCAGAGAGGGTCCCAGAACTGCTACTGACTACATCAACTGACTTGTGCTCAACTTGAACAACACTCTGATCCTAAGACTATTATCACTGAGGGCCTGTTTCTCCCAGACCTTCTAAGTAAGAGCATGCCAAAAGCCTGTTGTTTGCCTTTTCTAGTCTGGCATAAAAGTATCCCTTGCTTACTATGCTGGACCAGCTCCTAGCCTTGGCAGTGTGGCCAGTATCTCCTCTGCTGAGTTCTTTCTCTTCTGACCACAGAGGGAGAAGAGAGCAGTTGAATGGCTCATTATCTAGTAATTAAGTCCACTGCACTTGTTTTCAGGATCAACATCCGTGTAAAGCGTTGGAGAGCCTGCAGACATGCCAAGGAAAGCATCCTCATCAGGAATAAATGTGTTCTGCTGCTGGGTTGTAGATAGCATTTGAGACCTACCTGGCAGACAGAAACATGGGCTCCTGAAAACATCAAGTCAGAGAGAATATGAGGTTTGTATGGTTGAGATCAAATGAGTTAGTTATGGTCTGGCAAGGTGACACAGGTAATTCCTACTTCCTGTCAGAAGAGAGAGATCTTTACACAAGATTACTGAATCAGTCAGGAGTTCTGCCCTGCTCTGAAGGAGATGGGCATTTCCACTGTAATACAAAAGCTTTTTTTTTTCCTTTGGTTGGTTTTTCACAGGATACAGCTGAAGATGCACATATTAAATTATAAAGACTAGGGAACAGCATTCACAAGAATAAGCATTTTGAGAGGGTTTTTTTGACAATGGTAATACTGAGATTGTTACAATTGTCCATCCTGCACAAAAAGCAAAGGGCTTTTATTCAGAAAGATACAATCTGGACATTTAAAAACGGAAATTAATTCAGCCAACTACTCTGATATGACAACAGACTGGTATGAAGGTAAAGTGGTTTTTGGTCCTAAGTCCAGCAGTCACTCTCATGGCAAATGCTGTCGTAGAGGCTGTTTATACAAAGCAATGAGTGAGCATACATACACCTGGTCAAAGAAGGTGGACACAAGCTGATGTTTTCCACTGATTCCTTTTGCAGGACAAAACAGCAGAGAAAAATTCTCTATTTACTGAATAACAGTCCCAAGTGATATTAGGAACCAGAACTTCTCTAAGCCATCTTCCATTCTTTATTAGAGTACACTCCCTGGAACGATGCAGGAAAAAGCTCAAGAATTCAGAAGCACAGCAGCCTTGGAGTCAGGGGCTGGATTGTAGCTTGTCTATGGATAGATAGGGCCTTGTGAGCACGCAGCAAATGTGTGGGCCATATTTCAGTTATAAGTTGTCTTGGATGCTGGTAGACGATTGTTTGGGCTCAAATGCTTTGCCTGGGTACAAAAGCTGGGGCCAAGATATTTGACCGTAGAGAAAAAAGGGTCAGTATATTGCATATAGATGAAGGTCGTTGTCCCTCTGACAGACTACTTCCTGAACAAACAACTGTCACATGGATCAAGTCCGTTCCTGTCTGGCTTGTAGGCCAAACCAATTTCAAGTCCTAGACTACTCCAAGTTTGCTGGCACTGGATACATAACCACAACCTAAGCCAGCAGCTCTTTAGACGGTGACGGTGACCACAGAGGAATAGCTGTACACAGCCCACAAAACTTAACCTGCTCCAGGTTTCAGATGCCTGTTTTGGAGCGGATCCAGTTTCGATAGTAAGTCACTCGTGTGTACACTCCTGGTTTATTTCGTTTGCCACATTCATCTCCCCAGCTCACTATTCCCACAAGATACCAGATTCCTCTGGAGTTCGCATGCACCAGTGGCCCACCAGAGTCACCCTAAGGAGAAAAATGTTAACAGGCAGGAACAAAGCAAGCAACATTCACCTTACTAATGCAGCAAGTCTCAAATTGTTGTGTTACAACTGACAGGTATTTTTCTCTAGAACTCAGCTATAATTCAAGTTTCACACAGTTTACCGGCAAGACAGAGGCTGATAGCTTAGGTCTAATTCAGTCTCTCCCAGTCCATACCCTCACATCTGTATTCTCTCAGATGTGCATTATACATAAACCCCAAACAGTGAAGTTCAGACTTTGGGCCATGAGCCATGACACTCTTCATTTGCATCTGTCAAGATTTTGAAACATAAACTTAAGAGTTCCTAAAGTAGATTTTATTTCTAAAAAACATCACTTGCCACCCCATCTATTTTCCTTTTATTATTACCTATAAACAGACTTACCTGGCAAGCGTCCACCTGCCCATCCAAGTATCCAGCACACAACATTCCAGGTGTTATCGCTCCACCGTATACTTGTCTACTATTACAGATCTCAGTACTTATAATTTTCACTTCCGCTTGTCGAAGCTGATTAACACTATAGCCTAGAAGGAGAAGTGGCATAACAAATTGCAGACAGGGTATGCAACATAAAACACTCAAAGATTAGGAGAAGCCAGATTTTTCTACAGCTTTTCTGCCATCACAGGCAGTTAGAGAACTACCCAGACAATGGCTCAGGAATAACAAAGTTCCCCCCTCCACGAAACTCCTTCAATTGTTCCCAAATATAACCTGCCATCTCTCATCATCACCAGATACTCTTTAGCATAATGCACACAGGGATTTTTGTACATATTTTGGTGTTGATTTCAACTGTAGGCTACAAGATATGTCCTTGATATCATTGGACAGACCCATTTACCCAACTGCAGTGTAGCTTTGGACAATCACTACATACTCTGATAGTCTCCCACAAAACACAACCTATACAGTTCAATTGTTCAGATTTACAGTTCCATCACCTCTAACCTCAGTGACATGGACTAACGTGAAAGAAGCTCAATCAAGTTATTGGATGAAGCCTCAATTACGACTAAAGACAGAATAACTGGTGAAAATGGTCATGGTGCATCCATGACAAATCTGAATGGCAAAAGAACTCATGTCAGAGCTAAACCCAGAGGGACTGGCCCAGTGGGAATGGTGAACAGAATGTATTCAACTAGCACTGTGCATACAGCAACAAAGAAAAGCTGCTTATAACTCCTGTAAGGTCCCCCCCCCATTTTCAAGCCACTGACTGAGTCAGAAAAAAAAAAAGGGCAAACTAAGTTCAAAGGTAAACAATTAGGACATGCAACTATCAAACACCAAGACCAAGAAACTCAAAATAAACAAAAAAGCCCATAAAACTAACATCACTCATCTCAGGTAGATGTGTGACAGGGTACAGGAAGGCAAGAGACACTCACCATCATTCTCTAATGCTCCCCAACCTGTGACAAAACAGGAAATGTTGTCTGGGAAAGTGTGAGATGCTTCAGGAAGACAGACACTGTGCACATCACTTGTGAACTCAATAGCAGAGGCAAGTTCCACAACAGCCACGTCATGTTCATGATCAAGGACAACATTGCCATATCTTTCATGAACAATAATTCTTCGGACAAGTTTTTTCTGTTTTGGAGGTCTCAGCAGAATTCCAAAGCTAGCAGTCCACCTCCGAGGATCTGTTCCTCTGTAAGACATTGGAGATTATCTCACAGCCACACAAAACAAGATCCCTAAAGGAGCTTAGCTCTCAATTTAAGCATCAAAAAAGCAATGGGACCAGGTTTGCCTAAGGGAAAGAGAAGAGTCAAACTTCACTATCTTTCAGAAGATACAGACATTAGAGTGTCACAAAAGGTCAGAGCACCCAAGAGTCCTAAGGCCTGTAGGATCAAAAGGGTGCTGATAACTTACCCTCTAAAGCAGTGGGCTGCAGTAACTAGCCAGGTATTACTGATGATTGATGCACCACAGCGATGGGTCCCATCAAGCTGAATACTAGCCTGCCACGGCCATTCTCCTTCCCGTGCACGCTGCCCACCAATTATTCTCTCCACTCCTGTGAAGGAGAATGCCTGTCTTCGTATTCCACAGCCTGTCAAAGAAAAGACAGCTCTGATTTAGTTGATTGAAGACTCTCATGGCTGCAGGCAAAGGCATAACAGGGCAGTGTGTCTGTCAAGAAATAGTCTTTACTTAAAGCAAGAAAACCAAGTGTCATGGTCACAAGTATCTCAGGATAGATGCAGGGTAAACAAGGAAGCTTGGTAGACAAATCAGTACATTTTCATTAAGCCATTTTCCAGACACACAAGCTTATATGTACCCCCAAGGGAACTGAAGGCTATGTATCTGAGGCTCTGAAAGAATGGATTTTGTCAGGTCAGCTCCAGATTAGCCTTGAGAGCAGCAACAAAAAATTAGTGTCCCCTTTCTCCAACAATTTACTTACGGCCACTGTGCCAACAGCACATCTGAAAAGAGTTAGAACCAATTCTCAGAGTCTATTAGAAGATGGAAAGCTAACACACAAACTCTTTGAGACCATGCAGCGGACTGATGAAATCCCCTGGGAGAGTACTCATCCTGTCTCCCTGTTTCCAGAGGAGCTTTAAGACCTCAAGGGGGAGCACCGAACAGGAGGACTGAGAACCTGCCACTCTCCAGGCTGAGCCACTGCCTTGCTCTCACTGTGCACAGCTCTTCTCCCTCTCCCATTGTCTACCCTTTTAGCTCAAATCTGACAGACATCTATTGTCAAATGTTTCCACATGGAGGAGGGGACAGAAGGGAAAATATTTTTTTGAGGATTCCAACAAGAATCTTGGCCCACAGAAACTGTAGTACTTGTGCAAACTTGCTAACAGTAGCTTATCTTCATCCTGAACTTCCCATAACCAACATTAAAGCAAGTGCTTCCCAACCCCAAGTCAGAATGCTTGATTCTACAAACAGTACAGAGCCACCAAACTACAAGAAAATGAGCTCAAGTCTTCCCTGGCTCATGCCCTGTCTCATGCTCTAGTATCCGGAGCAAGTTCTTTTTTCAACTTGTATCATAAAAACATAAGAATTTTATAAATACAGAACCTCTAGAACCATGTCCCTGGACCTTTACTATAAAGCATTTGTACTTACAGTTGTTTAAAAGGTTATCTCCCTTTTCTTTATTCAACTCTGAAATGAAAAGCAAACAGCATGGTGAGTATATCTCATATGCTACATGATCTAGCACAGACTCCCTCCCTGTACCCAGCAAACACAAATTAAATGACTTGCATTTCTGCATGGAGTGAAGTATGGTAAATGGAGTGATTTGCTGTGTTGGAGAAGTTCAGTTAAGCCTCTGTTCATCACTGAAAGTATAAGGCCACAGGAGACTTCTTTCTTGCCTTAGCTCAAAGTTAACCAAAGCAGCATATGACTGCAAGTAGGTCCAAGTTACATCTACATATATATATAATGTGCACAGCCACCAGCAAACACCTACAGGCATTTGTTCGGGTTTAGTGTGGGAAGGTGGTCAAAAGAATCTTCACAAATCCTCAGTGCTGAAATTGACTGGAGCTAAACTGTAGCATTTCTGATTTCTCCCAAAACCCCTCTGCCTCATTCTGATGGTAACCAGCAACAGAATCATGGAAGAAAATAACTGCCCAGGGAACCTCAGGGTTTTATTATGAACACTTGCTACAGCAACCTGTCAAATAAGCAATGGAAATGGCAGAGGGTGGAGAAGGGAACCATCTCAGCCTTGAATTTTTAAATAGCTTGAGAACTCTGCATTTCAGTGCCTGGTGAACAGGTTCTTGTTCAATTCATTGTGTGTCTTCAAGTAGTTTGTGAACTAATGGTCACAATGTTGGTTTTTTGATGAATTGAGTGGATCTATCTTATTCAACACAACCAGGCCACACAGAGAAAGCTTCTTATGCACTGGGGATATATCTCAGTGCCTGTACATTTTAGTGCTTTTCATGCTCCTTATTCGAAGTTTCCAGGCTGTCAGTCTAACATACAATTCTGAGAAGGCAAAAAAAAGAAAACAAGAATAGCCCATATTTGCATACTAAAGTGAAACTCATTACACTGAAAACAGCAAAGTATGAGGAACAAATTCCTAGCTGAAAGCACAAACCTAAGGCACTTGCCTGTGAGTCTAATGGTAGACTGGTCAACATCCAAGTGCGTCGAGGTTGTTTTCAGCCTTCTGCGTAGCACACGGTTGACATGACCCCAGGTCGTTGCTTCACTGTCAGCAGAGGCAAATTTAAATACCAGAACAACAGAGGCAAGCACTCCACCAGGATCTGGGCTACAAACCAACACAAACAAAGTGGTGTTGTTCTCTTTGCCCACTAATGCTCTTGGTCCTGCTTTGTACTGTCTGCCTGTTTATATGAGAACAGGCCTAGCTTGCATAGACTTCTAGAACAAACAGCATGGCTGTGCACAAGTAAAGGAAGATGATGATATGTCAGCAGGCAGCAAAAGGTTCTTGCTATGACAATGATCAGGAAGAATTTTCTGGAAACTGTAATAACCCATAGAGCTGAGAAGCAGAGAAGGGATTGCTCTCTTTGGCCTCCACACAGCTCCTAGTCAGTAGGACACAAACGGCAGTAGTAACAATACAGCAAGTTAAAACCCTCCAACAGGTACTCAACATGCCATTCCTAACAACCATTCGAAAGATCCAGTTTAGAGCCATAGAAGTTCAAAAGGTCTTTTGGCATTTCTTTCCATTTAAGTCACTTTTCCATTTATTGCCCAGTTAGATCGATTATATTTATACATCATGCTCAATAGTTTGAGATCATTTACTGTCACTATAAAATATTGGGCCCAATATTTTAAAGCAAGTCTAAAGGAAAACAAACCAAAGCCTTGAGGAAAAGACAGGAGAGATGCAGCTAAGCCACTCCAGTGTCTAGTTGCACAAAGTTTCTGTAGTGAAAACAAGTGTGGAAGAGATACACTGTTAGATCAACCTAAAAGGTATAAAGAGCTCACTTGGAGTCTAGCTCCCAAGTTCTGCAGTTGCAGTTGATGTACAGTATGGGAGGATTTTGGAAGAAACTAACATCAGAAAATAATTGTAGAACAGTTTAAGGAAACTACCCATTCCATCTAGAGACAGGTAAAGGCAAGAGAGTCCAGAAGTGCAGTGGGAAGTCTGGCAGGCATTCTTTGCTGCCTAGGGAAAAGTATTCCACAGCAGAATTGAGCCTTATAGAAATACAACTCCAAAATAAAGTATCATGGAGGAGAGGGAAGCAATGGCTCTTACCATTGAGAGTGAAGCCTAGTTACTGCAGAGGAAAGACTTAAAAGCTGTCACACGGGGTCTTTATACCTGTATGTCCCACTTGCCTCCTTCTCTCTACTATGTCTATGCTCTCCTGTCTATACCCTTGTATCTCATAGTGGACTCGTTTATTCCTTTAGACCCTTTCAGAGAGGGAGGACAACAGTCACCTCCTACTGTACACTCTGTAGAGGGGTAAACACCAGCCCAAGCTTCCACATGAATCAATAAGTGTGATAAAGAGCTTACTCTGCATCTCTCAAGCTGTTAACCAGTAGTGAAGACAAGTATCACTCAATAGTCCAGTTATTGCATCACAGCCACAAACAACTGTTGTTCAGGTAATGAATCTACAGAAGTATAAGGCCAAGTTTCTCTTCCTTTCTGACTTTTGAAGGTAACTGAGCTCCAGTGTTGTGAGCACTGGAGAAAAGTGGAAACCAGACAAGGCTTAGTCATCCTGCTGGTGTAACCCAAGCATAAGCAATCAGGAATGGTCAAAGGGTAGGAAGAAAAGATATTTAACATATTCCCAGCCTTCACATTACTTACCTTAGACTGACAACGTGGGACCTGATGTACCTTTTACTCAGAAAGGACTCCTTGAATATTTCAGACATCTGTTAAAAGAAAAGGGTGTGTTAAAATACACCTGTAATAAGTATATGCTTTCATGATATAAGTGTCATGAGCCTCTGAAACACAAGAAAATTCTTTCAGATCTCCAAAGCAACCATTACATTTCCATCAGAGGATGCAGATCCAAAATAAACAGCTGAGTTGGCCAATTTCACTGTTCATTCTGCTCTGCGGCTGCCTATTCCACCACAGGGCTGCTGGAACAGACAACACCTGTGCTTACCATCTGTTTGCACACAGTCAGCAATGCATCTTTAACCCACTACAGAAATGTTTGACAGGTAAGGCCAGCCGTATAAGGATGAGGCACAATCACCTCTGACTATTTCCAATCACACAATTGCAGGATTCTTCACCACAGCTCAAGCATAAACAGAGAAACATCTTAACTTACCGTGGTTTCAATCTCTTCACTTAGGTTCCTGAACTCATCTGTGGTTTGCCTTTCATACTGAGGGTCATAGTTGACATTGGTGATTAGGAAAGACACATTGTAATATCTGTCTTGATCTACAGAGGAGGAAAAAGAAGAAAGGTAGCTGATACCCTTTGGTACAATTCAAAGATGAACAGTATCTCACAGAACATGGCACAAGTAAGGGTCCCAGACTCTGGCTAGGATCCTATCAGCTATGGAATTACAGCTTTAGCAGCACTTTGGGAAGAGGGGGTTCTGGACCATGCCGATGCACCCTGAACCAGCTAGGGGCTCATTTCTTCTTTGAGGATCATCCAAGGTAGCTGCAAATTACACCCACTGCAACATTCCTCTGGGGTCCAACTTCTCAATGGCCTGAGGTGAGCACAGCATGAGACAAATGAGCCCACATATGTCCCTTGTGACTCAGTAGACACACTCACTCCTCCCTAGCTGCACTCTGACATTTCCCTGCCCCTCTGAGAGGCAGGTGGCACAGAGCTGTTTGCATCCATTTGTCAGCTGGGTTAAATTTAAAATCTGTCTCTCTGGTGAATGGCAGAGAGGGGCCCCATAACAGAGAACTGGCAAAGAGCAAAGCTAAGATGTAGCTCTGCCACTGCTTCTTCTAGTGTCCTAATGCAAGCCACGACCTCATCGACTTCTGGTGAGCTGAGATGACAACATGTTTCCATTCTGGCAGGAAGGCATTTCAAAACCACTCATGCTTGTATCTCAGGGACTGGGAATGGAATGACTTGGCTTCAAGTCATTAGCCAAGGTGGTTAGACTTGGTAATCTTAAAGTTCTTTTCCAACCTTAATGATGCTATGATCTGCCACTGTAACTGAGCCCTTGGTAACCAGAACTGACTCCTGGGCTCTAATAAGCCCTGGAGCTCTGCCCTCTCTCTTTCTGGAATATTCTCATCTAGAGGTGCCAGGTTACATTACTGCAAAAACTCTGTTCAATACCAAGCTTTCTCTGCATAGCCTGAGTACCAGACACACCTCTGCCTTACACAGAAGACTGCTATCCTTTGGTTAATCATGGATACCAGTGGAGACACCAGGGCAAAACAAGAAACAAATTGAGGGTTAAAACTGAAATCAAGTAAAGGGTACTTCAAGTATTCTTGCAGGTTTTCAATTCAGATGTTGAATAGGGTTTAGAAAGTTTTCCCATATGGGTTCTAAACCAAGGGTGAATTGTACATCTAAATCATCAGACAAGACAACAGTAGCAGGTGAAACACAACAGATTCCTGGAGACTTGTGACAACAAAGAGTGGTGCACTTACCATTGCACAAAAAAAATGTAATCAAGCCAATGATGAGGGCTAAGCCAACTACCACCGACACAACAATGAGTGCTATCTTCCACGGCTCTATGCGGCTCATTGCTCTGTCCACCTGGATCACTACCTGTATTGAAGAACACAACATGGACAAATTCAACTCTAGTACAAAGACAATAGCACATCCTGAGTCTACTCATATCTGACACAGCTTAGCTCAGCTGTAAAACTTCCCAGAATGAGGCAGGTTGGGAAGGACCTGGACCATCTGTTTAAACTAGGTCCCACTACAGTGGGTTGCTCCAGGCCCTATCTACTCAAGTTTTCAGTACCTCCAAGGACAAAGATACCCCAATCTCTCAGGACCCCTGCTCCATTTTCTGCCCACCCTCACAGCAATAGCTTTTTCTTTATATTTAGTCAGAACTTTCTGTGTTCTAACTTGCCTCTGTTACCTCACATTCACCTGAGAAAGAGTTGTGCAGGTATTGATTGTAGAGACAATTTCCCATCATGTAATATTACACAGAGTTCAAGTGCAGTTGACTGCCCACACTGGTGCTTAAACTGAACATAAATGTAATAATTCAAGATTGATGAAATATCTTCTGCACCACAGTATCAGAGATGCCGTACAACATACAGCGTTGGTTATTTTTAGTTGGTATGAGTAGTAACATTTATTGATGGGTTTGGGGTTGATCTCACAAAAGCCACAAATACATTGTAAGAGAACACATCCTGTCTCCTGCCAGACAGTCTGTCAGAGAAAGAGTTACTCATGTGTAAATGTGACACGGCAACAAGACCAGGCTTAGTGACTTGCTGAAAGCCAACAGCAGACCTATAAAGGGGTTGAGAACTTGACTCACACAGGGACAAAGCCACATAAGCCTTTCTCCTCCACTTATGTCCTCCAGTGCAGCATTAAGCAAGTAGAGATTAGGAAAACTGCATTTTTGTGCATGTCCTCAGTAACTTCATAGTAGGATGATGCAAAACCCTAAGCACAACTATTTAAGATGCCCAGTAATTCCACAGCACACTATGTAGTAATTGTCATGCCACACACTGACTCTCCACATCATGGTCTTCATTAGCACAAGGTATCAGAAAAGCACGTGAGATAATCTCTCAGACATGCCTGGAGTGTCAAATGGCAGCCAGTCCTGGGGAGGAGGACTGAGCTGGCTAGTCACCATACTGTTTTACACCCACTGATCCATGTTTATATTGCTGTGAACCAGACATGCTAAATGCTGTTTTTCAGGCCTATGGCACAGCCATTTCTGAGCAACGTCTAAGATGGGGGCAGGAAGAGGCAGAAAGGCAGGCAGAGAAGATAAGTCTTTAGAGGTTTTCTGACTACAAGGTGGCCAAGAAAGAAATCACAGTAAAAACAGAGCAGGATACCAGCAGAGGTTCTGTCTTAGTAAACGATCTGAGGGGGCAGATGAGCAGCGAAGGCAAGGGTATGGTGCACAAGTCCAAAACAGCAAAAGATAATGAAATGGTGGGAAAGCAGAATGGTGTTGTACACTCTACTCTGATGGCAAGAAAACCAAGTAAAGCCACAAGTAAGAGATGGCAAGCAAAGCAAACTAAAAAAACATAAAAGAAACAAACAACCCCCCCAAAAAAACACAAACAAACAAAAAACCACAAAACAAAACAAAATCCCACAACCAGATAGCACTACAGAGGAATCACTTGGAGGTCTGCAGACAGCAAGGGTGTGCTCAGCAAGTGACAGGAAAATTGAAAGCAATTTAAAGTTTAATCTCCTCACATAAAAACTTGGTTTTGGCTAGCGAGAGTGCTGTCAGGTGTCCCAGTCCAGTCTATTACTTGAGAAGGGAAACAGGCAAATTTGTACCCAAAACAGGTGGTATACTGGCAAGGAAAAGTTAAACAGGCTTCAGCCAGAATCACAACTGCAGGTAGTCACAAGCAACAACTTAGTGTTACCAAAATATGCAGGACGGGTGACCAGGATCAAGTCTTCTGCTTCAGTGTCACATACTATAGAGAAGCACAGTATCTGTCCTTCTGTTGTTTCTACTTTACAGAGGCAAAGTTCTATTCTGGCAATGCACAGTCCAAGTTTTCTCCCCACTAGAGTGGCTCAGTTCCCTGATGGCAAGGCTCTGCAAAATACACTGTGAGGCAGTTGATTGGAGTCTGAAATCCCAGGCTGGCCAAGGTTACTTTTTTTGCAAACTGCAAGCTGCAATAAGCACATAAATAACACACACTAGAACTCAGCTGGTTCCACTGAGGCCTTGTCTTCTTCACCATCTAGACCTTCACTGTATAAACTATCCATTACTCCTGAGGTTTTAACAGATAGAGAGATCCAAATAAAATCCCAAGACCAATGGTACTGTTCTGCCTCAGTTTCTCTAATACACTGCAGCCTCCCATGGAGCACTCCCATACTCATAGTTCACAGTCTTTCACAGTCCCAGCTTATGGAATTGCAGCACACCTCACAGGCAGTCAATTATTATCCTCAAGGGCAAGCCTCTTGGCTAATCAGAACAGTCCACTACAGTAACATGCCTCTGCCCCTCCTTAGCTAGCCATCTCTCATGCTCCAAAGATGCTGCTTTAGCATCTGATTTTGCTTTCCTCACTAGACAGCTTTTGCTTCCAGCCTGAACCCCGACCATCTATCTCAATCAGATTGGTGCTGCTCAATCAGATCTGTCCTCACCCAGTGTGCTTCCACCTGAATAGCAAATGGAGCACCATCCCTACACTGCTCTTTTGCACAGAGAACACACAGCACAGCCCTGGCAGCATGTGGCTGACTCTGCAGATATTGAGGCAACAGTACTCTGGTATCATAACAGCTGCATTTCTTGAAATGCATACAGACAGATTTCTCAAGACATGGCCTTATGCCTAAGCTACAAAAACTTAAGATTCAGAAAACCAAGCATCTCGCTGCCAGTGGGACTTACGTTCTCACAACCAGCACTGTCCTTTCAACCACCTGCCTCTATTTCCTTTTTGTACAAATACCAACTACAGCAACGAACACTAGCAGCACAGTCCCCCTTCTCCTCCAACATTTCAAAACTGTTTGTTGTCTACAGATCACATAGACTCACAAGGGGAAAGAGATATGTCAGGAACTGCTGTAGTGCCAGGGGAAATGAAAACATGGGAGATGAGGAATAAAAGCCTACTCCACTTCTGATACTGATTTCACTTCGAATTTTTTTAAGACAACAGTTTAAAGGAAGCACTTCCATATATTTCTGCATTCATATCACAGAATCACAGAATGGTTTATGTTGGAAGAGACCTTAAAGACAAAAGAGTTTCAATCCCCCTGTCAAGGACAGGGACATCTTCCACTAGACCAGGTTGCTCAAAGCCCCATCCAACCTGAGCTTGAGCACTTCCAGGGATGGGGCAGCCACAACTTCTCTGGGCAACCTGTTCCAGTGCCTCAACACCTACAAAGTGAAGAATTTCTTTGTAATATCTAATCTAAATCTTTCCCCTGCCAGTTTAAAGCCATTCGCCCTTGTCCTATCCCTACATGTTCATGTAAAAAGTCCTTCCAGCTCTCCTGTGGCCCTCTTTGGGCCCTGGAAGGTGCTATAAGGTCTTCCTGGAGCCTTCTCATCTCCAGGCTGAATAACCCTAACTCCCTCAGCCTGTCTTCATAGAAGAGGTGTTCCAGCCATCTGATCATCTTCACGGTCCTTCTCTAGACTCAATCCAACAGGTCTGTGTCCTTCTTATGCTGAGGACAACAGAACCAGATGCAGTACTCCAGTACCCTGCAAGGGCAAAATAGAGGGGTGGAGTCATCTCCTTGGAGCTGCTGGCTGCACTTCTTTTGATACAGCCCTGGACACAGTTGGCTTTCTGGACTGCAAGTGCACCTTGCCTGCTCATGTTGAGCTTCTCCTCAACCAACGCTCACAGGGTGTCAACTAAGATCCCTATATAGGCAAATAATTTGTATATAGGATATAGGATATACAAGTTAAAGCGAAAATATCTTTTCAAAACCAAAAAAGTTTCCTCCCTTTAGCAGGATCTTTTTGACTTCCATCTTGCTAAGTAACAGAACAGGGGGAAAAAAAAAAAAAATCTCTTTTGCAATGGAAGCACCAAGTCTCATCAACTCCCAGTGTACAATTGCCAGTATCCTTCAACTGTATTGTCTGTGTGCAGAACCTAGCTCAGCAGCTCCCGTATTTTGGAGTTTTTATGACTATTTTATCTCACAACTAGGTTGGCCTAGCCCTGCTGAGACAGAGGCTAGGATGGTTAGTGAAAGCCACTTCTTGTTCAGGTTATGTTTGCTCAATGCATTCATTATTCATACACGTTACACCTTCAACTAGCTCTTCACCCCCCCAGCCTTTTTGTTATCATGCCATGAAGGGCAAGATTGTCATGCTCTACCAGAAGAATCACCTGACAGGGATTCCTGTGCCTGGGACATCCAGCTCCATAGTTAAATGGTGTAGTGGCAAGTGGGTCACCCTGTTTAGGAATCAGACATGGTCTTCTCTGCACTCTAGTAACCAAGCAAATACTGCTCCACCCACCAACACTCACTGGCCAGAGAAACACTGACCCTCTCCAGTGCTGACAAAAGCAGAACTAGAGATTACTTCATTGCCTCCAACCATGGATGCATCATTTCTTTCTTCTTGTGGCAAAGAGGCACTGCTTAATAGACAGGCATTTACCTCAGAAGACCCCCAACACCACAGCTGTCTCTGTAAATGCCTTCCAGAGTTAGGTGTTTTGTACAGCCCCACATTTCTTGCTTCCTTATGTCACAGGCTTTGACTTTTTTATTGCCCAAACTCCAGTAACCAGCAAACTAACCCTTAGTTAGAATTCAGGTAACACCAATGCATTCAGCCTCCAGCATGAACAAGATAACTCTTACTCCACAGGAGCAAACCTTAGCAAGAGATCAGCACCCAAACTCCGCTGGGACACCTCGAAGGCCAAATCCTCTCTGCTCTGAAAATTATCTCCTCATGGTCTCTGTCTGCAAGCTCTCAGTCTGCAGTGAATTGGTGAGAAGTTTCAGACCCAACATTTTTAGTTCAGTACAAAACTGCTTATATTGGCAATCCTATCAGTGAACCTGTTCTCATGGAAAATGTGCATCATTCCCAAAGGGCCCAGGATTATCCATGCAGACAGCAGCATCTCTCTGTTTCACATCACAGTTAATTTGGGTCCATAAAAGCAAACTATTAAAACTCCTAGTTTACACACCTTGGCTCTGAGCCACAGATTGTGGTTTGATCACCAAAAAGTTATTCCGTACCAAAAAAAAAAAAAAAAAAAAAAAAAAAATTATCCAAAGGAATTATTTTGAAAACAGATATATTTTTATAGAATTAAGTAGTTAAAATACACTAGAGTTATGTTTAGATAGAGATATATGAAATCAAACCTTGATACAGGATATTTTAATAAGTGAAATACAGCAAGAAATAAAGCCACATTAATAGTTATTGGCACATTAGGATGAAAAGTTTTACTGAAATTTTACAGAGCTAAAATCATCCGGTCTTCCTTGTGAAATCGGTGAGAAAACACATAGGATTTCAGGTTGGACTCCTGATCAGCCACAAGTGAATTCTTTACCTTCAACTTTGGAACATTTGTGCAAAACCAAAAGACAAGCACAATACACAGGTGACAAGCTGTTTTTACTCTCTTGTTCTGTACCAAACAGCTAAAAGGTTACTATATTCATTCACAATGCAAAAGATGGAAGTTCAGCTCCCCACTCTGCCTGACACGATTTGATTCACTCCATTGGGATTGAGTTACTGTGAGTTACCAAAAGCCTCAGCAAGAGAAATACCAGCAAACAGAGCAGAAACTGTCTGCTCAGACAAGAAAGGAAGTATAGCTTTATCACGTAACCATGGTCACTAAGCTGCTGGATAAGCAGGGAACAGCTACCCTGTTCTGTTTTAGAGATCTGCCCTTGACATTTTTTAACTTCTTAAGATAAGTCCTCATAGCACCCCAAACTAGATTTGCTTTTAGATTAATGTTTTCGGGTACCAGCTGTTTACTGAAAGTGTTTTTCAATACTCTGCATAGAAGAAAACATGCAACCCCTTCTATGTCTTCCTATAATGAACTTATTATTATAGTTCTATTATTATACCCCTGCTAACTGATAATCCAATACTCTCAGAAGAGCCAGTGGCAGAGTTTGGGTGGCACATCTGCTGAGGAGGGTCTCTCCACATTTATAGCCATGACCAGTTTTTCCAGTCAGTGTTGGAGATTCAGGCACGTGTCTACAATCACTTTTTCTGGAAGTAGGACCTTTCACAAGACAACTGAACAAATTAATCTGCTGGCCTGGTGGGTGCGATTTGAAGATCCTGACTAGGTCCCTGAAGGTACCTCCTTTGGCAGGGTGGTTGGGAATGGCAGCAACTGAAATACATCTGACTTAGTCCAGGAGGCCTGTAGCAAAACACAGGGTCACAAAGCAAGACATGCTGATTTCTCTCCCACCTTTACCAAAAGCAACCACACTAACCTAACACCTCCTGTGCTCTTGTGGCATACTCAGTACACACACTTCTAAAAGAATGGGACAACAACCTCTACTGCTTTGAGAATTGAAACAAAAGAAGCTAGTACCTGCCTAAGTACTGCAAGACCCTTGCTTGGATGAAGTCAATTACCTACCATCCTCAATTACTCAATGTTTGATACCTCCTAAAGCAATTCTGATACAATGAAAGACTTCCAGACACTGAAGGGATCTGCTGAGAGAAACTAAATGTGTGTTCTTCTATGCGTCACACTGAATCAGCTTGATCTCCCCACACCCTCAAACATCCCACAAAAACAGTAGGTGCTGCATGCCACCCCTCTGCAGTCAGATAAAGCATCAGTAATGTATTTGCCACTTACTAATTGAGCTCCTCCCCTTAACTATCCAATTTTACCTAGGTCTTGCTGCTTCCCAAGAGCACACTTCAGCTGGGTAAAGACAACACTCCAAATATTGTTCTTGTCATCTGCATCAAGATTCAGAGGCAACATTTCGGTCTTTGGGATGTCTTAACTCAGGTCTTACCAGAAACTATATCCCTGATGCCAAAACGCTGCTCAAACATGATTCCTTGATTATTTGATCACTTTTGCAATCAGCACAAAAGGTTTGTTTTTCCATACTCTCATCCATTTTGCACACAACTCTTTGGAAGTTAGGAGTTCTTTAATTGTTGAGATAGAGCTAGCCTCCTGTACCACTACAACAGTGTGTGGAACATAACTGTAATGCCAACAACTGAAATATCCTTGATCAGTAATGTGTCTTTTTACAGTTGACTGCCACAGACAACATCTTGAGAAAAACTCCCATGTTCTGAAATAAATTTTAATAGAAGTAGGAGGGCTACTCACTGCATAAGAACTTTACAATCTGCACCAACATGTGAGAGGCCGTATCAGTGCAAAGAAAATATTAAGTACATGGCCACTGATTGCAATCGGTTTAGGATAAAGTTCTCTAACTTCTACATCATCTTCCCCCACTCAGATTTCCACTTCCAGCTGTGTTGGTCATAGACAAGTATCTTGTTCTGTTAGTTTGGCAGTCACAGATTATAGCAGTATATCTCTGCTTTTCAGTCTTCAAAAATAGCTTTGCCTGCCTCCCTTTGTCCTTCTTTGACTGGTTGAAATCTGCTCCAAAAATGAGACACCACACAAGCAGTTGTAGTCTTTGTAGCTTTCCAGTTCAATTTTCATTCCAAAGCAGCGTGGGCAAAATGGTCAGGTGCCAGATTTGGTGTGTTTCCAAGATGATTCTGCACAGATTAACACTTCACTGGATGCATACAAAGTCAAGAGCACAAGAAGCTACTTTTACCAACTGTACTCCTCTTGTCCTGTAGTTCAGCAGTTGTGACTGCAATACATTCTAACCACACTAGCACAAACAATAGATCAGAGTCGGGGCACAGTGAGACGACTCTCACCTGTTCTCCACATAGGCAACCTTGATTTGTCATACCATGCTGCAGAGGAGCTGGGGAATTCTCAGAAAAAAAATGCATTTTAGTTGAGGAGAAAGGCTGAAATATTAGAAGGGTTACTGATGCATGAAAGACCAAATCAGAAGCAAGCTCAGAACTAGTGCCATTCTCCCCACACCCTCAGTCAAAGTTCAAACTGCCCTACATATGATGTAGGCATATGATGTAGCCATGCTGCCCAAACTACCAAGGAGCAAGCCAGAAGCCTGTGGCACTCACCTCTGGGTACCACTGAGAGGTCAGCAAGAAGCTCTTCTGTCTGGGAGATGCACCGTCTTGAACGCCACAACACACTGTGCAGCATCTCAGCATAGACTTGAGGCTTTATCTCCTGAATTAAGAAAGAAAGGAGTCATAGGCAAGTCAGAACAAACAAGTCCAGCAAGTCTCAGTGACAGAGGCTTACCCAGTAGCATGATTCCTCTCCTAAAACAATAACAATACACTTCTTTCATCACACCCTTCATCCAGGAATCCCGAAGCCTTCTCAGAGCATTAGCTACACCCTGCAACACCCCAAATCAGAGGAGCCGTGAAAATTTTGCAAGGACGCAGAGTTTATTTCCTTCTTTGGTATAATTAAGAACAAATCAGAAATTATGGGCAGGACCAATGCAGAAAATTTGCATGTTCCAAAAAGACAATGTTCAGTCCTAGACCAGGTAGAGCTGACATAAATTGAATCAGTGGCATGTGCCTCTTAACTCCCTTGAACTTCCTTGAAATTGGTCATTTGGCCAGACAAGAATTTGCCCTCATATCAACAGCTAAATTCAATTTTTTCATTCTTCTTTAACTCCTTATATGTTAATTTTAATTGTGGTCACCTAGCCACACACACACATTTCTGTCCTGGGAAAATTCTTGTGTTTCATAAATATTTGCAGGTTGCCTACATAAGAACTTCTACTTGTGCTAGTGACAGCAAGTTAGCTGGAAATCAATTAACACAAACACAAACTCTAATCTCAACCAGCATTTCTCAATCTTTTCTTGGAAACTCCTTTTTTTTGTTTTAAGTTTTTTCAGTACCACCAAACTTATCAGAAAATATATGTAACCACATAGCCCTACACACAGATTTGTTTCAGAAGGCAAACAAAGGAGACAGAACATCACAGCAAGATATACATGTGGCACACCTTTTCTTTGCTTTGCTGCAATTAACTTTCTAACCTCTAGGGACTCTTTTCCTCCACCTTAGTGACCTTTGTTTGACCCCTCTACAGCTCCGGGATCACCAGCTTAGTAACATGCTGATGCAAATACACCTTACATGGATAGAGCTCTTCCTTCCACTGTATATCAAGTCCATAGCAGAGTAACAGAAAGACTGACTTCCAGAGAAGGCCAGCTTCTTTTGAATGAAACATAGGCTAAAGATAAACCTCAGCTTCTCATAATTTAGATTCAACCAATGTCTCAGCATAATTTGTTACAAAACACAATGAATAGGGTTGTTAATGACACATATAATGTAATTGCTTCTCAATTCTTTAACTGGAAGCTGCATTGCCATTGCATATAGGAACACCTGAGTCAGTCCAGATGTGCAAGAGAAATGCAGTCAGAAGCCTAGCTAGAGGGTGACAATTTCCAGTGTAAAGGATCAAGTGTCTCATGATTACCTGACCTATGTGTAAGTGGTGCAAAGACATATTCATTCCAGGCACCTCATGATTCTCAGACATCAAGCCCTTTCTTGTGACTTGATTGTTCCATAGGTCTAAGAATGCACAACACAGAGCCTTCATGGCAATCCCTGAACAGTCAAAAAAACTATTGTTGCTTAAGGAAAGAAGTTAAACTGAGGAGAAAAGCTCTTCCAGCCCTAGTCTCATGGCAGGAAGGCACTAAACTGATAAAGGATGTAATATTCCTAGTCAATGGTCCCACTCTCTGCACAAGGTATCTGAGTATCTTCTTGTACAGACGATACTTCCCTGCAGCAGAAACCCCAGCTGAGGAACAAGGACAGGCAATAGCCATCAGTGGTTCAGTTGCCAGGTACCAAACTGGTTTGGCTCCTGATTCCATAGCCAGTGCACTGATGTGCCCTCTGGTGCTATACTGCCAAACTTAAAAAAAAGCCTGGACAAGTTGGGAAATGCTGAGAAGAAGGCAGGTGTTGTGGTCTACGTGGGTACCACACAGAAAAAAAGAGGAGAGATTTTGGAGGCAAGACATAAGATGCCAAAGACCAGGACACTCACAATAACCCAGCTAGTGAGGAGGCAAAGTCTCAATGCATGACTGAAGCAATGGAGTAAGAAAGTGAGGCTCAGGTTCACTGGGGACTGGGAAGCTTCTAGGGCAGATTAGGCCCAATGAAGTATGACCAAATTTCCACCTGAAGTGAGAAGGAAACAGGATCTGCACTTCACATTAAAAAATTTCAAACTGACAAGTAGGAGAAAGCAGACTGGTGCACACAGGATGCCCTGTTCTGAATCCTGTGGTAGACACTTCAACCACAAGTAAAGAATGGGATAGGAGTTGACAAAACTAAAATAGTAAACAAAAGAAGTTTTAAAAAAAAGTCTGCTATGAACCCCATAAAGTGGCAGAAAGCCAAAAGAATGCTTTCAGTGTTCCACAGAATTCTCTAAGACATTGATGGCACAGACTCAGAATACTCACCTTAAACAAGGACTTGGACACTGCAGGTATGATGGAAACATGGTGGCAGGCAGGCAATGGAATGTGGAAATCCCTGGGAACCATTATTTCAATTATTTTCATTACTCCGAAGTAAAATGTGAAACCTTTTACATTGATCATTCAGATAATAGTGGAGTTCAAGATGCTGTGAATAACTGTTTCAGGGACAGGCAGCTAGGAAATCCACAAAATGAGAAGGAAGTCTTGATTCCATCCGGACCAATACAAACAATTGGTTTATCGTCTTTCTGCCTGAAACATACCAGTATCAGATTCAGCATTTCTACAGACACCGAAAGCCAGAAGATCAACTACTGCCATGCTGAATTTCAAAGATAGGAATCACATAAAATTATAAAAATCCCCTAAAAGGAGAACCTTAAAGTGTATGTTTTCTGGAGAGAGAGAGAGACACTTTCAAGACATCATGTTAGCCTCAAAGCAAATGCATCCTGCCTGTCAAAAAAAAAAAACCTAAACAAAAATGCCTTAAGGAAGCCTAAAGCTAAACATCATGTTATTCTAAAACAAAAAAAACCCTTCTGGTATAAGTAAATAAAACAAACAAATAATAATGGTTGTCATGAAGCCAGGTCTCTATCTCACAGGAATCTCTGCTACATTCATAAATGCTGTGGAAAAAAGAAGTACTGGGATGACAATCATGCAATGGTAACTGTTAGTTATCACAGTAAAGAGAAAAACTACAGCATGCTGCAGAAACATCTCACAGTATTGAGATACTATGTAATGAAACAAGAGATGAACTTTGGAATTAAAAAGTATAAAGTGACATACATACAGAAAAAAACCAGCCCTAACCCTGGTCTACTGAGTGTCGTCATTTTTTTTCAGGAATAAGATTGAGGCAGAGTCTCCTATGAGGATATCAACTCAGGAGCAGTCCATAAACCAAGAGGAATGCTAAAAACTACTTGCAAAGAGAACAGAAAAGTAAAAGGAAATAAAGTTAATCCACATTATCCCTGAATCTTGTGTTAAATTCTGCTCCATTTGCCCATCTGTGATACAGAGGAACACTAAAAGGTCCCAAAAGAAGCAGCATAGCTGATCAAAGGAACAAAGCAGATTCTACGTATGGGATGCCCAAATAGACCAGGATTGCGCAACCTGACAAAGGTATAGAGGAAGGGATAGGGGTCTAGAGAGTAACGTGGAGTAGTGAAAACAACGAGGAAAACACTGTTTACTGTTTCTTCTCATACAATAATTCTGGAACTTCAAACAAGAGCAGCAGATTTAAAACAAGAAAATATTGTCATATAATATTAGGTCAGGTATGTGACTTCTTGTTGCAACATATGTAAAACATCAAATATTTTGCACATTCAAGAGGAATAATCTTTCAGGGAAGAAAATGCCACAAAGAGCTCTCAGGTATGATTATTTCATCTTTATGATACAAGAATTCCCTGATTCAAATCATCAGAAATTTAAAAAAAACACTCACAGGAAGCACTATAATATTTCACATTCACTAGGCATCCTCCATTGATTACTCCACAAGGATCTAGTTCATTCCACTGCAAGGCATTCCTTCATAACAATAATGAAGTACTATTATTCCTGGGATAGAACAACTGCCAGCTTGGAATTGATGTTTTCCCCATCTGTCTCCTCAGCAAAATGTGGTCTGACCTGCCAAGCTAGATCAGTAGCCATAGAAGGGACATATTGGTGTCTTTGCTCTTGAGCAGCTAAGGAACCACAGCACACTCTCATCAGTTGGAAGGGTCCTATTAGGATCATCCAGTCCAACTGCCAAGAAACTATAGGCACCATGTTTGTCAGCACTCAACAGTGCATTAGGCTCCAGGTACAGAGGAAGCTTGTGCTCTGCAGCAACAGGCATTCCTGGCTACAGAGTGCCCTCTCTGCGTAGTGTCTGTATTTGATGACATATCAGACTCCAGAGAGGGGCTGTGACACCCCCCAGGGTAAGCTGGATGGCATTTCTCTTATCTGAGAGAGCCTAAAGCAACAGCACCTCATGCCTTGCATGTGACTGAAATTTGGCAATGTCTTTTTTGAAATTAATTTCAGACATGCACTGTCATTCTCCTACATTCTCCCAAAACTTGGCAAGTGAGGTGTGGTATACAATAGGCACTTACCTGAAGTCAAAGCAGAAAGTTACTTTTTCTTTCATATGCGCACATTTGGATGACATTAGTGCATCAGTGATTGATGAGCCAAGCATGTTCTTCATATTTGCTCCTCCAAAGCTGTCTGGATACCAAGGCTTCTGCCAAGGAAACAAAACCCGCTTTATTCATAACAATCCTAAATTAACATTAGAATAGAAATCTCCTGAGAGAATATTTCCATTTATGGGGGGTCCTGCCAGACAAATTGCTCTTCCTTCAAGGAAAAGTCAATACAATTACAGCTCTTGAGACAGGAAACTCACCACAGTTCAGTCCCCAGTGCAGGACACTGCAGCTGTGTCGCAGTTGTGATCTGCAGCCACATTCAGGAAAGAAAAGCTGCCTATGGGCTGTGCACATTGCAATGAAAAATGTTAGGTCTATATAATTAAAGTCATGAAAAGTTTGCAACAGAGGCCCGTTGTTACCCATTGCAAATGCAAGTCTAAGTTCCATACCTTATGCTTTTCATCATAGTTGCATACAAGTATCTTAGGTGCACAATAGTATATTAACAATATTTTCAATATTAAGTATAAATACATTTGAAAATAAATCTTTTAAAGTATTCAGGAAAGACATAACTTTTAAACTTTGACATGAGGAAAAAAAAACACTATACACCCAATACACTTTAGGACTTGGCTTGTCCCTAAGTTTGAGTGTCCTTTCCTGAAAGGGAACATCCTCTATCAGGATCACACAAACAATAGCTACTAAACCTTTCTTTTCCTTTCTGATTTTATTGAGGGAATATCTTGCATTATGAAACTTCAGGAAACAAGAGAAGTTTTCTATACATAAGGACCTTCATCCACATTTTGCTTTTTCACTTGGCAGCACCACTGTTGTAGGGCTGTGATTGATTACCATTGTCAAAGGATTTTCTGCCAAGTTTATTTTATTAATAGTCTGTTTAATTCAAAATATGCTTGGAACTTGAAGTCTTCAATCCAGCTTGGGAGTCTGCACTAGCCTGAATCTTGGTCTACCTGGTATGTCCAAACAAGATCTTGTGGAGGTCAGGTCCCCCTGAACATGAGAATCAAAGTAATACTCAGGCACAGTAACTGCAGGAACTGAAGCTGGAAGAAACTTAATACAATGCTAGACATTTTTTTATTGTTTTAGTTTTATTTTTTTAATAGTGTCTGAGCAGAAATACCCTGTGGTAGCAAGGCATGTATGTCACTTAATTTACCCTGGTTCTGCTGTTAGAGAGAGAGAAGAAAGTCCATGAAAGGGTAGACATATGACTGATTCCCAGAGCAGGTTCACAGCTTCATCTTAAGCCCCAAAGTTTCCTACATGGCTCGCACAGAGATTGGAGTTTCCCCACAAAGTGCTCACCATCCTGTCTGATCCACAAATGCTCTGGTACATTTAGTGTCACCTTTAGTGTCACCTAAATAATCCCACATCCTATGACTTCATTCTCATTCCTTACATAAAGGATACAGTAAGCAAGACTTAAGCAAACAAAGGTAAGTGCTGTTCCAGGCTTTGAAAAGGCATGTGTTAACTTCCTCCTTTTAGAGCACTGCTTTGACTTGCCCCTAACAAAACACTAATAGGACAAGTTGCTTTGCTAGAACTGTACCAGCACAAGCTACAGAATACCCAGGATTCTGTTTAGCAGCAACCAGTCCAAACAGCTGTGTACAAGCTAGAAATTATTTACAGCAGAGCTTACTGCACAAACTTTTATCTTCAGCTGTCCTTTTTTATTACTGTATTTACCAAATTAATTGAACTCATGCATATTGCAAACTGATGGAGAGGGATCCAAAGTCAGCAGACACAGGAGTAATTATTTAATGTTTATAGCTCTTCAGTTTTTTCCTTTTTTTTTTTCCATCTTGTTTTGCTTCCTCCACCCTTAAGAGCAAACTGTCTAGTTTCACCTAGAGTTTGAGTCAAGCAGCATTTACTCAGTCTCTCACGATAATCCTAAAAAACCCTCCTCCTTAATAAATTACTGTGAAGAAATTTTTCATTTGGAGCCTCCTGCCACCTTGTCATTCTCTTCCCTAATTGAGAAATGTGCATTATCCAGAACTGCCCTGACTTGCAGAATGCTGAAGAATTGTCTTAAACACTAATCCGTTAACAAGATCCTGCTCTAGTAATGTGTCACCAGAATTGCTTCAGCAACCCTTGTGACTCCTCCTCATCATGTTTGCCATGACACCGCTCATTTTCTTCCGTAAATGTGATTGAGACACAGACTTGCCCACAGTACATTACTATTGAGACACAGTACTTGCCACAGTAGTATTTAACCTCTCCTTGGGCAGTTCCTCTTGAGACACAGAGAAGCAAGAACAATTGGCTGCTGCTCTAATGAATTACCTGGGTAGGACTTAGTGCACTAATAGAAACTGATAGGCTGATGCAGGTCTATGGATCATTCAAATCATCTTCACTGGGTCACCCAGTACTGAGCTGTACCCACCAGCTGAAGATTTCTTTGCATTACTTCAGGGATGACTACTCAGGCACAGGCAACGACATATGCTTGGAGACTAAGCTACAAGTTTTGTAAAAGGCAAAGTAAAAGAGGGGAAAAGGAACAAAGAGATAAAGAAAAAATATCCCTCCTTATAATTTGGTTTGGGTTTTACATACAGCTCTAGGGGATGAAAGATGACTCCAAAGAGTAAAGCAATTTCGTATTTGTGTTTTCGGTTTAACACAACTGTTTTACAAAGCTAGTATTAAGATGAAGAGATATTTAATTAACTTATTCCTACTTCAAAGGATGAAATTAACAACATGTCCATGAGAGGACAAAAATATTTCCAGTTTATCATTACTCTCTATGAAGAAGGAAATAGTAGTAGACATGATCTTGAATGCAGCTATGCTATCTAAATCAGGAAAGAGAAAGTGGTGATGAGGAACAGTACAATGTGAATCAAAAATACTGGAACTTAAACCTTGAAGCATTTGCCCATGTAGGCTGAGGCTGCTACAAAATGACAAGGAACTAAACTCAGCTAAGCAGAGGAAAAAAAATTAGAAATTTACATTATTCTCATGCTTCTAGAAAGAAGCAAGGAAAATTAGAAGCTATGGCAACAAATAAAGGAATATCAATGTTTGAACTGCTAGACAGCAAAAACGAAAACCTCTACGAAAGTAAATAGGAATAGTACTAGCCCAGTGGACCCTGCAGTCTCATGGATTTGGAAACCTTCCTGTCACAGTGAAGGCCATGTCACAGTTGCACTACAGAGATACCAGACTTGGGGAATATAGAGCAAAGACACCGCACAAGTAGCTATCAACATGTGAGGGACAGAAACCATGACCTGTTGCATTTCATCACTCATGTCCATGCTGTGCAGAGCTGCACTGGATCATCACCAGCAAGAACAGTGTTGCCCTGGTTGTATACAACTGCCTGTGCCTCCCAACTCCAGCACTCAGAGAGGGCTGATTCTGGCAGACTAATCCAAATTTCTTTCTGCACCCAAACTGCCCCAGCAGCAGACTAGCCACAATAACAGATGCCTTCTCTTGTGAGCCTGGAGCTTCATCACCTGCAGGAAACAGAGTAAAGTGCAGACTGTGTTTTGAGAGCCCTGTAACATTCAGTACCACAGATGGTTCACAGTGGTGGGAGACAATCTTTCTATAACCAGCAACCTTCCATTGCAAACACTGACAGCCCATGCTTCAAGATTTTACTAGCTGGAACACAGCATTTTTAAGGATTACTTTTTTTTCCCTTTTTTTTTTAGATATAAGAGAACCATTTCCACCCTGGTACTGGCACATATTTACACTAAAGCAGGAGACTTACATATGGAATGCTTAGCTATAACAGTGCTGCAATAACAACACAGCAATAGCTCTGTGCTGAGCATACAGATGATCTCCCTGCAGTCAGGCAGGGTTCTCAGGATGTTTCACCCTTCCTGCCTGCTGAAACTGGGTGGGCCAGGCCCTGGTTTGGGTTGCTAAAAAAAGAGAACGCTGGTGCAGGCAGTCAGGCTCACAAATCATTTGGGTGGGGACATGGAATCAAACAGTGCTGGTGACAGCTGCGTTTCTTAGGTTGTGCCTGCATACTACAAATAGACTGGGTACCTCCCTTACTTGGGGGGAGATGAGGCTCTTGGACTTCAGTGGAAGAAGCCTCCATCTCTCTCAATCATCTCTGCTATTCAGATACTGCTAGGCAGCATGTGTTCAGGGAGCCATGCCTGCACACTCCAGCACACAGAAACTACAAGTAGAAAAGTTTTGGCAGTGGCAAGCCAGCTCCTGTCTTGTGCCTGTGCAGAGGCAAGTCGGTAAGATAATTTCTGAGACCATCTAGGTAATGTTGGAGACCTTGGTGAAATGGCACTCTGACATTTGCAAGGGATGCAGCAACAATACCTCAGAGCTGAATGGGCAGGAGTTACTCCTCACTCCCAGTTGACAGGGGAGCAGAGCTGGACTGGATGGATAGTCAAGGGCCTGCTGCAGGGCCTATTGCTGCTGTGGTCATTGAGCCACGTGCTCCATTGACAGTGAGAAAGATGGTGTGTGCAGTGTGAGACACAATGCATCCACACTCCCTTCTGAAGGCACAGTCCCCAGTCATGTGCTTGTAAGAGAGCTTTCTAAAGAGCTTAGAGGGCTGATACACCTAACAGTGCGGCTTCATCAAAATAGTTACTACAAGTAAGGACAAAGGAGAAAAAAATCAGCTCTGAAAGCTCTCAGACTAATGAGAGTACACCGAGGCTGAAGTGAATCCTAGGGAACTGGAAACAAATCAGGATTTAATTCAAAAGTAAATCAGGCAGTAAATACAATAGGATGCAATAGGGTGAAGTGCAAGATCAATGCTTGTAGGATAAACAACTCAAATTCTGAAAGACCATCCATGGAAAAGGGGAAAATACTTGGTCATGCTATAGGCAATCCAGAAATAGCTTGGATCCAGGACTGTAATTCAGCCATCAAAAAGGAAAATACAAATCTAGTCAGTAGATACAGATGAGCTACTCAGAGACAAAAATAGTGTGCCACGAACAGCAATACAGATTACCCCTGGAGCATCATGTAGAATTTTACTTCCACAGATGAACTACACCCAGAGCAGACATGAAAAGTCTTATCAAGAGAATTAATGGAGAGCCATTCTTCCAAGAGGAGGGTAAGAACTAGAGAAGACAGAGCTCAAAGTCTAGTTTAACAAGACACAGAAGACAAGAGCTAGACAATCAAAATCTGCTTGGGCTGCTACTTCACTATGAGACTTGGCTGTAATTAGAAACAACTACAATACTGTAAAACACCAAGACACACAGTGGAATAACAGCCTCAAACTACAATGGCCATGCATTTTTACTGGAAACAGCCATACTTTGACATTGAATGGCCTGAAGTTGTGTTATGGGAGATTTAGGTTAGATATAAGAAAAAGGTTCCTCACCCAGAGGGTAGTTGAGTTTCCCAGGGCAGTGGTCACAGCACCAAGCCTGACAGAGTTCAAGAAGTGTTTGGACAATACTCTAAGGCACACAGTGTGACTCTTGGGGATAGTCCTGTGCAGAGCTGCGTTGGACTTGATGATCCCTGTGGATTCCCTCCAAATCAGCATTCTGTGATTCTGTGATTGTACCTGTTGCAATCATTTTGTTTATGACACTTTAAGTGCTGTTTTGCATGACAATACTCACATTCTCAAAGACAAAAGTCTTCAGTGGCAGGGGGAAAACACTTCTTGGCTGGCTGCAGGGGTTTAGACAGCAGAGAGCATCTCACTGGTAATCCTGTATGGTAGCTTATCCTTAAGGAGTCAGCTCCATGTTGACTAGTCCTTTTTTCCCCAGATTCTCTGGACTTGAGTGGACGAAGCTGAGGAAAAGAACCACTTGAAAGGGAACACAAATGGATACATTTTTTTAAAGAAAACTGACTGCATGGTTTCTAATTATGTAAACTATCTTCCACTACACAGCTGATAGCATGAAGCCACAGGGTAGAAAGAAATCACTCTATATAAAAACCTGTCTCAGCTCACCCAGCAGTTTTCATTGCTAAGCCACACAGAGAAGTATTCTGAGCTTTGCCAGACTAACTACAGTACTGTTCAGGTGAGGAAAACATGCACAAAGGGTGAATTTTCACCCTTCATCTGTTCATTGGCTTTCTAAATGGATGGCCCTCTCAGTTTTTATACACTTAGAGTCTCAAGGTGAACATAAAGGATTTGTCAGGACCAGTGCATAATATTCATTAAAAATTGATCTTGCACCCATTCTAGAATGAATGCTTCGTACGAACAAGTGTTACAAGACACATGTTCTAGTCAAGAGCATTCATGACTGTATGACTTCATCGCTAACAAATAACAGGAAATCTCTTTCCCTCCCTATTGTAAAGACAACCAATATTGATACAACTTGAAGCCATGTAAATGCTCTCTGTGCTTGATCCAAAGCTCATTCAACACAGCTGTTAGCACAAGCAGAATGCAAAAATCTAGAAGTTTGCATGATTTGTAATTCAGGAAGGCAGTAATACTCGCTCACACTGACATAGGCCACAAAACAAATCCTTTGCAATGATAGGGGTGACTCTACAAGAGTTTGGCAGTCGACTTTGCACAGACTAGTGCTCACCCATTGTAAACAGTGTTTTAGTTCAAATACTCCAGAAATTTCCCAGGCCAAACCTTTAGAAAGTGCTTGGTAACCCTGAATCTTACGCTGGAGATGATGAGCATGTATTCAAGATGTTCAGCCATACATGACATTCCCCCATGAGTCAGCAAGATCTGGGTTTTTGAGAAAGAAAAGACTTCAACAAAAACATGACGACGTTTCAAAGATATCTTAACTGAGGTTGTCTTTGCTACCAGCAAGATCAGAATGAGTGCTAATCCATTTGAAAAGGAGAACTTTTGTTTCAACATCTCCAGCTGCAGAGGAAGGGAGAAGTTCTCTTACTACTAGCCATGCTTCAAACATTGACATGCTTGTGGTATAACTACTGGTAGCTGACCGTCACAAGTATCAACTCCCCTACCTCCTTAGTGTAGCAGTCAGGTGCTGCTGAAATGGCTATTCTGCCTCCTTCTTCAAGACCAAAGGAGCCAACAGCAGGCAGCTCTGTGCCTGTGCTGTTGTCTGCATTGTGCACAGGCTCCAGCTGCTGCTGCTGAGGAAGGGTGAGGGTTTGACCAAGTACTACGTGCCAGCCCCAAGAGGACATTTCAGATATCCCAAGGTGTCTCAGGCAGTGTTAGAAACCAATACAATGACAACTGAATCAAACCCAAGGGGTCACTGCTCTTTCCAATGCAGGGACAGGAATTTCCATTACACTGGCAGTATATGCACTTCAAATATTCTCCCTGAAAGTTCAGAACTGATGGAAGAAAATTAATTCTCAGACATGATCTGGTAGGAAAGTGTTGTCTATACCATAAATAATCCAGGATCCTTACATTGAGAACAGCATGTGGGAGACACTACTAAAGTCATTCAGACTTAATTTTGCACCAAAACCAAAAGTTTTCAGCTGGTAGGCAATTAAGTAGACATTTCTAATCATCCACACAAACAGTTCCAAGGATTTTTGATAGAAACAGCAAGCTCTATGCCTAGCACCTTGAGAGTCCCATGTTTGAACACACAAATTTGCTTTCCAAAGCCACTTGTCTTTAACATCATATGCTGGCAGTTAGGATTGCAAGGCACAAGCACTGTGAGGTGGCCCTGTAAGGAGCTGAGGCTGAGGAGAGATGCCTGCTATCAGTTGAGTCACCACACATTAGCTAGTGACCAATTATCTTCTAAACTGTATTCACTAGTCAGCTGCCAGTTGCAGAGTAACCTGAACTTACTTCCATCTGATTTATAACAACATGTCAAGCTAATATAATGTTACTTTGCGCTGTGATGGGGTAGAAACAACCATGCAGCCAACATGACTCAGATGAGCTGTACCGTGGTGAACAAAAGCAATCCAAAGGTCACCCCTTTTTCCGGCGTCCCCAACCATCCTTCCTGTAATGCTGGGGTGCGGCACCTTTGCGGTATTATTAGTAGTTAACTATGAACTCCTTCCTCTATACTGAAGGAAAATATATCAGAACAAAAAATTAGAAGAGAATGTAAGAAACTTGCTAGCCATGAATCTTTTCTTCTGTCTCCCCTTCATGTTCTGTATCATTGTGGTCATTCTCACAAATAGCCCCAGGACTAGTTTACTTAATTTGTATGTAACTTCTCCTAATTAATGTTGGAAAGAGGTGGAGCTGCTGTTGTAACAGCAAGAGGCAGTCTGTCACTAGCCACAAGATGCAAGATAAAAACCTAACAGGCAAAATTCTCCCACACACTCTATCAAGGCCAGACAAAAATCTAAATATAATTAGTTTGAGAAAATCTAAGCTCATGTTACTCTACTCCAAGTGTAGTGTTTGCCAATAACAAACATTAATTGCGTGAGGAGTGAAGACTTATTTGTATCATTTAAACTATTAGGCCTTCATTAGAGATTCCTAACTGTTAACTAAAGCAGCCTGCTTTGTTGTAACCATTATCCACAACTGTAATACCATATGCTGCACTGCTTCATACTTCAGATGAAGGTCTGCATCTTTCTGTCTTGAAACTCACTCTTCTTTGACCTTCCCCCTACCTCCACTTCTGGTGACAACTGCACTAGTTTCCTCTGTAGATTGCAGGTTTTTAAATGATAGCTTAATTATGAGCTACGTTCAGGTGCACCTCCAGGATGGAGAGGGCTAGCTGCTACTGTCTGAACAAACATCAAAAACAGGGGTTAAGAAAAAGTCTGCTGAAAATAAAGTATCAAAATAAGCTTTGTTTTAAAGATGCTTCACTAGAGCCTAGATTCTGACCCTCTAAAACTTCTGTATGGAAAGGAAAACCAGAGTCAGTTTGCTATTTGCAATGGCATGTTATTAATGCATGATATATATTATATCTATACATATTTAATAACCAAGGGTGGTTTATTTCTCTTCAGTTCTTCATTCTCTTTCAAGAAAGAGAAGCCAAAAAATGAAAATCTGTCATGAACAAGAATCCACTTGGCGTCATCTGGGAAAACACCAGCGCTTACTGTTGCTAGATCATACAACCCCAACAGCTGAACTGGTCTCTGACTGGAAGTGGCTCTGATTGTCAGTCAGTCTCTTCCCAGGTCCCCTGTGTACTGGTATTGAACACCTGAAACTGGGAGATTGTCTGTCTGGAATGTACAGTTTTATACTACACATAGGTAGGCAACTCATATTCAGATACATCATATCTATAAAGTTTTTTAAGTGTTGTTTTTGGGATACATCTACTTAGTGCTCCACTAATGTGTTCCAATATCACTGTCCACAATATCCACAATTTATCACAGGCAGTTTGAACCCTGAACCCCTTCTTGTTACGGCTTACAAAAATTATCTAGGACTGTCACTACTGAGTGTGTGCCAAGCATCAGCCAATTACTTCCCAGCTTTACAAGAGGGGGAATAGGACAGGAAAACCCAGCAAGAACAAGCACAAAACCAACATCTCCAAGAAACCAGAAATGGTGGGGTTTAGCATGGGAATACAGGCAAAATTCACTTAATTTTTACAGCTTCCACCTGTGCTTACCCGTCTTCAGCCACTCTAGCTGTGTATTTAAACTCTGAATACGCAGAACAGCTCTGCAAAGGATTAAGAAAGCCCACATTTGCTCCTGACACAATTCACACTGTTGCTCAGCCACAGCTTTTAGTAGGAAAAACTGTTATTCTTCCTTGGTCTGAGCATCATATGCATAAGACAGAGATGTTTTCACGTGAGCAAAAAAAACCCAGTTTGGATAAATTGTCAGTCTCATCTGCACCTAAATGAATATATATACCAACACAATATATATATTAGCCACTTTCCTTGCTCAAATTCTCAAGTGCCACACCAGCCATGCTCTTCCTGTTTCCTCCAAGAGCCACCCCTGCCTCTTGCACACGGGCTACCTTCCACACCCTTATGAAGCAACCAAGGTTGTCCATGGCCATCTTTTGCAGTAGTTTTCCACAGCAAGGATGGCACAAAACTGGCTGAAAGGCTATATCAACATTTGATTCTTCCTGACAAAAGAGGAAACAGGAAAAAAAGACAGTGCTGGAGGCAATTCTACCCCTGTAAAGACTTTTCCAAACATGACATAGTGACTGTGCAGGCCAAGCATGGACCCATGTGCAAAATTTCCTCAGATACTTATAACAAACCATGTTAACATAGACCATAGTGAATCAACCCAAACAAGAACAGAAGCAGATAGGTAGCACCATTGCTTCTTAATTACTCAACTTATTCCCTCTTATTGGCTCTTAGGCAGCTTTGGCAGCCTCTACTGAGTTTAGCTGGTCAGACATCCTCCAGAATGTGGTTTATCCAATCTAATGCTACCTGCAGGATGTCTGCCACACATCCGGTCCTCCGAGTGACAGCAGCATGGGTGTGTTGGACCTATTCTTAGTGTCTCCCATCAAGTCTCAACAACTAAATGGGTTAAACATTTATAAGAAATATGAAGGTTGTTTAAGGTCACCATACTGGAAACATAGACCAGGTTTATTCTCTGGTGACATAAAAGGCTTTAGAAACAAGGGGGAGAAAGAGACAACACAGAGCAGAGGAAGGGAGTCTATTAAGAAGATGCCTTTCAGAAAGCTGGTGATATCTCCAAATGCAGATGGCAAAAATAACAAACTGGTTTGTAAAATGCCAACATAATGAAGGCTCACGTAAAAGACTATTAAAGTAGTAGTGATTGAAGATTCAAACCAAAAAGTTAAGGAAAGTCTTCACACCAGCCTGGAGAAGTTTGTAGTCTGGAACCTTTCTTTAGAAATAGATTATCGCCTGTGTTCTCCCCAGAGTAAATGTCAGCAGAACAGAATTTGATTTTATGCATTCTTCTATTACCATTTGCTAAGG
>JAWWTY010000123.1:27488242-27539439 GCA_035222235.1 Margarornis squamiger | reverse complement strand
ACAACACAGAGCAGAGGAAGGGAGTCTATTAAGAAGATGCCTTTCAGAAAGCTGGTGATATCTCCAAATGCAGATGGAAAAAATAACAAACTGGTTTGTAAAATGCCAACATAATGAAGGCTCAGGTAAAAGACTATTAAATTAGTAGTGATTGAAGATTCAAACCAAAAAGTTAAGGAAATTCTTCACACCAGCCTGGAGAAGTTTGTAGTCTGGAACCTTTCTTTAGAAATAGATTATTGCCTGTGTTCTCCCCAGAGTAAATGTCAGCAGAACAGAATTTGATTTTATGCATTCTTCTATTACCATTTGCTAAGGTCAGGTAATATTCACTCAAACATTCAAAAAGAACTTCTTCAAGGTGAAGCAGGACAGGGAGAACAGAAGCTTCCCATCCTGAAGACGCAGATTTGTGATAACAGCTAGGAAGGAGAGTTAGTACATTAAAACTTGAGCTGGTCCTCAAGATGCTGCTTCCCCTCATGTAAGGTAGCTGGCAAATCAGAAACCACCAGCACATGACAATAAACACAAGAGGAGAAGTGGGACAGGCAAGAAAATTTCTGTCAGGCTCTTGGTCACATCAAGACCATCAAGAGGGAAGAAGACGAAAAATCTGAGCCCTGAAAGCCTCAGAAGTCTGCCTAACAAGGTGGCAAGCAACCAAACATGCCTGCAAAACAGTAGGGGATGATGCAGTGTGATAGTTTCAACCACTCTATTTTCTGGGATCTCTACCAACATTTCTAAGCATCTATAACTGAAACAAGCCACATTTCTCAAGAAAAATGGAAGTACCTCCTCTCTGATTTTTACTCCTTAAGACAGCATGACACATTGGCAAAGATATCACACTTTAGAGGAGACATGACTTAAACACCTGCAGGACCAGGTTTAAGTTCCAGCACTTATTATCAAACAATGCAAATGCTACAGGCATTTAGTGAAATTAAAAGCAATTATTTTACAGTGGGTTTTTACACATTATAGAATTACTACCTTGCTGCAAGATATAAATGAACAGCTGTGTAACATTTATGAGTAGTATCATGCAGTTGTCTATCCGGCTTGAAATAACAGGGCAATTTTGGGTTGACATCTGTTACTTGTAACTGGAGGGAATTTGTCTCCAGCTGTAGCAACACTGCAGAAGTCCTCAGTTAGCATGTTGCAAAGCAATCAGCATAAATGGGTCATAAAACAAGAATCTCCCAAGGACATAACCTCCTGCACAACTGACATTGGTCACTAAGAGATAAGCTACCACATTAATTAAACCTGGATCACTGTATGATACAACTGTTCTGGTCTTACCTAACTTGGATTTAGACAACTACATTACAAAGCTGTAGAAGGAGTGAAAGAACAAGCAACAAGCATATCCTTACAGTATCTCCCATGACAGATGATCTGATCATGGTACCATACACACTTCTAATATTTCCATTTTTCTTTTGAACTACAAGTGAAGTAGCAGATCTGGTTTTGGATGTATAATACCAGGTTGGTATTATACCCATTCTGTTTGGTATGGGAAGAAAAAAATACCACGGCCTGGTTTCTTACCAAAAATGTCATCACACTTCCTCTGTATTTACTGTCAATTGTTTGATGGCCCCATACAAAAGGGAGATGATATTTACACCTGTACTGATGAAAGGCTGGAGTTTGAACTCAGGTCTTCTACACAAAAGAGAACTCTCATGAAAGATGTGTTTAATGACACAGCCAATACCACTGACCAAAAGCCAGTCCATATAAACTAAACTTCCTTGCCCTCAGTGCACATAGCAGGTATTTTGAGAAAGCAGCAAAAATGTTGACTTTTGCTCTGTGAGCAGTGCTAGCCATCCAGATAGACAGACAGCAGAAGCTCAGACAGGCATAGAGGTATTAATGGCTAAAGCCTCTGAACTTAGAATACAGCAGAAAGCCCCTGGGCTGTTAATCTACTTACAGTATCTAGTTTTTAACTTGGAAGAAAACCAAGCCCTACTCTCTCATGCAACAACAGAAGGGAAAGCCATTGCATTCCTTGCCAGCAGGTTCTCAAGAAGACAGTGTCTGTGCACCACGGGCCAGCCGGCGCTGTCAAGCAGCCTGCCTGATGTCTGCTGCCTGCTGCCATCTGTAACAGGTCTCACCTGGCAAGCTGACCTCCCTAACTGCACTCGCTGGAGTGGCAAGCTCTGCAGAAATTTAAAAGACTTTTCAGCTTAAAAAGGCAAATTTTACTAGAAACTAAAATTAACTTTTTAATTTTAAAAAGCAAAAGCCAAAAAAGCAAAGTGCTTCTGCAAAAACTAAAAAAAAAAAACCAACCCAACCAATCAACCAAAAAAACACAGAAATAAAACAAATGTATAGGCAGATTCCTTCTAAGAGACTTCTACTCTTTTGCAGGTTTGATTCTGGTCACTGGTGGGTTTCTGGATTGCAGCAAACCCTGTACAATCCCTCCCCCAAGGAAGTTGCTCTTTCTATCACCAGGGGTGTGGTCACCTGCTCCCCAACTCTATAGCATCTCCTCATCAGTGGCAGGCTCCCAGGGCTCTGGCATCCCTTTCGCCACTTAGTAATCAAGCAGAGATTATGTCCTAAGCATTAGGTTTCATGACCTTGTACTCTTCTGGGAAAGCCAAACTTCATGTTGTCTGGGTTGCCTTGATACTGCCCGTATTTCTGTATGCAATCTAATTCCATCCATTCAAGAGTTTTTAATTCACTGACCGAATTAAACTACCTGGATGTGATCTGCTTGGTAACACAGGAACTAAAAACAGCACCTTTCACAAATAATCTCATAAGCACCATAAGGTGGCTGAGCCACAAAACAGTGCCCATGCACTCTCTCACAGAAAAAGGGCAGCTGAGAACTAAGGGGTCCACAAAATCTAGGAATGTCTATTCCACAGAGGGACAGTTGCCATCCAGCCTTCCAAGATGAGGTGACAACACTGATCAAGAAGCAAATCTGAAGGTTTCTGTATTCCTCTTTGTCACAGCCACCTTGTCAGACTTAAGCATAGAAGACAGTTACTGAAGTTGAAAAAAATATTCTGTGGCCACATCTCAAAATTATGGGCATGACAACCAGAATAAGTGAAATTAAGTTGAAGTCAGTAGCTCATATACTGAAATATTTTAACACTTTTTCCCTATAGAACAGCTTTTAAAAAAAAGGTCAGTTTAAGTTTTGTTTTTAAGAAAAAATATAGAAGCCTTAAAAGTGAAGCAAACTAGCATTGCCAAAATTACCTTGAGAGAAAAAAAAAAAAAAACAAAAAAAGACTAAATATTTTTGTTCCCAAAGCAAACTTATTTTTGCTTCTCTTTGGATTGTCAAGTTCTTATCTAGTATAGCCATGTTTGAAGCAACTATAATACCCAAGGAAGCCATAATTAAGATAATTAACCTATCATATACATATAATTATTATTTCTACTTCAATACTCAGAAGAATTACTAACATGTTGCTACATGATACAATTTTTAAAAGAACTTCAAAAGTAGCAGTTAGTAGGCTATAAAATAAAACAGGAGGCAATTAAAACAGTTTAGCTCATTTCAAAGAATTTCAGAGACTGCTATCACAGAAGAGTATAGTCTTGGTCTGGTTGAGATGGAGTTAATTTTCTTCACAGCACTCCATATGGTGCTGTGTTTGGATTTGTGACCAGAACAGTGTTGATAACACAACAATATTTTAGGTATTGCTGAACAGGGTTTGCACAGCAACAAGACTTCCTCTGTTTCCCACTCCAGTTTTCTCCTCCTTGCCAGCATGTTGTTTATAAGGTAGGCAAAAGACTGGGAGGGGTCACACACAAGACAGCTGACCCAAACTGATTAAAGGGAGATTCCTCACCACATAACATCGTGCTTGGTAAAAAAAACTATGGGTCATATTTTCCAAAGTAATTGTTCCTTAGAAATTGGCTGGGCCTTCCACTGCTTGTGGACAGTGGCAGGTTACTGCCTTTGCATCACTTGCTGTTGTACACACACACACTCCGTTTGTCTTGATCTTGACCCAAGAGTTTTCCTTCCATTTGCTCTTCTCATTCTCTCCCTCACCATGCCGGGTGGGCCTGAGCCATCAGCTGGTGATTTGTTGCTGGCCAGGGTCAGCTCCCCTCAGAATCACAAAAGACAGAGTTACCCCTGACAAATCAAGGAACCAGGAGTCACACAGGTCAGATTAAAGAAAATTTAGGACAACTTAGTGTTTTGGAAAGAAAAACTACAGATTAATTGAAAAATTATCGCAATAGCTAGGGATTTCAAGAGCAGAGACCAAACAGAATATGTAGTTTTTTCAATACATCAGAAGCCAGCTGGCTGAACAGTTTCTGAACTGCCCGGACAAAGATATAGCAGATAAAGTCAGTGCAATGAGACCTCATATTTCTGTACCTGCTTTCATTTTAGGAGATGTGGAACAGAACATTCTCAGGCTTATGTTAACTCTCTTCAGGAAAATGCAAAGTACTTCTTGAGGGGGAAAAAAAACCCCAAAAAGCAAAAACTCAAAATAGAAAACCCCACAAATGTGCTCATTTGGGTCCCACAGTTCATGCCTGAGGAGTCCAAGACCCAAGAGTGTCCTAAAAATGAAACATTATAATCCTACGTCAGAAACAAGCACACAAGTGGAGCTTGTGACCCAACGGTGCTGACAAACTCAAAACCACCCTGCAGATTAAATTAGATGCATGTATTATGACTCATCTCAATAATTGCCCAGCAAGCTGTGCCTGAAAAAAACATCTCAGCACGGAAGCATTTCTACACCTGGGTCAGAGAAGGTGAGCTGTACTCAGTTGCCTTGCTTTGCAGCAGACTTTGTCGGTGCCTTGCAGAGAAAGCCAGGTGGCAGAGGAGGAGCAGAAAGGAGACCAAAAAATGACAGTTCTCAGTACAGCTGCAATGAGCTGCAGAAGCAGATTGGTCCAATAACAGACAGTTAAAAAAACCAAGGTTCCGAAGAAAAGGAAAAAGCCATATTTCAGATGCATCAACACAGAGCTGTGTGAAGACATTCGGTGAGTAGATGCTTCCAGAAAACATCGGAAATATCAAGTTAAGTTCTTATGATTTTCTGGACTGAACCACCATTGCCTTCATCTCAAATCTATTCCATTTAATTACCTGCTCCCACAATAACTCCTTTCTGGGACAAAGCCCAGGAAGACACAGGAGTTGCCTAAGGCCCCTCCTGCTACCTCTGACACACGTGCTGTCTCCCTGACAATCACTGTGTTTCATCAAGACTTATCAAGCCCTACAGGAAGCCTTGCCACACAACTGGCACCTCAGCTCCCAGCAGCAGGGCTCAGTCATTAAGAGTTAGCTCACATACATTTTCCAGCCAAAGCACTGTACTGCAAACACACACCGTACAAAGAGAGGGGGTTATCCATATTTTATCTTGGTTGAAAATGGTGGTGGGGGGTTCTCAGGGGGAGGTGTGGGAGGCATATGTGCAACTGAGAAAACTTAAAGTTCCAAATGTGCAGAGGCCTCTCAGGGCATAATTTAAAATATTAGTAATTTGAATTATTCTAGAGGGATATATGTACAGGCTGAGAAGTGCCATCTCAAATGAGAAATTTGAATCCAATTCATGGACAATTTTCTGAGAAGGATGAACAATTCTTTGAGCTTCAACTTTTTCAGTGCTATACTGAAACCTACTATATGAGATCAAGACTTCAAACACATACAATCCTGCCAATACTGATTCTGATCACTGATTCAGAGCCCAATCATTTCCTTCCACCATTTCTCCTCTTACCACTCATCTACTATAGACAAGATACTTCTTGGTAACTTACTTTCATTTATGGTGAGGCAAAGCACCAAAGTAAGAATCCTACTTCTAAAACCCAAAGGCAGCAGAATACCCACCCTTATGGTATCTGAGCTCCTAATAATTGTCCAACCTGTTCTTCCAAGCTTCAGTTACAGATACTCTAAAGCTTCTGCAAATAAACAATCAGAAGCACTTAAACTGTAGTTGATCATGCCTGTGGTGGAAAAGGAATCAGAAGACCCAGCAACATCCTTGCAGCCCCAGCTCCTGCTACAGAACCAATGTTTATCTATGAAGCCCCATAGTTTTGCTATCTGACTCATGATTCCAAGCATCCAGTGAGGACAGATAACCATTTGATAAACAAGCAAACTCATGCGGAAAAATATTCCAAAACTTAAAATAATTGAAACAGGACACAGAATGAGCAAGTCTAAACTCCAATCCCATGAAGCATGAGTATTCTGGCAGCCCCAGAAACAGAAAAGCATTGTGGCTTAAAAATAGGGTGTGATACCAGATAACAGCAATGATTCATCTGGAAGACAATGAGAGTACAAAAGCAAGAGACAAGTCAAAACCTGCACTGTAATGACAACACACAGAGTCACAGCCTTAACATCTCGTTTGGTGCTGGAATGAGAGGTGAAGAACAGGGCAACCTGTTTCATGAGTACAAATCATAGGAAAAACTACAGCCATCACAGAAGCAAAAGCTGTCACAAACACAAATGGCTATTACCAGCTTATCTACAACAGTGATGCACACTGCAGCCATCTGCCATCAACCACAGTAAGCCACTTGTTAAATCAGCACAGCTTTTGTAATTTGAACCAAGACATTTAGTCACAACCAGAAGTCTGACCATAAAGATTGCAGATGTACAGAAGGAACAATATTGGGAGCAAATGTATTTCCTGCCACAGTAACATGTATGTCTCAATTTGACCATTATCCACACAGCTATATGTGCAGAATGAGACCGTAACTCCTTATGCAATTGCTAGTGTCTATTTACACACTGCCTTTTTTTTTTAGAAGGAACATAACATTTGGTCCTCTTCATGCTGGTTCAGGTTTTTGGGGTCAATAAATGCATGTATATATAACCTCTACCCAAACCCAAATATGTATGCCAAACAAACATTTCTACAGTCGTGAGATGGATTACACTTTTCCTTAGCTGCTTCCTGCCCTTCAATTCCCCTTGGATATTGCTTCTAATAGTCTACCCCTCTGAGCAGCTGCTACTTTGAACCTTGTTTTCAAAGACAGACCATTAATGCACACAGTGTCTCCCAAGAAACTCAATAGGCTCTGAAATTTTAAAAACTTGAAGAGGTGTTGGGGAACAGAGTAGGAGAAGAGGCTACTAACCCTATTATTACCAGTAACTCTGCTAAAAACAGACCGGGTTTTGCTTTGGTTAATCTTCCCAAAGAACTATTTATTAATAGAAAACCCCCTACAAACTCACCAAAGGCAAATTCTAAAGATGACTTCCCAGCCATATTATCTCAATGATTACATTCAGTCTTTAATCAGACCTTCAACCCTGAACAGCTCTCCGCAGAAGATGTTCAGAACTATCAGCATGCTGAAGCCTCACTGTGCTTGGCTCCGACAGTAAGAGCTGGAAAAGGTGACCTTTACAGTCTGGTAGTTAAACAGCATATGGTGCTGTCTCTCTTGCCATTCTTGTTTGAAAGTCTCTAGTATCAGAAAGTAACACCCTCCACATTTCTTCATCAGGACAGAACAGAGGAAAAATACACTGGCACAAGACAGAGAAGCCAGATGTGTGTTCTGTCCATGATGTTATTGAAAGCTCTCTCCACAGTACAGCTTTAAACAGTGCTGTTGCCAATGGGTGTGAATATTAACTGTGTGCAGAGCACTGGACGCTATTTTTATGACCAAAAATACTCCTTGTTTTGCATCAGAGTGCTATTCATCTATTTCAGGATAAGTTAAGGTAGGGCTATCTAGCTAATAATAGGGTCTATCATACTACCATGTAGACACCTAGTCTTGTCAAGCTTGTTCTTTAAACCCCTGTCTAATTGGGCTAGACAGTTTGTACCACACAGTAATTGTTCATACAGTTCCAGTGAGGTGACAGCTAAGAAGAGAGCTGTACTTTCAGCAACTATAAATCACAGCAGAGGGGAGTAAGTAGAGATTACCAAATAGATACCTCATCCTTTCAGTGCAGAAGAGCATGTAAGCTGAGCTCCAAGTATGGGGCTCACCGGCAATCAAGAATAACTGTAAAACAATTCAGCAAGGACCATAAGGCCATGCTTAAATTCAGGTGTCTGGTTAGGACCTCATGGCTACTGTAAGGCTCAAACAGTAGCTCTCATAGTTCTCTAAATGCCCAGCTGAACTCAGGTCAAGCAAATGCAAATGTCAAAAACAGATCTGAAAAATACATCTCAGGGATGACCTTAATTGCGACCTTACACCCTCTCTTGTTTCCTAGGAAAAGAGACACCATACAAGGAGCAAAAATTTACCATTTAAAATATCACTCTGAACAAATCCTGCCATCTCTACAAAAGTTCTAGCTATTCCAAGCAGCACTTTCATGCCAGTGATCTCAAGTGGACCCTGAATTTCCTTTCCTCTAGCCATAACCACTGTCGACCCTTTTTCTGGAGCAAAGGACATAAAATAGTTCACACTGGTCTGAAATCAAATTGTGCACCAAATGCAAGGTGCTGCCACCTCCTGATTCAGTAGGAGACTGAACTAGAAAACCCACAAAGTTGTACCGGGTTGCATCTGGACTGAGCACACCTAAACACTACTCACTGCTGCAAAAGTCCCCTCTTCTCTGTGTTCATCCTGTTTCTTGAAAAGCCATTTCAAATCACATTCTGGAAAGTTTTCCATGACAGAAAAATGAAACTTTTATTTCAGATAAGCAATTTAAATCATCAATGATGACTATGAGAACTGGGGGCAGCACAACTGAAAGCAAGGGACAAGCAAGATAGAAGAGAGGGTCACCACATCCTGCAGCAGAAACACACTGACCACCTTGGCTGTATCATCTAACCCCGCTCTAGGGAATTTGAAAGGCAAACAATGGAAAAACAGTCTGCTTTCTAAAGTGGAAGTGCTCAAAGAAGGGAAAATTGCAGTGATGATTATGAAATACAGATTCTTCAGGTCTCTCCGCAAAACCAGAATCAATGGCACCATTCAACAAACTCAGCTTTGTCCTAATTTGCCTGTCACTGAAGTGACTATTCAACTCTTCCAGGTCAGTCTGCCTCACAACATGCACTTCCAACATTCATCAGGCTTTGTTTATCTATCTGTTCAGAAAAATATCTCACCCTTCGTGAAATCCAGTGCAAACAAATAGTTATCATCCTTGATACTACCAGAGTGAAAATCACTACCAGAGTGAGAATCACATCAGCTAAGGGGAGAGGAGAGAGGGGGAAGAAGAAGAAGCCAAAGTGGGGGGAAAAAAACAGGCAACAAACACGAACAGAAAAAATAATGGGAAAAAACATCCAAACCCGTATCTTTTAGGAGACAGAGAAAAAACTTCTTGGCTTCCAAGAACTTAAGTTTCCCTTCCCCACTCTCCCCACCTTCCCCCACCTTATTAACTTACTAATTAAAAATAATTTTTTGAGTGATAATTATTGGGAGTTTCCTGTTTACACAGCAGTAACTCCATGAGCCAATAAACTCCCCGGCCCGAAGTACCTGGCCTTGACACACACTCAGTCCAGAATACAGTAGTTCCCTGGTAAACAGGAAGCACACTACTACCTGTGCACCGAGGCAGAGGAACAAGAACCACACAGAAGTTATACTTCTGCATTAGCACCTCCTGCAGCTTGCTTCAAGTGCAAGTCAGAAATTAAATCAAATACAAATAATACTTCAAGTGTTCACCAGCATTCTTTGAAGCTTTCTTGAAAAATCACAACTTTTTTTTAATCGTAAACATCTTTCATGGGCTGACATAGTCAAAAAGCTTTCAGGCATCACAGGGTGGCTTTTGAAAGGCTTTCAGGCATAAGCAAATTAGAGCAAGGCAGAGGAAATGTTTGTTATAACCTGGCATCTTACTATTTCAAGGTTGAAAGCAGATGACAAGGGTTAGTGTTCATACATTCTGAAACATATTGGACTTTACAGCAATCACACACATGGTAACACCAGCCAAATTTATGGGTGTATCAGTAGCAACTTAAATACCAGGATGCAGCTACAGGGATGGCTTCCTGCTGACTTGCATCGTAAAAGTCTGTTTTTTGAGAAGAGCAGAAGCAGTACCTTTTCTCCCCGCTCCTTTCCATTGGGATTTGCTGTACTGTAATCCATGTGGGAAGCCACAGCTACCAGCTGCTTTGCTGCACCGAGTCTCTCTTACCCTATAATTCTTGAACAAGAGCCCATCAATAACAAAGCATACAAATGGTTAAGGCTAAAAGGGACCTCTGATAAAGGTTTATCCTATGTAGAGCCACTACACCCTTGAGAAGAGCATCAACAATGTTCACTGACAGACCACACACACCCTAGAACATACTACAGTAAAGGTGCTAGACTCATGCTACTAATATTTGAACTTTGTGCCGTGTGAAAGGCATGAAACACGTGAAACCCACCAAAAGGTTCACGACTGGATTTAAAGCACAGCCTTTCCAAAGCTGTATTTTTGCATCTGCAGCTTCAAAGGGAAGTACACAACTGAGAGGAACAGCAGCTCTGCGGAAGTACCCTTCCATTTAACTTGTGCTAACAGCACCATCTAGTGCATTACATGCACATAGACCTTCTTTTTATCTGTTTTTTTTTAATAGGTAAGAAAACACGCAGTACAGTTAATACCACATGGTAACTTCTAGTAAAATTAGAAAAATCCAGATATGCCTTATAAATTATGCACACTAAATACACTTGATGTGTGCATACCAGTTGCTGAAAGGTCACTCCACAAGCAGCTTACCCAAGTGATGATGATCAATGTGACTGGAACAGATGCACAAGAATTGCTCCAGTCTTTGACTAGAGAATCAAGAGGTTAAGTAAAACTGCTAGTGTCAAGTCCTGCATATTTGACAAAATAATCCTCCAGAAAATGGATAAAGGCTCATGGGATAAATGTTGAATCAGTTCAGTTATAGCAGTACAACAAAAAACACTTTTAATCAAATCAAGAAGCCAATACAAAATTGAAGAATAAGTATCTTCATTTCTTTCTGTATACTTCACAATCACATCATAATTTTCACCTCATCACGTAATTCCAGCTTTTATTATCTCTCTGCAGAAATATTTCAGTTTTTAGGGGCATGCTTTCATCCTCTGTTCAGACTTTGCTTGCAACACCTTTGAACTGAGATAGACAATAACAACCAGTGCTGTAGAGTGCCTTTTGTGTTTCAGCCCTCACCACTCAAAAGGAAAATGCTTCCTTTAGCTAGCCAACAGCTGCTGTGCTGACCAGACATTTTTACCAACCTGTCTACTCTGGGAGCACACCAAATATCATGAGTGAAGCATCCTGGAACTGGATTGTTCTGGAGGGAGGAATGTGAAGCATTAAATTGACTGGCTGCACCTATCAGGGTACTCTAGCCAATACCTGCAGTCTTAAAACAAGAATTATCCCGTAGTCTACAGCACTAGTCACCTTGCTATGCCTCTACTCCAGTTAAAAAATAGAAAACAAACCAAAACCAACCAAACCAAAACAACAAAAAAAAAACAAAACAAACAAACAAAAAAAAGCAAGTGGAACTTTTGCAACAGTAGCATGCCAGCTAATGGGATATAAACTACCATAGCAGACACAACAAGCTCTTACTTTATAATTGCAAGTTACACACGTGGAATCATTAAGGTTGGAAAAGACCTCCAAGATCATCAATTCCAACCTCTGGCCAAACACCACCATGCCAACAAAACCATTTCACTAAGTGCCATGTCCAGTTGTTTCTTAAATGCTTCCAGGGACGGTGGCTCCACCATCTCCCTGGGCAATGCTTAACTAACTTCTCTGTCAAGAAATTCTTCTTGAAGTTCAACCTGAGCCTCCCCTGGTGCAGTTTAAGGCCATTTCCTCTTGCCCTGTCACTAGTTGCCTGGGAGAAGAAATCAAACCCCACCTGGCTACAACATCCTTTCAGGTAGTTGTAGAAAGCGATAAGGTCTCCCCCGAGCCTCCTGTTGTTTTGGGTGAGCCATGGGCTGCCAGCTTCTCCAGGACAATGGTGTGGGACACAGTATCAAAGGCTTTACTGATGTAGACACATCCACAGCCTTTCCCTCATCCACTAGGCAGGTCACTTGGTCATAAAAGGAGATCAGATTGGTCAAGTTGGACCTGCCTTTTCTAAACCCGTGCTGTGGGCCTGATTCCCTGGTTGACCTGTATGTGCTAGTAACCTACCGAAAGCCACCTAAGTGGCCAGGCATCTTCATAAGCTGCCTGAAAGGGTAACTAAGATGAGGTGGTAAAGTTTTCACCTAGGTTATAGTAACCCCAAAATTATTTTAAAATCATTTGGATGGATGATTTACACTTGTTTCACATTTCACAGAATCACAGAATGGTTTGTGTTGGAAGGGACCTTAAGGGTCACTCAGTTCCAACCCCTCTGCTGTTAGCAGGAACATCTTCCATTAGACCAGGTTGCTCAGAGCCCCGTCCAACCTGGACTTGAACACATCCAGGGATGGGGCATCCACAGCCTCTCTGGACAACCTGTTCCAGTGCCTCACCACCTCCAAAGTGAATAATTTTTTCTTAGTATCCAATCTAAACATATCCTTTTCCAGTTTGGAGACATTCCCCCTTGTCCCATCTCTACATGCTGCTGTGAGAAGCCTCTCTCCATCCTTCCTGCAGGCTCCCTTCAGGTACTGGAAGACCACAATTCAGACACCCTGAAGCCTTCTCTTTTCCAGACTGAAACATCTTTCCTCACAGGAGAGGTATTCCATGCCTCTGATCAGCTTGGTCTGGACTCTCCTGACCACAGGGAGAAAGAAGAAAAAAAAACGTAGAGAAAAAAAACAAACCCAAACCCAAGACAACAGAAACCCAGGGAAGAGCAATGCCAAACACCAGTGGAATCCACGGCTACTTTGACCCACTCGAGGCTTTCAGGAAGGGCTCCATCCCTGCAGAGAGCCGCCAGGACACGGCCCTGTGCCGTGCGCCCCGGGGTGACCCTGCTCCGGCGGGCAGCCTGAGCGCTACACAGCACCGCCGCCACAGGCACCCCGAGGAGCGCGGGCTTCCCCGCCTTGTTTTTGTGGGGCGGGCAGGAGCCTCTCCCACCCCCTGCATCTCTCCGCGGGCCCAGCCGGGACACCAGCGCAGGGCGCCGCCAGCGACTAAAATGGCGGGCACGCCCTCAGCGCCCCGGTGGGGGGGACGGGGGGGTGGTGAGGCGCATGCGCGGGCCGGCGGCGCGCAGTGACGCGCGCGGCGTAAACAAAGCGTGGCGCTGTGGGAAGAGGGAAGCGCTACGTGCGGGAAGGGGCAGCCTCCATCTTAGGCGCTCGTCGCGGCGGCGGGATGGCGGCGGACAGCCGCGACGACAAGGGTACGGGCCGGCAGCGCCGGGGCGGGCGGGAACGCTCGGGGCGGGGGCGGGGTGGGGGGAACCCCCGCGGCCCCATCGTTCCCCCCTCGCCGGGTCCGCCTTGGGTGCTGGGCCTGCACGCCGGGAGAGCCTCCTGGAGGGGCGGCGGGGCCCGGAGAGCCGCCTGGAGGGCGGATTGCAGCGTGGGGCCCTCGCTGCGGCCCGGTGCAGTGCCGGGGGCGGCTGGCCCCGCGTAGCGCGGTGTGCCGGCGGCGGCGGGCTCGGGGCAAGGTGACTCGGGCAGCGGGAGCAGCCCTGGGCCCTGGGCCTTACCTGATCCACCGAGGGGTGTCTCCTCACAGAAAGTGTCTCGTAGATTTAGTATTTTGGTTTTATTTGTGTTAGATTTTTATTTCTGCTTGCATCGCTAGGCCTTTGGTTTTTTGTTTGCGTGTTTTTTGCCTTTTTTTTTTTTTTGAGTGCCTTTTTTCTTTCTGTGGAGGGATATAGTTACTTTAATAAGCAGAAGCTGGCATCAGAATATTGTTTTGGCAGTTGTCAAAATGGTCCTTTGGCTTTTTGTAGTCCGCTCTGCTTTCTGGGCACTGTGGGTAAATGAATTCAGGTTGAAGGAATTGCACGTTTCCGGACTCATTACTCTGGATTAATAATCTGGATTATTTAATTAAGGTGGGATAATTGCTCTGGAGTAATATAATCACAGCTCTTATAACTGACTGCCGCTATACATGGAAGCTGAAGTGGTCTGCGTGTTGTCTGTGAGATTATATCAGTCATTCCTCACCAAATAGTCAAGAAACAAAACTAAAGTTTAAATGTAGAAGATTGCCGTTTGGTGGTTAGTGCAGGTAGTGGCAGAGTTATAAAAAAGGTAAAGTATCACCGTGGTCTTGTTCTTTGTTTATGTTGGGTTTGGATTTCTGTGGAGAATACATTTCATGTAATGTTTTTTGCAGGATATGTGTCCATAAAATGACTTTGTCAGAGTGGTGAGAGCCTACTGTCGCTAATATTTATTGTGAAACTTTATCCCGTGAAAAATTCCCAATGGATTTTGTTAGACCTGATAAATAAAAGTATTGCTGATGCTTGATTTTTAAAGGTATGACAGTAAAACTGGTAAATTAGGATATGATCAGGTTGTGTTAAAACAGATTGGATCTGCCACCGTGGATGAGCAGTGAATTTGAAGAGTTTGCTGTTGTCATCTATAAATTTCTATTCATACAATTATTTATCCAGTTGGGCTTGAATTTTTTTTTTCTTTTTAGTGTTTTTAGTTACTGACAGTGGTCAAGTCGTGAGTAGAAGACGAGATATTTTTATGTTTTGTACTTTAATTTGCTTTTAATTAGTTGTCCTATGAAAGGGGTTATTTTGTCTGAATAGCAGGTGTTGATGCATGTTTGTTTGCAACTGAACTTACTTCTGCTGTAGGTGCTCCCTTTGGAAGAGAAATGCTATTTCATTGCTTTAAAAAAGTAGAAACAGAGCTTGCAGACCTGCTTGGTTTGAAATCACCTGGTCTTATCTCTTCTGTGTGCCAAATCAGATTTTTGCTTGGACCCTCTTGTGAATAGCTCTAACACTTGTGGCCAGTAGAGGAGAAATGGCCTCCAAGGTTACTTTCCTACTGTTTTGGGTGAGTTAAATTTGTTCATGGAAGGATCCAACAAAAGATGAGTTGCAGGAGAGCCCTGTTGGGAGTATTTGTAACGAAAAAGACTCATTTGGTCCCTTGCCCTTCAGTGGTGATGACCTGTAAAAAAATCTGTCCTTTGCCGTTTTTCTGTTTCTGCTTCTGTGCTTTTCCTGATACTTCTCTGAGATAATTTAGCTCATCATGTTGAACACCAACAGTGGCAGTTCAGTGAGAGGAATGGTTTTGTGGAAGTCAGTTCAGCAGTATATCCGGTGGAAGTGATACACAGGAACCAGGCTGTTAAACAAATCTAGAAATGTGTTTTTAAATAAATCAGGTAGATGTAGCTACAGATGGGGTGGGGAAAACTCATCCTGCTCCTGTGTGAGTCCTTGTTTAAGGTTTCAACTACAAATGAGGCCCATCTAACCTGGAAGAGATTTATCAGAGAGTATGTGCCAGACCTGCATTTTCTGTTAAATTTTCCTTCTCGTTTATTTTTGAACGAACTGATACAGGAGTCTTTTACCACCTCTGAATGCTGCTGCAGTAGTTGGGTTAAATGTAGTTTACTCAAGTATGCTGCTGTCTCACCAAGAGGGAGACAAATCTGAGGTTCAATATGTATGATCTGAGATGAATGATATGTTTAATATTTTAATCCTGGTGCACCTCTTTTTCATTAGTATCTAGTAAAAAAAACTTCTTGTGTTCTGGACTTGCCAAGTCTTCAGTGGGGAAGCAGAATGCAAGCCAGGAAATTGCAGCCCATGTTTAGCAGTTGCACAGCTGTGAATCTGACTCTCATGTATTTATCAGTAATAGTGAGAAGTGGATATATAGATATCTACAGACATAAAGGGCTGTTCCCAAGAGAATTGTGATGCATATTTCTGCTGCATTTGAATGCCTGCTATCTGTAAACTGCCAGGAAAGGCTTGATCCATCTCTCTCTGCACCGCTTCCTTTGCATTAGCTACACCAATTGAGTAGCTCAGGGATCACTTCTGCATTCCCTACCACTGAAAATGTGGAGAAGTGCCAGCAGGAAGGTTAGTACACATGCTGACTTTAGATTTGGTAGTATGTGGTAGAGAGACAGTCATAATGTTAACTTTTTTTAATGAAGTAGAGTGGGGGAGGTGTGTGGGGGTCATGTCTAATATCAAGCTGTAAAACTTCTTTTGTGTCTTGGCTCAAGATATTGAGATAGACAAGTTGCCAAACTGTGGAGGACTTGATTTTCTGCATTGCCCCAGTTTCATCCAGTAGAGGAGTCCTTACCTGCATCTTCTACAGATATTGTCAGCTAGCTGAATCCTTGAAGTTTGCTTTTATTTTCCTGAGCACAGAAAATAGAATCAATCATAATGTGAAAAGAACTAAGAATTTAGGAAAAGAAACAGGAGATTTCAAAATTACTACTTTTTGTATTTCCCTTCATGTGCTTAGGCTTAGTTCAGTCTTGGTTTTTCTGTTTGTAGGTGAACCACAAAATCCACCCTCCTAACAGAGCAATAACAACAAAAATAGTGGGACAGGAAGAGAGATCATTTAAGGTGCAATTTTCAGGAATTTGAAGAGTTAACGGTCCCTCCTCTTTACTAATGGCACTCAGACTATCTCCCAGTCTCCCTTTTTCTCAAATTTGGTACAGGCTTTTATGTTAAGCTTTCATTTGTAGGTCAGCTTTCCTATGAAGCTTGTGAGACATGAGGAGCCAACTTGGACGTTATTCAGAGTTATAAATGCATCCTGTGATGTATTTTAATTCTTTTATTTGCTTTGCTTTCTCCTTTCAACTGAAATTGTGAAAATAAGAAGACATTTTTTGCTTTGTGGCAGATCTGTAACCCTAAAGGAAATGGTTGCATTTGTAAATACTAGTTCTGTAGGTTGCATATCCAGACTTTTTATAGCTGTTTTTGACCCTTTTTTTGTGTATTTTCAGATGGTGAACTTAATGTTCTGGATGACATTTTGACTGATGCACCTGACCAAGATGATGAGTTGTATAACCCTGATAGTGAACAAGATAAAAGTGAGAAAAAGGGTAGGTGACTTTGGTAGTGAATGTCTGGCAAAAACATAAGTGGTAAAAAACGTCTGTCTCATTATAATTAAAGTCTTTGAAGTAGCAGATTTTATAACCCAGTTCAAGGAGTGAAAGATTTCCAGAAGCCTTTATTTCATGGCCGTATGCTTATTCATCTGACCTTCCTAGCAAACAGTCAACTCTGTTTCCTTTTCTCTCAAAAGCAGTTGCTGAGTCTGCTTTGTTTTGAATTCATTTGTTGTTAGAAGATTACTGTCCTTTTTGGTTTCATGAAGTAAGATGAAAGTGGAGCAGGGGGATCCTAAAGTCTGGTTCCAGCTAGACTGTTGATTTGGCTTTAGGCCAATCCCATTACCATTTAATTTATAATTCCCATATATAAAATTTAGAAAAACCTACCAAAGCCTAAAGCATTGCTCTTATGAAAAAAAATGCATGTTTTGGAGCACGAGCTGTTCATGAGAAGCAGTTTTGAGTGTTGCTGCAAAGCCTACAACTGGGAGATGCTTCCTATGACTACAGCAGAGGAATTACCTAAAATAGATAAAGTAGCAGCCTCTGCACAATTTTTGTTTTGATACAGGAAATAACACTGAACTTGATATTTCTTTCTATTTAAGGATCAAAAAGAAAAACTGACAGAATGGAAAACGCTGAAAGCAAGAGGCAAAAACCTTCTGTGCATTCATCAAGGCAGATGATGCCAAAACCTCCTAGTTCATCAGTTAGCAATAACAAGAGAATAGTGAGTACGAAAGGAAAACCAGTATCAGAATACAAGAATGAGGAGTATCAGAGGTCTGATAGAAACAAGCGGCCAGATGCTGATCGAAAGATGCGCATGACAAGCAGTTCCAGGGAACCTTACAAAGGACAACCAGAAAAAACCTGCATGAGAAAGAGGGATATTGACAGAAGGGCAAAGTCTTCTACACCGGATGGTTCAGAGGTATTAAATTTTCTTGCTGCCTTATAAATAAAGCAGTTTTATGAGACTTTTATAAGGCACGTTCTCTTAGGACTGTGTGTGCATCCTGACAATGTTATATGACTGCTGATTCACTTTTTCTTTAAACATCAGAGAATCAGGCATGATGTGGATAGAAGACCAAGCAGATCTAGCCATTCTTCTAAAGAAGAGGTGAACTCTGAGGAATATTGTTCAGATCACGAGACTGGCAGTAGTGGTTCCTCTGAACAAGGCAACACAGAGAATGAGGAGGAAGGAATGGAAGAGGAGGAAGATGATGAAGGGGAGGAGGATGAAGAGGTAGAAGAAGAGGGAGAGGAAGATGAAGAAGAGTATGAACAAGATGAGAGAGATCAGAAGGAAGGAAATGACTATGATACACGGAGCGAAGCCAGCGATTCTGATTCTGAATCTGCCTCTTTCACAGATGGGTCAGTCAGATCTGGATCTGGTTCAGATGCATCAGGTAGGCAGCATCATGCGTGCTAATCTGAAGTACCATGCCATTGAAAGTTCGGCTGCTTTTAAAAATAACCACTTCCTGACCAAGTCAAAAATAAGCCGTGGTAGCACACATCAGTAAGATGTCAGTTATGAAATATCATTAGTAAGGAAAAAGTGCACTGGAAAGTGGTATTTTCTTACATAAAAACTTGTGAATATCTGGTTTACTGTACTGAGAATTCATAATGTTCTTGACTCCCTTGGCCTTGCTGTTCAGTGCTTTGAAACATTAAGATTAGTATTTTCTTCAGTATGTAGTGGCTTAGCTTCCCACACAATTAATTTTAAATTCGTGTTAAACTGCTTGGTATTCATCTCGATGAGTGACCAGGTGGACTGGTGTAATAAAAGCACCATCTCCCTGCAGAAGTATAGTTGAATCTTAAATAGTGACTGCCTTCAGCATAGGAAATCTAAAAGTAAGTTGAAATGATTAGCCATTGGGACAAATTTAGAAGAAACGTTTTAAGCAGAAACTAGAAATAAATGCTTCACAGTTGTATATTATGACTGGTCCTGACTTACACATGTGAAGTGCTAATGACGTAAATACTTTTGGATTTGGCTGTTCGTTGTTTGTTTTTTCTAGGAAAGCAGCTTGCAATCCTGTTAAGATTCCTATTGTGTATCTTCCTTGTCTGAAGTCTCCATAGGTGGTCATCCTGCTTAACATGCTGCCTTTTTTAGCTCAGCTCTGCTGTTTGGAATTAGAGAACAGCAAGGTGTAACCTAAAGACAAGTGAAGCTGTAATAACTGTTCTAAAAAGCTTTGTGGTATAACATAACACTTTTTTAAGAGTGGAAATAGTTGCCTGTGTGCCACAGTGTTTTGCTTTCCTATCTCTTGCCATTCTGTTGTGCTCTGAGCAAATGAGCCCATATCACTATCGCTACACAGTTTGTGCTTGATGTTGCACATTCGGGTGAAGGCGGGAGAGAAGAGCTAACCCACCCTTACTAAAACACCTAGGGGATAAATTCAGTCTCTAAACATTGCATAGAATTACTAGTTTTGTGGTGTTCATTTTCCTTTCATGAATGAAAAGCTTAAGTAATTAGCATTTGCTTCTTTTTTGCATGGTAGTTTTGCAGCAACAACCACAATTTTAATGTGCAAACCAAATGCTAACTTCACTTTTACTGATAGTGTTTTCCTGTCTCAGTACTTTTTAATCTCAATTTTGCCTGTCCCTTGGTGTTTAAAATATTGCTTTTATTTGTTATTGTTTCTTTTTAGATGAGAAAAAGAAGGAGAGGAAGAGAGCTAGAGGTATCTCGCCAATTGTTTTTGACAGAAGTGGGAGTTCTGCATCAGAATCGTATGCAGGTATTCTTTCCTTTTATTGCTTGTCATTGTGACATGCATCAAATCTTAATGTGTAATCTAAAATGTAACTGGCTGTAGAGATTTATGGGGTATGTGGCTTTGTATAATTTGGTATTGACTTCTGGCATGTTGTGTGTGGATACCTTTGGGGGGAAGTAGGCTTTCTTGTTACTTTAATGCTATTCTGTTGCTTAAGTGGAAATTTCACTTTTTTTTTTTTAAACTTGGAAGATGATGATTCAGTGACTAGTTTTCTGAGTAGGAAATTGTTCAAATACTATTTTAAAAACCAATCCCAAACCAAACAACCCAAAAACAAAACCAAAAAAAACAAAACAAAACACTCGTGCACATTGAGTAGTATTTTTTGTGTGTGTGGGTGCGCGCCAGAAAGCATAATTTGTCATGAATGAAAATTGTATGTGACAAGGCTGTAGAAATTGTATATTATCTCTATTAAGGCTCAATCTGAACAAATGTACTTTGGCTAAACACAGGTTCAGAAAAGAAGCATGAGAAATTATCATCTTCCGTTCGTGCTGTCCAAAAAGGTATCATTTAAATTTGAATTTTTAATGCATGCCCCATAGCAAGCCATTGTCTCTGTTGATTAAATTGCCTGTAAGTGGTGATGTTCTGATATAAATCAATTTGAGCACGTAATTGTTCTGAGCATGATAAGTGAATCTTGAGCTACTTTTGCATGTGTTGAAAGTGATATGCAAAGAGTTCAGTCACTTTGCTACTTGCAGAGGCAGCAAATTAAACGTGAGAGTGCTTAAATCTGAAAAGAGGAACATTTCAGCTTTTTGTATTGGACAACTTGTGCTTGTTGCGAGTGTTACCCGGTATCTATCCAAAGATTCTTAAGCAAGGAAATAAATCCTGTGTATCGGAACATCACTGAATCATGCTGATTTTATTCTTTTCTTTACCTGGATATCTTCAGTTTTATTTTTGTTTTGGTTTCCCTTGGCATTGTGTGCTCTACAGCTTAGACTTCAAGTTGGGTGGATGACTGATAATACATAGGTAGGAACTGGGTGGGATACTGTGTATGTTGAAAAAAGCAAACAACTATCTACAATCACAGCAATATGCTTGATAACTAAGTATTTACACTTCAGCTTATATGATACTTTGTTTTTTTCAGACCAAACAAGTAAACTTAAATACATTCTCCAAGATGCAAGATTCTTTCTCATCAAAAGTAATAACCATGAAAATGTATCACTTGCTAAAGCAAAGGTATGTTGAATTTTCTTCAAACTGGTCACTTTGTCTGTTTTCAAACACTCCCACCCATTTTAGTATAGTAGATAGATCAGTTCTTTTCTGCATCACTCAAATCACGGTAAGTGCAGGGATGAAAGCTACTGCACCCTGGTTGTTTTGCTTCCACTGTAACCTAGAAAAGTTTCTAGACCATCAGTCATTTATCCTGATAAGAGTAAGGTTAAAAAGGGGCCTCAAGGTCTATTTGATAATATCCTAAGTTAACCTCCATCAGGAATGCTGGGATGGTATTTTCTCCCTTTCATCAGCACCTCTCTTAGTATTGCTGTACTGTGAGGAGGCTGAGAAGGTTGTTTTGGCTTTCATCTAATGCTATAAAAGCAATTTTTCTCAGTTGATTCAGGGATGTGAAGCTTTCCTGTGGAGATGTAAGCCTGGTACTGCTGGTGTTGTTGCTTCAAATGGAGGAAAAAACTCCTTCCTAACAATATTAGTATAGATAAAGTAGAGAACAGTTCTTCAGTGAAAGCGCTTTCAAGTGACCAATACATGAGTGCACACACCAGCACAGAATTCTCAGTTTTATAGCTTTAACTAATTACCATGTGTAGTGGGTACATCCAGCCTGAAAACCATTTGCCCTTCGTACCACCCTCAGAACTGCCCCACTGGAGCACCTCCAAGGGTTCTGGGCACTCTGTCTTGTTTTGACTATAATGTATCTTTTCATTCCAGTCCAGCTGCATGTGTCCCAAACAAGATGTCCTTGCTAAAATTTCTTTTCTTGAGAAAACTGTTAAACCAAATTTCAAGAGTGTGGCACAAACTGTGAGAAATGGGTTTAGAAACTGTTAGCTGCTACCTTAAGAATGAGAACCTATACAGCTATATTAAAATCTACAAATATATAAAAAATCTTAAGCATCAGTGTGAGTTCTTTGAGAGGGATTTCAGAGCAGTGGACTTCAGCTGTTGAGAAATTGCACTAGGTATCCATTGCACAAGGCCACTCTGATGGTTTTATTGGTTTGGAACAACTTACAGAGAAACACCTTATTTGTTGTTACACAATATGCACAGTGTAGGCGATTCTATTAATGAAGATTTTCTAAAATAGGATAGCATTAAAATGATTAAATGAATCTCAAAATTCCCAGACAGATTTGGCTCATGCCCCTGCCCCCACCTTTGGGTCTGATCTGTGCAGCGAACTCCACTGTGATGGGTTTTTGCTTTAACTCTATAAAGGAGTATATCCTTTTTCTGCCTCCTCCATGCTCGGGGCTGCAGTAGTATCCTTGTTCCTGAAGTTGTTGGAGTGGATACTTTGTCTCTCAGTGTATAAACATCAGTGCTTTGCCTGTGCACTTTCACAAAACTCACCTTTGTGGTGCCAGTATAATGAGTTGTTCTAGTTCACAGAAGGGCTTTACAAGCAGCCTAAAGCCATGTAATCTGACTGAAAGCTAGTAAAAAAATCAAATAGTTCTCTGGTCGCCCTAATAAATTGCCAGAGTCAGTCACACATTGATCTAAATTCAGAGTACAACATGTGTACATATACCTTGATTAAAAAAAGTAAGGGGAGGAGCATTTTCTTTGATAGATCCTAGATCCTATTCTGAGGCTCAAGTTTGTTTGCCCAGAGAATGGACTGAGGAGTAATTCACTAAGCTGGTATCCTGTATCTCAGCTCATTTGGTACCTTAAAACAGATTGGGTTTTATTGTGCATGGCTACATAATTGCTGATGAAAGGGAAAAGGTAGTAGTTAATATGTGGAGATGTGGAAGGCTGACCCAAGTGGTTTGAGTTGTCCTGGCAATTTAAACTTACTCTGGTGTCTTGCATGTTGCTGGCCTTTCACTGAAAGTTTTAGAAAGTCTGCAAACTGTCCTTAACAAATCTGCAGTACTATACTGAAGTCTACCTGCCCACCTTTAAGTATATATGCTACTGATTTTTATGATTCATTTGTGTTCTATAATACATGAACTCCCAAAGTCACCTAAACCATACATGAAGACCTTTGCCTTTAGTATTTTTTAGATATCTGTCCATCATTATAATTCCAACGGAAACATTATACATGGTCTAAAAGCATCTTCAGTGTTCAAAAAAAGATTGAAAAGCCTGTGTTTTAAAAGGTTTAGCACAGGGCAGGCTAAAAATATTTCCTAGAGAAAATTAATTTAGCAACACCTTTCTCCTTCCATTTTCTTCTATCCCAGTACACTTGTTTTCCTCATCTGCACTATATAGTTTCTGTTAGCTAAATCACTTGAGATGACCTCTGATGTGTTGGTGGTGGGGCGGATGTTGTTCTGTTTTAGGGAGTATGGTCGACACTTCCGGTGAACGAAAAGAAGCTTAATGCTGCATTTAGATCAGCAAGGAGTGTTATTTTGATATTTTCTGTAAGAGAGAGTGGCAAATTCCAAGGTAAGGGAAAGTGAGCTGTTATCAAGGTAAGTGAAAGTGAGTTTTATGTGCAATAGCTTTTCCGTTGTATCTCTGTTACAATTCATATGAAATCCTTTAGGGTTTGCAAGATTGTCTTCAGAGTCCCATCATGGAGGATCACCTATACACTGGGTGCTGCCTGCAGGAATGAATGCAAAAATGTTGGGAGGTGTCTTTAAAATTGACTGGATTTGCAGGTAAATAATTGTTCATTTATGTTGCTGTTAGTAACAAGGTGTTGTAATACCACTTCTGCATGTTACTCACTCAAGTGCTGGCCACATCCTTCTGAAACTCAATTCAACCAGAGATGTGTCCTCAAATCAGCCCGAAACCTTACCTCTGTGTTACTCACCTTGGGACTCAGGTCTGTACCTGAAATGCACTATGGAAAGTATATTTGGGTTTTTTTAATATAGACAATGCATTATAGAAAGAAGAGATATTTTTTAATGTAGACAATTAATGATCTTTAACATTTGATTGCATTTCTTCACTGATCTTTTGCATTGAAACCAGAAAACTGTATTCTGAAGTGTTTGAGTAGAATCACTTGAACAGACACCTGTGGATAAAAGGAAAAAAAAGTCCGTTAAAGGACAAATCTGTCTTGATCAAACTGAACAAAGAAAACACTACCGTTCTAAAATAACATACGAAATAGTACAGGTATTTTGCATAATGTATAAGTTGTGAGCATTGATTCAACTGAGTATATTGTCACAGAAAAGGTGTTAAAACTCCCGTAAGAAAAAGTTGTAGCAGTCCTGTGAGATAGATTGCATGGTTGTACAAGCACTTCGGATTCCCAGAAAGACAAAACACAGGAAAAGTGAGACTTCTAATTAGAGAAAAATCTAGGCTGGAAAGGTCCTCTGGAAGCTATTTATTCCCATTTCCAGGTCGAAGGGGTTCTAGCTTCATAGTTAGGTCAGGTGCTCAGGGATTGATTTCAGTATGTACCCTGAGCTACCACATCATGTGGAGACTGGTCAGTGTATTCAGATGGTGAGATAATAAACAAGCACAATCTCAGTAGTGCACAGAGATGAAAAAAATTTTCTTGAAAAGACTATGGACTATATTAGTTAATATTGGAAGAAGTCAAAGTGAAATCTTCAGTTACCAATACATAGTATCTAAGAATGTGTTCAGAGACCTGACAGTACAAAGGATAACAAGATTATTTTGTATGTAATATCCTGCTGTATGCATTTTAAAATCTAATGAAAAACAGAGGCAAAACTATAAATGGTGCCACTTGCCTATTTAGGCGGGAATTGCCGTTCACTAAGTCTGCTCACCTGACCAATCCTTGGAACGAACATAAGCCAGTAAAGATTGGACGCGATGGACAGGTTTGTTAATTGTTACTTTTTTTCTATAACCCATATCTTCTAGTGCTTGCTTTCAGCTTTGTATGTGCAGAGGGTTAGGAATGTTTTAGATCTCTTGCAGTAGAGTGCTGTAGCAAAGACACTCTGCTTGTTTCTAATGCTGTTGTGGAAGAAGGAAACAAAACAATATGGTGCCAGTTCTCTTGTCATCTTTGTGATAAACAGTGTTTGCTTCAAAACTGATATTTTGGATTTGAAATGTAATGTTCCTTGCATTGTATGGTGTGCAAACCATATAGCATCAGTTTCTAAGAACAAGTTCTAGTGTTTCCAGCTGTGCTCTGCATTGCGTTTTTTTTATATAAACTCTTGCTTAGGATGTAGACTCACGTTAAAAAGTATATGCTAAGCAAGTTTTAAGTGGGGGTGGCTCTTGTCAGATGTATCAGTGCAGGTGTGTAGCTGCCGTCATCAAGTAAAACCAGGCCTTGGGTAAAATAATGGGTTCTGCTTTCTTAAGATGAGAGTTGTATAATCCCCATATTGTATGGAAAATGTCAACTCTGTACTGCATTGTTTTGCCCATATATACGTTTACTTTGTTGTGTAGCCAAAGTAAAACTAGTATTGGTCTTGTTTTTAGGTTAGTGTGAATTTAAAAAAAAAAAAAAAAAAAAAGGATTTCACTTAACTTTTGATCAAAGAAATATATTTTTTTAATGGTTTGTCCACTTCTTCTAATCTGGACGTGAGTTTTGCCTTTTTTCATAAGATTGCTGTACTGTTAGATTCTGGACAAGCATTGTCTGATGCTTGCTCTCCCTGCTTTTTGGCTCTGGTTATTTTCTGAAGTGGTTGTTGTTTTTCCATTTGCATTTGAGTAACCCTGAATGGATCTCCCTTCTGAGAATGTGTATATTGAAATTCTGCCTTTACAACATCATTTGGGAAAGTGTTCCACAGGCCTGCTGGTCACCAGATTGAAGACGCACTTTTTTGGATTGATTTGCACCTGGCTCCTGCTAGCTTCATTTGATGGCCCCAAGTTCTTGTACTGGAATAGAGAGTCAACAAGTTGATCTCTCTCCTTCTCTTCTTCAAGTAACTTGTGGTGTCTGACACTCCCATTATATCCATCTTGCTCCCTATACCCCACATACTTCTCTTTTAATCTAGGCTGAAGAGACAAGACCTGCTCAGGCATTGCATGTAGGAGTTGTTGTGCTCATTCAGTTACTCTTGGTGCCCTGCTTTGAAACTTTTTCATTTCTACTGTCCCCCTGTTTTTTGAGATTCAGGGGGCAGAACTGCACCCAGTATTTAAGGTGTGGATGGAACATGAACTTTCAGTGTGGTATAATGACTTTCTTGTTTTATGTTCCTTTGCTAATAATCTTGAACACACAAATTGGTTGTTTTGACCGATGTCAGACGTTGAGTTGGTATTTTCGTAGACCTGTCTTCCATATAATGAAGAACTCATTTTGAGTGGAAATAGTCAACTTCATCAGGCCATGGCTTTATATGTGAAGCTGGGGTGGATTTTTTTCCTACGTCTGTCGCTTTTCTTTCTGTAATAGGTGATCATTTTCTTTGTGATGAAAAACAGTCCTCTGATTTTATAGCAAAACAGTGATGTGGCCTGTTATGTCTCATGGGAAGATATGGTTGCCCCAAGTGTTGGACTGTTTTATGAAAATTCTAAGTAGTACCTAAAGAGTGAAAGGTAATGTAAGTGAATTTTGCTCTGTCTCTAGTGATACTGAAATCTCTTCAAAGTGTCCTTTTTTTTTTTTTTTTTAAATGTATGTTGTCAGTGTATTTGGGGAGAGTTTCATTTCTTCAGTTTATAAACTACTACTGAACTTCTAACTAATTCTAGGAAATTGAGCCGGAATGTGGAACCCAACTTTGTCTTCTCTTCCCTCCTGATGAAAGTATTGACTTGTATCAAGTCATTCATAAAATGAGGCACAAGAGAAGAATGCACTCACAACCCCGATCAAGAGGACGCCCATCCCGTCGAGACCCTGTTCGGGACGTGGGAAGGTTAGAAACGTTCTTTGGACTGATAATAGGCACATGTATCAGAATAACGTGATGGAGGAATATGATTCGTCAAAGCTTTCCCTGCGATAAAGAAGAGAGAAAATCCTCAAATCAAGCTGCATGGACAAGTTTGTGGCTTCATTGAGGATTTCACATGGTTCCCTGGTCTGTCATTTTTCAAGAGGAAAATGGGGATCTTTGCTTTTGCAGAAAAAAGCTCTTAAAGTGCTGTCTCTAGTTTAGACTAGATCATTTATTGAGCTAATGCAACGTGTAATGCTAGCTGTAGGTAAGCTTGGCTTGATTATGAGCAGGCTAGATGGAGACGAGGAAATATTTATATGCCAAAAATGTGTTAATATCTTGTAAAAGCCTTTTCTTTCAGGTGTGTCTCTGGATAAGCCTTATCAAATATGGGACTTTTATAAGGATCACTTAGAATTTTGCAGAAGATGCCGCCTCATTTTGAGGATAAAATATTTAAGTTATTTTGATATTCAAGAGGAGCATTATTGGGACTGTTTCAAATTGTGTCACCGTGATGTGTTAACCCCATTGCCAATATTCTCTAACATGTAACCACTGAATTCACACATCTTGCTGAGCTTCTGAAAACAGTAGGTTCTTTCCAAAAGGGATCAAGTGGCCCTTGGAGACCCGGCAACAAACCAAAAAGAATGGCTGTTGCTGTGTCTGTATATACAACCTTTCCAGATGCTGGCAGTACCTGTGGACTTAAAATATTTTTAGAGGATCGACATGGTTATTGATCACTGCTTTATGAACTTAACATCATTTTCCAGAAAAAAGGGGGTATAACTTTTTACAGAATTGGAGAAGTCTTTGCAAAGAACTGATATTAGCCCTTCTGCCAAACACCTTTTCCCCGTGGTAGCCACTTTGCATACAGACTGATGTATGGTTTGGGCTGAAACCTTTGGTTAAGTTTCCTTTTTGTGGAAACATCCTGTGGTAGGTACAGAGCCCCAACAAGAGTCCCCATTTCCTTGAGCTTTAAAAAAAAAGGACGCTGTAACGAGTAGGTAGGAGGAAACCTGGCAGCGCCCCCCTATTTTTGGCTTTAAAGGACTGAACACCAAGATGGCTTTTGGAGTTAAGCTAAGAGGTTTCCAGTGCAATAAAGTATATACAAGTGAAGGTTTTGCAATGGACTGCAAACTATACATATAACACCACCACACCTTCTCAAGCCTGCCAGGGCCTCCATTTATGTATGTGGCTTACAGCTTAAAGTCAGTAGTTGGACTACTATATGAACTGTTTCTATCATATTTTATACCGGTCGTAAATGCACTCTCAAAACTACAAGAAAGCGGTATGTTTATTCTTTACACCAGCTTTTATTTTCTTTGATCTGAATTTGCTGTAGATGCAACTGCTTTGGTTTTTGGGCTTTTTGCTTATAGTAAAGAGTCTGCTTCCATTTTAAGAAGCTTAGTAACTGGGTATGGTGGGCTTTAAAGACTGAAGTGGGGAAGTGGGGAAGGTGGGTGGAGGGAGAAATGACTCCATAAAACTAAAAGCTATGTGAGCTTGTTAATTAGCGAGCAAGTTGCACAGTAATTAAGTTATTTAAGAAAGTGTTAATGTCTTGTCATAAGGAATTATATTGCTGGGGGGGGGAAGGGAGGGGAATGGATTTGTTTCTGCTTTGTGTTTAGAAAGACTGTTATGTTAGCATTGGAGACTCCCATTAATGTTTATGTAACTTGGTGGAGCAAAATTAGCAGCCCATTTTCAGGGTTTTTTTAAACATAAGAGCAACTTGGAATGTAACTTTATAAGGAAGAGTAAAGTTCTTACCTTTCTCCTATCAAAGAGCTGCTTGTATAGAAAGGAGCTCTAATTATTTTAACTATTAGGAAGTTTAAGCATTCTTAAACTCTGTAAAATGCACCAATGCATTGCTGGTAAATTGCTTAGAACAGAAATTATTAGAAATAATATAATTGGCCCACCCAAATAGGGAAGTTACAGTGAAAAATGTTTTCACTCTGCATGCAGTTTGATTTATAACTGCTATGGAAATACATCTTTAATAGAATTCTTTACCCCATAGCAATCAAATGCAGCAGTTTCCATGTCCTGTGACTGCAATATTCAGTGAAATTTTTTGTTATCCAAGTAGGTTGTTTCAAAATGTAATGTGAAAAAATGTAATGTTAATGCCTAAGTTTGAGTTTGGTTTAGACAAACTTGTTACCTTTTGTTTGATGTGAAGGTACAGTTGGGTAGAGTTCCTTCCTTAATTACCAAAATTCCTGTAGACAGAAAGTAAGAGTGGAGGGTATGTAATTGAGCTATTCTGATTTTATCAGTTCAGATTTAAAGCTATTGAATATTTTGAAGTAAATGGAGCTCAAAATTATTAAATTGAGATCCTGGGTAGCTCAAACTATGCTATGACGAATGCTCCAAGCAACCTTGTGTAATCTTTGATATCTAATTTGTGTAGGCGTCGACCAGAAGATTATGATATTCATAACAGCAGAAAGAAACCAAGGATTGACTATCCCCCTGAGTTTCACCAAAGACCAGGTTAATATCTTACTCTGAAGATTTGTGTGCACCAGTTCACAAGTGTTTTCTCTTTTAGCATATCCTCATTAATTTGAAATATTGATATGACTGGGGTGTAAAAATGTGACTTGTCCCAAGTGCTGCCTGCTGGTTTAATCCATCTCTCGCAGACATCAGTGACATTTTCATTGGTTTGAGAGAGAGCTGAGTTAACCTATGCTGAGCCCTTTCTAAGAGCCTCAGAATTGTGTGCGTTGTTGTGAATGATCCTCTTAAGTGCTTTGTTAATGCGGGCACAACAGTTGGTCTGACCTACCTGTCAAGATGCTAATCATCAAATGAAAATGTTTATCAGAAATTTCCAACTGGGAAAGTCAGCTGACTAACAGCCTCTGTTTAGGGATGATGGTAGACATTCAGTTTTGTTTTCAGGGAGAGTTCTCTTACAAGTGTGACATGAGGAGTCCAGGGGGAAGTTTCACTGCATTTTACAAGAGGATCTAATGATGTGTTTGAGAAAGGAGTTTTGTTGTCCAAAGAGAAATGTTTGCAATGGTAGTGCAGCAACAGCACTGGTCATAGTGCAGTTACTTTTTTTCTCTTCAGAAAGCAGCTGTTAAGAAACTCACTTTTAGTCTACCAAATTGTGCTTCACAGGTGTTGGAAAAACATGTTCCACTATTTCAGTGGTGAATTTCTCGATCTCTAAGAACCTGCCTTTATCTGTCCAGCTTGTCTGCAAAGCCTGTGGTCTTTGATGCCAAAAAGAGTGTTGTTGCTGCTCTCTGTCTTTCCAAGACCATTGTTTAAAGAATAGAACAAGATTTTTTTAAAAAAAAACCGAAGCTCAGAAGCATTATTTTATTATCACAAACATGCCTGGTGCTTTGCACCATTATACTGAGCTCTTTAAAGTTTACTCCCTTGGATTTACTGAAGCTGCAAGAATTCTTTACCCTGTGGGGCTTTTCCAGATGCTTTTTAGGGCGTTTTTAATTTTCTCTGTAGCATTCTACCCAAAGCTTACTAAGAAATTAGCTTTAAGAGTTGCCCAGATGAACACATTCTACCGAATACACAGTTACTAAGTAGTAACAGCTGTGTGCTAACTGCCAAGAGACAGTGCTCTTCAAATTCGTGGGCATTCCCAATTCGTTTGACTAAATGTCAAGTCTTTATTTGCACAGTTACCCTCTTGCACATTTGTTTGTACTGTGTACAGATTCCTGTGGGTTTATCTGTGCCACTTTTTTGTTATTACGTTATACTATTTGTCTGAACTGTCTATAAGAAGTTCAAGGTTTTTAAGAGTTATTTTAAAAGTGAGGGTAATAGTGGGTAGACAATTTCATAGCTGTCTTTCCTTTCATATGAAAGGACAGTTTCTGTTGAGTATATTTTTAAAAGTGTTATTTGAGATGGTAACTTGAATTAATGCTGCTTGATGTTCGAACAGGGTATATAAAGGATCCCAGATATCCCGAAGTAGACAGGTAAGGTGTGTTCATGTTACTCATTTTATGCCCTGGTAACGTGACTGTATGGATAAATTGGATTTAGTTCTACAAATTTTTATTCCCAACAGACGATTTTCAGGAGTTCGACGAGATGTATTTTTAAATGGGGTAAGTTGGTGCATGCAGATTTTTGGGAAACTTTTATATTCAGCTTTCTGCACTTCCAAAGAACACTCATCACCAATTTTAATATTACTGTCTTTCATTTTAGTCCTACAATGATTACGTGAGGGAATTCCACAACATGGGACCACCACCACCGTGGCAAGGAATGGTTTGTGTCTTGTTGAATTCGGTTTTATTCCATAGAATATGGCATTTTTTGTTTCCCTCTAAAGGAGCCTGGAATATTCAGTGTTCACTCAACTCTTCCCTTTTCCTAAAATGTATCTTTGCTGTAACTATGTAAAAATTTTAGGGGACAAATGCTAATACCAAGTATTTTGAAATTTACTTAGCTCTCAGCAGTAGTCTGGCATTCTAGTAAGCAATAAGGTAGCTGGACTCTGTCTTGGTTTGGATCTACAAGAAAGTGAAAGCTCTGAGAAAACAGCAGAATCCTCCTTTAGCCTACACAAGAGGGTGTAATGACATTTGTACTGTGGTACATGTTCATAGTAATTGGCTTTCTCTCAAACAGCAAATGCATCAAACAGGTGGACTTGTTGAAGAGGCTCATGGAGTGGGCTGGTGTGCTCTGGCGTGCAGTGGCTTGCTTTTGGCTATGGCAGTGAAGCATGCAGGAATGTAGCAGAATGTACTGCACAACATCATTAAAATAAGTCTTCCTGTATTACAGCCTCCACTGAAATGCAATTTTTTCCCAGTCAGATGAGCAGATACATGAGTGCACATATCTACATCTATGTAGATAGAAATTAACTGACAGTTCACTTCTACAAGCTGTGACTTTGCCATTGTATCAGAAGGAGTAGCCATTATAGCAACTTATCTTTGTTATATTTAGTAAGTCTGCCCTGATTTTGCATAACTACGAGTCTTCTGGCTCTTGTGTATCCTGGCAATGAGTGAAAAGCAGTGCCAGATATAGAAATGCTCCTATAGCCTCTGATTTTTCTCACCTGAAACACAACTATGGTTTGTTATAACTGATGGAAGTGAACAAAGTTGTCAGATGGGGAGAAAAATGATTTTTCAAACACAGCTAAGCCTCTGGAAACTTTTTTTTTCCCCCCCTCCTCTCCTCCCCATTTTGCATGCTGAACAAGTAATCCTAAAATCCAGCACTTCCACTTACTTTCATTGTAACAAAAATGCACACAATGATGCTTTGGTCATATGGGAAAGGAAGGCCTTGCTGACTGAAGAAATAGAAGAAATCAGCCAAAATATGACTTGTTTTAAAAAAAAAAATCTGCCATTTGTCAAATAATTTCTCTTGCAAAATATTTCTTTTTAATTTAAAATAGAAACATAAGAAATTACACTGAAAATACTTGTTCTGTAATAGCTGGCTGGTTTGGCCAGAATTCACATTTCTTTCGTACATGTTTAAAAAAAGCAAACCCCCCACATTTAAGTAGCAGAAGTTTTATGTAGAGTAGGGAGGGAGATACGGAGGGAAGGCATGTTTGGTTTTGGGGAGTGTGTTGACCAGACTTCTAAAACCCATGGTAGAGAGATAATAAAGTGTGCTAACTTAATGTAAAGTAGTCTACCATTCAGTTAGGAGGCTGTGATCAGATTGTTGTGTTGCTGTGTTTTCCATCTGAATGAAAGCATCCTCTGCACTTACTTCCCAGCCCCTCAGCCTTGTGTGCATTCCTTTGCTTTGAAACACTCAACAAACTTCCTGTAACTTTCTTGTAGCCACCGTATCCAGGTATGGAGCAACCACCACACCACCCTTACTATCAGCACCATGCACCTCCACCTCAAGCTCACCCTCCATACTCAGGACATCATCCTGTACCACATGAAGCAAGATACAGAGACAAACGAGTAGTAAGTGTCCACAGAGATAAAGGGAGATGCAAGTGTGCAGGTCAGAGTAGGAGCCTGGGGTCCAGATGTAGCCTAGCCTGAGCTTTGTTGACTGTGATAAACTGCATTTTTGTGACCTGTATTAGTGTCCCTTAGAAAGATTAGTTATTTAGATTGACTACACACCTCCAGCAAATTTGAAAAGCCTTTCTCTCCCAGGTGAAGTAGAAGCACAAAATTTTCAGACTCTTAAACTGAGGTTTGTGTTTAAATTAGCATCCAGCTATCCAGCTCTGAATATTTTCACGCTGAAGCCCAGTTTGAGTAAGGACATGCCTGTAACATTGCTTGTGCTCATGCACAACAAATTATCAAGCAGAAGTTTGTGTTTTACCACTTTTTACAGACACATCAGAAAACTGGGCAGATTGTTAAATTTCTGTTAGCTGGATTAGAATGGTATTTGAACCCCAGCTTCTGCACATGGATGCTGGACACTTGGGCTTTGGTTATTTTTTAAAAAATACTGGGCTTTCTGAAGGGTTACAGCCAGCTGTATGAATAAGGGAGGGAATTTTAATCTGGGAAAGAAAGTAAACAGAGCTGTCCTTTCATCACAGCACGACTATGACATGAGAGTAGACGACTTTCTTCGCCGCACACAAGCAGTTGTCAGTGGTCGGAGAAGCAGGCCTCGGGAGAGGGACCGGGAGCGGGAACGGGACCGTCCTAGAGATAATAGAAGAGACAGAGAACGCGACAGAGGCCGTGATCGGGAAAGGGAGAGAGAGAGGATTTGTGACCGGGACAGAGACAGAGGTGAAAGAGGTAGATACCGAAGATAATCTATCTGGAACCAGTGCTCACTTGAAACAAAAAAAGCTTGTATTTTTTTTGTGTGTTTACAAGTAGTACGTTTTATTTTCAGCCGTCTACTTAAAGTTCGTTGTGTAGAAGGATTTATAATGACCCTCTCTATTCCAAGCATGCAGTGAATTACGAACTGGAAAAAACTCAGAGGCCAAAAATAAAACACGCAAAGCTGACACTCAGCTTCACGTTTCTGTTGGAACGGAGTTGGAAACAGCTTAGAATGTAGATATTAATTAATTCTCAATAAGTGTTCATCTACTTAGTGACTTCATTCTAGGTTTTTGAATACTGATGGATAACTGCCTTTTTTTTTTTTTTGCTTTGATGTTTTCTTCCTGTAGTTTCATATGGTTCGATGGGAGAATGCTGCTATCAAGTATGCAAATATTGAAGTATGATTTTTTTTTTTTTTTTTTTTTTTTTTACTGTATGGCAGTGTTGTAGCAGCCTTTTTTCTTTCTCTTCACCCAATTTTTTAACCCTATCTGTAAAGTCAAGTGGTTTTTTTTTCAGTCTTCAGTAATGAAAGCAATATTAAGAAGACACTATTGATATCTAATTTTTAGCCTTTTTTAAAAATCTTCCCGTGTTCAGTAACATTTTGGTCAATTCTCTTGTCTAGTCTCCTTCCAAAATGTACACATTGCTTGGAATGTTCACAACCTGCGTGTGTGGAACCAGAAAATATTGCTGTATTCTACATTGCTACCATTTTTTTATAAAAATAAATTGGTAACTATTGAAATGTTTAAAACATCACATCAGGTTTCTTTATTTTGTAAGCTTGTCAGCTTTGATAGATTCTGGCAGTTCTAGGAAAACATTTATGTTCAAAAATAGTTTAAATGTTCTTGTGGTAGGTGAAATTGATCTGAAGCCTGCTGAAATAAAAGGAATTGCTATTCTGTTTCCACAGTGAAGTAGTCAGCTTACAATTCCTGCAGCTCATCAGAGTTATTAGGGTCCTATATGTTCATCTTAATCATACAATCTTTGAGCTATTGAGAGGCTGTCCTTGGCCACAGTCATACCTGTCTCTCAGGAGTGTGTTAGTTCTGCAAGATCCAGATGCTCCCCATGTGTTCTTTGTAGTGATAACTGCATCATAGTTTATTTCTCTTAAATAGGGAATATTTTAACTTAAATGGCAATGGTAAAACTGGAAGCAGGAGGGGAAAGAAAAGTAAAACTTGCAGTGAAAGTTGTTCAGTTTCTTCAACAATTTCCAACTTTTCAAAACTTGTAGGAGAAGCGCTGCCTTGCTGGACTTCATAAACTCTCGTCAGTGTCTTATCACATAACAAAGCCAGACTGTAGCATGTTTTAAAGACCCCCAGCTCCACCACGCTGCATGCTGCAAATGTTTTTAAAATGGCAGTATAGGATTGGCCACGGTGCAGCAGTTGTGGAAGTTTTAGATCTGGCAATAATTTGGGCTCTGTTTATTTTGGTTTACAATTCCAGTAAACATCTACATGTGTTAAGCACAAAGTTAGACCTCCAATAATGTGCAAGTGTGCGTGGATTCTTTAAGCAGTACAACATTAGCTGAACATATGTTTGGGTTCCTCACAACAGTTTATTGTGCATGGAGGGGTGTGCCTGTTAGCTGTTGGACCAGATCAGTCTGACAAATTTAGTATGCATACTGTGTCTAATTGGAGAAATGCACCATAGACCACCTTCGTACTTTGATATCTTTCTCTGCTTTATATGCAGCTTCTAAAATGAAGACATGAAGAGGGGATGTTTGATTAGTTTGGGTTTTGGTTGGTTGATTTGTTAGGGTTTTCTTATTTTTTAAATTCAATACTAGATAAGCCAAATTTTTCTGAGCAGGTTACAGCAAAAAAGCACCTCATTCCAGTGACTGTGGAGCACTTTCTCTGTGACTTTTCCCAGCTATCCTGCTCCCAGTGCCCTTAGTTAGTCCTGTCTGACCAATGCCTGTGCAATATGCTAGGGGCCTTGCTGGCCTTCTGGCATCCGAACTGACACCTCAGCAACTGGCTGATGGGGGCTGTTAGCGATTAAGCTTGGTGGAGCTGTGCCTACCAACCCAGCTCTGAACAATTACAACAAACCCTTTCAGATCTGGGGCCTGAATGTCATGCTGTTCCACTTTCTGTTTACTATGCATATTTTAATATGCATATTCCTGCATATCATCTCATCGTGACAATAGGAACAGTGTAACCAGAAATTTTCATGGGATGCAGTAGTCTTATTCTAACCCGTCTTTAGTTTGAAAGCAGTTCACTTGTGGATGCAGTATGAAGAGATTAAGCAGATGCTGAAACATGACAATGCTAAAAAAAACGTTGATGTGGTGTAAGGAATTTTATTATGTAAACAAGCGTGTTTTCTTAGCCTGTTCTGTTTAAAAACAATTTCAGAGTACAGCAAATATCAGTTAAAGCAGGTTCTTTCTTGAGTAAGCTGGCAGAGCAGTGAAATGACCTTACCTAGAACAGGATGCCTGAACTAGCAGCATTTTAGCAGACACCTTTAACAAGTGAGGAAGTACTACATTTACTGCCACTCTTATCTGTCCTAATAGCAGCATTATTTTCACTCAGACTTTTCAGGCAAGGCAAGTGACTGGTGCACTGATCCCACATGTAATGTTACTGCTTTGCAAGTTCCCTCTCTAGAGTTTTTCTTGCAAGGCTCAGAGCCATTTGTGGGTTAAAATGGGCAAGTTCCTGACAGAGGTGGTTTTCCTACCCCTGCAGTGTTGCAGTTAGAATGATGGCCTGTGCAGCAGGACTCCAGACTGAAAGGAAAAGAGAAATGGTTCCCAGAAAAGTAATTTCTCTGATAGTCTTAGAACTCTGATCTCCCCTCAGTCCACAAGTAGTCAGTGCATTTGCCACTTGCAACTCCCAGTTTTCATGATCATGGCCCTTCATGACGGGTGCTTTTTAGGAGCCCATGATCATAGCTTCACTCCTGTCAGGAAAGAGGTACTCTGACAGGAGCAGCATTTTGATTGTGAATCATTGAGCCTGGGTGACACTAGAGGAGAGGACAGAGTCAAGGTAAGGAAACTAGTTGCAGACCCACAGCACCACACAGGAGAAAGCTAAATTTATGAAACATACCAAAATTAATTTGAAAAGTTAGAGCAGCAATTACCGTGGTAGGGACCATGTGTGATCAGCTAACAGTCCCAAAGGATAAAGCAACTGTAATTCAATTTTGCTTAGGCCAGAAGGAATTTGCTGACCAAGCAAGCATCTCTGCCCCTCAATGGCTTTGTAGCATGACCCTGCCCAGTGGGGTGCTTCATGATATGGCCAGATTAAAGCATATCCTAATAATTTTATTCACCAAAGAATGTGCATAAATGCCTTGCTGAATCAGCCTAGGAGAAGAAAAAGTACTGATGAGAACAAGATGTCTATGCTTTCTTCTTCTTTGCAATCCTGCCACGTCTTCTACAGCAACATAAGCAGCACTTAACAAGAATGAAGACAGCAATGGCTATACAGGTGAACAAGAATGCCAGGACATCCAGGGAGTGGTACTGGTACCAGGTGAGATGGTGAGCAGCTGGTCTCAAGTGCTTTGCTCCTTTGTGACGCATGACAAATTCAATCCAGAAGACAGCTCTGTCCAGAGGCTTAACTGGCTGGTCATGCTGTATCTTGGATAACTTCAGAGCATTTTCCTTATAACTGGGGGAAAAAAAGAAGAAACAATGGAAATTTCTCAATGATTCCTGAAACAACCTATTTAGCACCTGGCAGTCCTCTTGACGAAGTCGGGCAGCTGTGCTTTTACTTTCATCAACTATATTTATATATATTTAAAACTGGTCCAGTTTGTATACATAAAATTGGGTTAAGAGTAGTAATAGAGAAAGCCAGTATTTGGCAAAGAAAAGTTACTCAAAATTATTCCAGATACTGCTTTAAAAAAAGCAACAAGGAAACATTTGCAGCATTTTATATTCTAATGTAATACAGTGCTGGTTTTGGCTGGGATAGAGTTAAGTTTCTTCACAGTAGCTGGCATGGGCTGTGTTTTGGATTTGTGCTGAAAACAGTGTTGATAAAACCAGGATGCTTTCCATACTGCTGAGCAGCCCTTACACAGAGCCAAGGCCTTTGCTGTCTCTCACATCACCCAACCAGCAAGAGGGCTGGAGCTGGGAGGGGACACAGCTGGGACAGCTGTCCCCAACTGACCAAAGGGATATCCCAGGCCATATGGTGTCATGCTCAGTAATAAAACTAAGGGGAAGGTTGGGGAGGCCACATACACCAGATATCATCCAGATTGTTATAGGTCACCTCCCCCATGGCAAACTCCCTCAGGTCCTAGATACCTCCATCAGGGTTGATCCATTTTCTTTAGGAATTTGAAAGTTTTTATTGAAGGAACACCTGTCCTTCACACTTGACAGGAGCTGCTGCCAAAGACTGAGGACTCCTGCATTTTTTCCAATCCCTTTGTCAATGGCCTTATCTTTAGCAAGGGATCCCAGCTGCCGGCCTTCATTACCCTCTTTAGTCCTGAATGATAGGTATGGTAACCTAAGGATACTGGTAAATCAGGGGTAGGAGAAAACTGTTGTCACTACAGACAGAGAAGACCTAATACAACTTGAGTTGTCAACCAGCACCTCCAGAAGATTTACACTAGCAGATATCTCTCTCAAGAGCTGCTCTGGGCTTTCCAAGAACTTTTTCTTGAAGGGATCATAAAATGTAGTATAAGGAAAAACAATGTACTGATTTCTTCTATTTGAGAAATGCTGATTCTCAGAAATGAAAGATGGTTTTCATCTGAAATCCAAGCAGCTGCTCTGCATTTTCCATCCCATAAGAGCTAGCAGAATTTTTCACATTAGCAGCCCAAGATTTTAATAACCTCAACTTACTATAAGGCAAGAACAAAACTCACGTGGAATTGTAAATGACTGTATTCAATGCATCAACCAGGTCCTGAGTCTTCAGTGTGTTGAAATCCACCCGAACTGCAACTCCCTTTGCTGTCATGTGAGCAAGGTTGTCGTGCTGGTCAGCAAACATGGGAATCCCAACCATTGGGATCCCGTGGTAGATGGCTTCATAGAGCCCATTGGTCCCTCCATGAGTAATAAAAGCCTTTGTGGAGGGATGGCCTGGAACAGGAAAGGAGAGATACATTTAACAGCAGCTGTGGCAGACTGTATTGACTGGGATGTGAACACTGCAAACCACTGGGGCAAATGCGCTGCTAGAGAAGGGAACAGCTTTGATCTCTTGGTCAGCAGCAGAGCTTGCACACTCAGCTTTCATGCATTCATACTTATTTTACTGCAGTGTGTGAATCATCATGTCCCACCAGACTACCCCAGTTACTTCAGCCCTTCTGCTCTTGCGCGGTTCTAGTTTTCACATGGTATGAGGTTCAGAACAGCCCTCTGCTTCAGCTTTGCTTAGGTCAAGCATTTTGAAGAATAAGCCCTGGAGATTAACTGCAGAGACCAAACCCAGCTCCAGAGTACATCTCTACTTTGGTACTTAGTCCTGCCTACAGGTGGTTTTGAGCCCTTCCAGACAACTGCCACCAAGCTCTGTTAAGTCAGAGCCTTTAAGCAAATTAAGGCTCCCAAGAGCAAAGCTCTGCAGCTTAAGCTATGAAACTAAGTGTATCCACAAGTGTTACATGGTTCTGTTCCCTGAATTAGCCATTTAGGGGAAAACCAAAGGAGTGCAATCCATCCTAGGTAGAATCAGTCTCACCAAGCAGGTCATTTTGGGGTATCCAGTCATAAATCCTGGTGTTGGAGCCCAGAGTTTCTGGTTTTTTTCCTTTGTACCGCCAGAGGACCTTGAACAAAGAAAGAATAAGATAAACATGGTGCGTGTGATGTGTACTTTTGTATTATTACATGCAATGCGGGGCTTTATCTCAAATCCCTGCACCTTTTCCCAGTATTTCAAATAGCTTTGGCTCCAGTTGAACTCTTTGATTAGTTATTACGTGCTTATTATAACACACCTCCACGTAGTTTGGTTCAGAGAAGGTGAAACACTGGAACTCCACATGAGATAGCTCAGCAGTCTGCCTCCCTGAGAGAGAGCCCAGCTTCCCAGCTGTAGCATGTCCAGCAGGGATGCAGATTGAAAACAGGCCAGTTCAAATGTAAAAGTCTTGCTGAGGGCAACAGGAGTAAAACAAAAACACGGCAAATTGTTTTAGGCTTGAAAGGAAATTCACCTTTTGTGGAAGCTGGCTGAGGGCTTTCGCAATCACATTACTTTTTTCGTCACTTAGGTTGTAGACCATTGACCCAAGAGAGAATACCACGATGCCATGTTCCCCTGAGCTCTGAACAAATTCTTCCATTTCCTAGGAGAGGCAGAAAACATAGCAGGAGCAATTATGCCATGCAGATTACATGGATTTCTGTGAACCAAGAGAAACAGTCTTTGTTCTGCTGCACAACAAACCAGCCAAAGGCGGAGCAAAGCTGGGGTACCTTTGGTAGTGGCTTTGCAGGCTGGCAATGGAGTCCTCCAACAAATTCAAAGTTGGGCAGGAAAGGGCGTGGAAATTCAAAATCCCAGTAAGTTCTGATTAACCATATCTCTGCTTTCCCCATGGTCTCACACAGAGTTGTGGGCTTTCCTGCGGATGAGGAACAAGAAGTTTACAACATACCTGGGAGTGACCTTGTTTGCTGTAGATTGTGAAATAGGAGCCTTACCTTTGTCTTTTGGCACTCCCAATCAGTCTAATGTATCAAACCATGCATAAAACAAAAACATTCACAAATCTGGACCTATTCCTTGCCCTGTCCTGTGTTCAGCCTTGGCAGGTGGCCACAAACAAGGCAATACAATCTTTAAAAGGATTTTGAACCTTCAGGATTAATTTAGAGTAATACAAGTATGAAGCATTTATTATCTGTAATCTGGTTGCTGAAATTCTTGCCACTGAAAGACTTCATTACCCGTGCTTGTAATAAAAAGGCACTTTGTGGAAGAGAACAATCACAGAAAATTTAGTTCCAATTAAAAAATAAATGAATCACAAAGTAATGATCACCTGTGAGGGAGGAGGAAAGTTTTTTAATGAAGTTCTGTAGCATTTTTCAAATGGTGACTCAGTCAGTGGCTGCTCAGACAACAATAAAAGACATGAACAGACATCCCTCGTTTTCTTGAAGACTAGGTCAGCTGCTTCTGATGCATATTGGGAAAAATTGGCCAAATCCATAAACACTTTGAATGTCTTTTTATGCAAAATACATTGTCTCTCAAAACCCATCTACAGAAAAAAATCTAATGGTAATCTAATGTTTTATACTTGCCCAATATATTCTTAGATACGTGTTGCAAGTTGCCTTGTCAGAAGTCTCCCCACAAAACAAAACTGGGGAGTAAAAGTATTAGAAGTATTGATAAATTATTGCCCAAAGCCAGCCTAAGACAAGCAGGAATCAAGCAAAATTAGCAGCAGGATAAAAATTATCTGTTGGGTATCTTCTTATATTACTTGATCAGAGTCATGATCTACACCAGTAATTTCTTTATAAAGAGCAGTGAGTGATTTACAAAGTTGCTGAAGTGAAAATTAAGTCTGCATTACATGTAGAGTGATATAAAGGTGTAATTAAGTCTTATGTGGTATTAAGAAAAAATCAGTCCAGGGAAGAGGGACTAGTTTGCAGCGCAGTAGTTTGGCTGTGTTTGGCAAATGCAGGAAGAGATAGGGACAGCAACAGAAGAGATGCCCTTGTGCTTGCTGTTCACTCATTATCTGCCTAGACTGGCAGATATTCTGGACAAGATTCAAAGTCCATTGAACTAAAAGGTCTCTTTAATGGACTTTGAATCATGCCTGAGTTGTACTATGTTGGAACAAAATCTTCAGGTATATATGTTGCTTAAGGAGACTATTTCACACGCTGAATGGTGGGTGAAAGGGAAAAATGACAGTTCTTGGCATTTTTTGTTCAAGAATCTGAACTCATGCTCGACATCCTGCACTATGCAGCATTGCAAGATACTCCCAGACGATGCATGCCATGTGAATGAAGAGTGCCTTTTTTGCTCTGCAGTTGTCCAGAGACAGCCAGTGTTCCCAGGGTTAACTCCATCCCTGTGTTGTTAATGGAGTTGTCTCCAGTACCTTACGTTCAGTTAAGGAATGATTTTGCTCTCCAGCCTTTATCTTCTACCATCTTAATTGTAGAAGTTGGTGTCATCAAGATGGAGAGGCAACAACTGTCCTCTGAAAGCACTAAAATGAGCATACAGCTCACTGCATTAATTCACCAGCAGTATCATCACTGACAGAAATTAGAACTACATGCTCTGTAGATCTTCAAGAGGAACTAGAGCAAAACTGCGCTCATGTCTGATAGACTAGATCAGACCTAAAAGGGAAAGCAGAGCCTCTATGACCAAAACAGGATTGCCACCTCTGCTGGCCTTTGAGAAAGAGGATTTTGAGACAACAGCTTTGAGATCCCAAAACACTCAAAAGGCACAACCTATGCAAGAGAAGAAACCACTCAACAGCTGCCTTACCTAAGACATTGCTGTAGTATCCATCCCATTCATCTCGCCAAAACTTCAAGAAAAATAAATCCGTGTAGAAGTAAAAGAGGAAGTTCTGTAGTCTTTCCTTAAAGGACATATGGTGTGTCAGCCCACTTGTACTAGCAGGCACATAGGAAGGTGGGGATAGGAGGCCACCACACAGCCGCTCTACCACATTCCCATCAGAGAAGCGGAAGCTGTACACAAAAGGGATTGCTAGGATTTCTGCTACAAGCTCCCCACCTACAGACAGGGGGTCAGCAATCAGAACATCAAACTTGGCCTGCTTGAGCTTTGCTATCAGCTGAGAGTTCATCACCAAGGTTTTACAGGTTTGCTTTGACATATTGGTAAAGACCTCCAGGTCCTTTTTCATCCTCCACATGACCTCCCAGGGGAAGACATTAGAGCCTTCATTCAGCCAGAAATTGAGGAAGTCCTCCATGACAGCATCCAAGGTTTTCTGGCTAAAGGGGACGTGCAGGACCTCAAAGGTGAAGGGGGAGGAAGTGTCTTGGTAGTCGATGAGCAGATTGCTTGAGGGCACCAGCACAGTCACTTCATGACCCCGGAGAACGAGCTCTTGCAGCAGCACTTTCATATTGATCCAGTGACTTGCATCAGTGGGCCAGACCACCACCCTCCCACAGAAGCCAGTGCTCCAGCAGCATGCATAGGCCCAGAGCAGCCAGAGGACCTTTGGCCTCATCATCTCAGCATTCCATGTAAAGCTCTGATCTGACTGAACTGGAAGCAGTTTACTGCTTCACTGTGCAAACACTTTAGAGCCAACCAATTAAAGGGACGTACATTTGGTGACAAGACTGGCAAACTGTGGCAAGAGGGCATGTCGTAATACAACACTCAGGAGAACTGGGCAAGTAGCAAATCCCGTTCTGGAGTCTCCTGCAGAGCCACAGTATTAAAGCATCCCTGTGTTATCAATGCTGTTTTCAGCATAAATCCATCATGTAGCCCATGCAAGCTAACAAAACAGGTATTGCACATGAAGCCTTAAATGCTAAACCCCACGTTTAACAATAAAAGACACCACAAGATCCAAACAGCTCTGAGGCTTACACAACAGATCACCAAACCATGCTTCTACCAGCACAAGATTTTCTTATCATGTCAAACAGGATAAGCAGCAAAAACACACAGCTAGGTACTCCAATAGTAGGATATCTCAACAGCTTAGCTCTCAGCAGAATTACACCTTACTAGTGAAATAAAAATAAAAACACTTTAAAGTCTCATATTGAAATAATATCCATTTTATCTTCCCACCAGCAATGCATATGTTTGGCATGTTTCCTTTTAAGTGTTACTCTAATTACTTAGAGCAAAAATGGGAATTATACAACTATTATTTTGAAAAAAATTAAAACCCACAAATAAATACAACTATTCTTCAGTACTTTTTGTATACTTTCAGAAGAACCATGTCTCTGCAAAGATCCTTTTATCTCTGTAAATTGGGGTTCATCTGATCTCTCAGGCCTTTAAAAGACCAGAGGAGGCCATTATCTCTCATTCTGAGACAAGCTAGCAAGCAAGAAGGGTGCTAAGGGAAAAAGGTAGTATTCTTGTGTAGCTTTCAAAAACTAGTACTAGTGTTTGGTGGGTTTACAGTATTGTTTGGTGGGTTTACAGTTTTATTTGGCTGTTCTTTGTCATGATTCATCTATGAATATGACTAATGAGCTCTGTTTCAAGTGGCTTTAGCACTGTTTTACCTGTCCTAGAAGTGCCTGTACAGACTCAGCTGTACTGGTGTAGCAGGTCAGGATTAACAGGCAACATTTGTACTTGCCTGGATTGTTTGACTTGACACCACAATTTTGAAGGAAGGAGAATGAGTTCAGGGCTGCCTTGCTCCTAATTTGTGCCTTAACCTCTCAGCTCTGGGTATTTACTCTTGTGTGTACAGCAGATGTAATTTCTGGAAGAGAAAACAGCCTTACCTAAAGCATCACTGCTTATTGATCCCAGCTTTCCCAGAGAAGCTAATGATATATAATTCCCTGCACAGTGTAGATGAAGATGTTTTTTAGCCTTTTCCAGAAGATCATCATATCTGTTAGGCTGCTTAGGGCGGCTGGCACGTAGGAAGGAGTATACACAGATAGTACACATGAAGGGGATACCCAGCTTCTCAGCAAACAACTCCCCACTGGGTGACAGTGGGTCTACCAAAAGGACATCACTCTCTCTGGCAGCGCCTCATTCTTCAGGACTTTATCACAAATGGTTTTGGTTAAGTTCTCCAGCTTTTTCAGATGTTGAGCTGTCCTGTAAGCACTTTTCCAGACAGGTAGCACTCTATCCTCATAAAACCAAAAATAGAAAACTTCATCCATTATGGAAGCCATTTCATTTTTGGTGATCAGCACCTCAATCACCTCAAATTGGAAAGGTGAGGGATGTGAGGGGTTGAAGATGAGGAAGCATGAAGGCATCAGCACAGTCACCCCATGGCCCTGGACCACAAGCTCCTGGAGCATGTACTGCATGTTCAGCCAGTGGCTGTTGTCAGCTGGCCAGACCAACACCTTCCCCAACATGGCCAACATCCACAGCACCGCTGCCTCCTTCCCTGCCATAGCCTGCCCTGTGTGGCAATGCACCCATGGTCTGCCTTCAGCGGGAGCAGCAGCATCTCCAGACTGGGCTGGGTATGCGTGACACTGCCTTGGTCCCAAGGGCAGGCAGCCAAGGCAGGTGGCATGAAATCCTGTCCCGGATAATAGCATGGTTTCTTGGGGAGGGGAAAAAACAGTGACTGGCACCATCTAGCACCCTGTGGGTAAATAGCTTGCTAAAGCTGGAAGATCTGCTTCCCTTGGAGTAGTGTGCAGAGCCATCAGCCCTGGGCGGCTCAGTCTGGCAAGGACTGCATCCTGCTGGTAGTCCAGTCCTTCTGCCTGTCTAACTACAGTCTCTGTATTATTTGTTCGGTAGAAGACGTGACCTTTTCTTTCTTCTGGTTCTTTGAAGCACAGCTGGATACACAGCAAAGATGTTCACTGACTGTGTGGGCCCACTTTTGCTTTTATAAAGCCACGGAGTATCCTGTTACAGTGCACTTAAAATGGTTATCCAGGGCTGCAGCTCAAGAGTTGCATCTCAAAGTGCATGAAGCTACACAGCAAATGACTCCAGTATCAGAGTAAGACTGTCCTGAAGTGAACTTGCCTCTAGCCGAGCATGCATCGTGGGTGGCCAGAGCTGGTTGGTGATCCTGTGGGCTTCCTGCCTGCCACTAAGTGCCAATTAGGCACTATAAGTTGAATTAGAAAACCCTTTAAAGTTTTATTTATGGTCCCTCCTGATGTGCAATTAAGAAATACTGTAAGTCCTCTTCACTGTTCTAAAAATCATTATTTACAGGGTTTCCAACCATCTCTGTTACACACTGTTTTCCTAATGTTATTGTGCAAGGCTTTTGCTATTGTTTCCATGCTGCCTAGAACATCCTTTCCAGCATGAAAATGAGTGTAATGGCAACAACTGGACTGTGAGGAGCCAAGCTGATATACCTCATCTACTGTGCACATGGCAACAGCTTGGTGTACTTCTGGAGTCCTGCAGTTTTTGGGCTTATGCAGGCAATGTTTTGAACACCAAGAGATTTGCAAGTGGCCTTTTTCAAGAGCTCAGTGCAAGGGTAGTAGAAATGGCATGTTGATTAATAACAAACATATTTTTCTACATATTCACTCAAAACTGTCCAGAAGAAAAGCCTGCAGAGAAAAAGACTTGTTGTTTTCACTGTTTGCTTGTGGGTGGAGAGTATGTTTTAAATAAAACCTGTTTTGCCCAGAGAGGATTGGTTTTCTATGACCAGTGACATAAGTGAAGTCTTTATTACGAAGCCACAATGCATTTCAGTATTGCTACTGAGAGTGGCAAGGCTGGCTTGCAATTCACCCACTTCCCCCTCCTTGATATGGCTGCTTTCTGTGCAAGCAGTCATTGGAGGGGGAAATGTGTGAGCTGAGGCTCCCTCGCTGAGGGCCCTGTATGGTGTGGAAGTTGTATGAACCTCCACATTAAAATTAATTGTGACAAAAGTCAAGTACGTCTATTGGGAAGACCCTGATCCTATCTCAGTGCAATGGCATAGCAGCACAGCACCCTGACAGGGAAATGGGTGCAAGTGATCAAGCCTGGTGGCTCCTTCTCTTTTTTGGGACATAATGACAAACCTCTTTGTGACCCTGTCGGGTTCCTAGCTCTGCAGGTCAGAAGCATGGAGGCTGTATAATGAGAAGTGAAGTATCGCAGACTTACCTAAGATCTTGCTGTAATAGATATCCCAATGTCCCCAGTAGGTCTGGAAAACATAGTCTTGCAGATGGTAAGACACAAAGTTTTTTATTCTGTCACCAAAGGACATGCGGTCAGTGAGCTCAGACAGGCTTGCAGGCGTGTAGGACGGTGGGGTTGGGATCTTGCCACAGTGTCTCTCTAAAGTGAAGGCTGGAGAGAAGCGTAGCGAGTAGACAAAGGGGATGTCCAGTTTGAGAGCCACGAGTTCCCCACAGGGGGTCACTGGGTCTGACAGCACCATGTCATAGCCAGCGCTCTGCAGGCGAGCCATCAGCTCTTGGTTCTCTAGCACCGCATTGCACATGAGCTTGTTCATCTCCTGCCAGCCTACGGACAGTCTTCCCAGCTCCCTGTAAAACTGCCAGAAGGTCAGGACAGTTGGCCTGTTGTTGAGCCACAGTGCCACTATTCCGTTAATCAGGCTCTGAGGGAAATCTTTCGTGAAGGGCACATTATAGACTTCAAACTTCTCCCCGGCCTTAAGCTTGGGTTCAATGAAAAGGGTAGCATTGGATACCAGGATGGTAATGCTGTGCCCACGGCGGATGAGCTCCTGCATAATTACATTCATATTCAGCCAGTGGCTGCCTTCTGTTGGCCAGACCAACACCTTCCCACAGAAAACAGGCCCTAGAAGAGCAACCTGAAAAAGGAGTAGCTGGAGGTATTTCTTTGAGCCAGTGGTTTTCATGGCCATGACAGAGTTGAGGGCTAAATAGCCTGGGAATTTTCCCTTCCAGTTAGGAGTGCTGCACCTCTGTGTTGTGTTTGATGCCTCCTTACTAACACTCTCAGCAAAAGCAAGAATTTGCTGTTGCACAGGTGGTGCCTTTATAACCCACGTTTGGTCTCAGATCTGAAAAGACAGAAAAAGATAATTGGTGATTCACTTTTCCCTTTCTGCCTTTGACCCTGTTAGTTTCCCCTTGAGAGATCTCCTTTCACTGCTTAGCAGGGTGGCAGCAATCCGCACTGCTGCAAAAGGAGCCAGTCCCCTGGATGCCAGCTTTGAGGTTCAAAGAAATCCCTTGCATTTTTTCCATGAACTACTGATGCCAGAGGTAGGCCAAGGGAGGAGAGACCACAGGGCTAGCTTGGAAATGGCATCCTTTTTCACAGTGAGATATGCAAATTGTTCTGATAGGTGGTTCCCGACTGTTCCCAGACAACTCTTTTGATAGGGACTCCATTGCTGCTGCCTGGGGCACATCACCACCAACCTGGTCCTGTTGTGGACTCAGTTCAGGTGTCTAGACATGGGTCTAGGCCCCTCCTGGCCCCTAAAGGTGCTTTCCGGAGCAAAACCTACATCTTATGGGATAGCTCTCTCTTGGAAAGTTGTCCTTTGAATCTAAGCACTATGTCCTGGAAGGAGTTCTTAACCACCAGGAGCCAGAATTACAACTAAAACCCACACAGATAATGACACACTTGATCCAACACAATTTGGGGAACAAATGCCATGCAGCAAAAATCTCTTACCTACTGTAGTCTTCCAAAGTACATAAGCATCATGCTCTGAGTTGCAAGGTGCGATTTGCTACACCAGTTTGCTTCTGTTCCTTGCCACTCCCCTCCTCTGTGCCTGGGCTGCTCCAGCAGGATTGGTTATCAGGCAGAAGGAGCTTAAGTAAGTTACCCTCTGAACTGGACTTTTCAAAAGGAGGAAGTAATAAAATATGGGATGATGGCAACAAGGCATGTATTCTGTGTTTATTCATTGCTTTGTTTTGCTCTGGGAATGTAATAGTTGAGATGGTCTTCCCCATGCTAGGGCGTATTGTAATGTTATTACAGAGCCAGATTCTCAGGAGGACTTTGTATACTATAGCTCAGAAATATGAGGTCTGACTGCTAAAAAGATTTTTTTACTCCCTATAGGGTCCCAGGTGGCAAATAAAATTGTTTGTTAGGTAATACATTTATTTATAAACTATCAACAGGAACAAGTAGAGAATCTTGTGGTTTGTTTGCAGAGGTTTTCAAAAATTGGTATATTACCTGTACTGGCTGTGTGGCCCCTGATTCTGGAGATCTTGGCAAGTTTTTAATAACCTGAAAATATGGGAATCTAAAGGTGCTTCTCCATGGTTTTTAAATATTGTCCATAATATTCAACAAGGCTTTTACTAAACCCTCAGACTCCAGGGCAACTATGCCAGCGTTTCAACAGTAATTTGGCCTTACAGCCAGGAATTGCACTACAATCTCTCCACAGACCTTTGTATCCAGGATAATATATTTTTTCAGACTACTTTAGCGTATTTTATAAAGTCCTATAAGAAAGTTACAGCTTTTCCAGCAACTGTGGAAAGACCATGTTCATGTGAGCTAGAGCAGATCATAGAATCATAGAATATCCTGAGCTGGAAGGGACGCACAAGGATCATCAAAGTCCAGCTACTGCCCCTGCACAGGACAGCCCCAAGAGTCACACCATGTGCCTGAGAATATTGTCCAAACGCTTCTTGAGCTCTGTCAGGTTTGGTGACCACTTGTCTGGACAAAAACTTGGATGGGAACTTGGTTTTTGTTTCCAATCCCTTCATAACTAATTCCTCCGTAGCAAATGAGAGCTATTACTAGGAGAACCAGAGGGTTAAATTTGTCTTGTTTCCAAGGCCAGCTTTAAAAGATGATACTCAGTTTACTCAGAGAAGATAAGCATTTTGAGAGGATTAAATGACAAAATCCAGCAAATGAGAGAGAAGTGGGGCAGAAGAAAGTACATGGTCTTAAGTGCCTGTATTTCAAACATCTAACATTACTAAGTAGAAGTGCTGCAGACAGTGATGCAACCTCCAGCCTTGTTAAATAACAACAGGCTTTACAAGGCTAAGGCCCTTATGCAAAAGTTAGGCAATGCAAACTAGTGTTTGCTTAGGGGTCTCTTCACCACTGTGCCAGCTGGCTGGTGGTTGCATATGCATGGCACCTTTATTTCCAGAACACCTTGATGGCAGCCAGCACCTCAAAAATTCAGGGCCAGAGTGGAAAAGGGAAGCTTTTGCCCTGAAGAAGTACCAAATGACCCTTTAGTTTCCTTTTCACTTAATGCGACAAAGCAGCTTCTGGTCTGAAAGCAGACTTAGAATTTTGTCTTGACTTTTTTATTTTGGAAGGTTGGGTCAGGGGGGAGGTGACAGGGAAGGAGGAGGAGAAAATTTCAGGGTTGGCTCCTCCCTGAGTACAAGCAGAAGTGAGTGGATTGAGCAATTCTGCAGAGGCACGTGTGCACGTGCTCAGTAAAACATCAATTTCCATGTAATTCCCAGGGTACAGGGAAACTCTAGCTGAAGTTAATGATCTGAAATAGCCTATGACCATCTTTCTTGGATAAATAGTATCTTTATTCCTCTACAAAGGAGCTACAGGTCAAAATTGCCAGGGGCTAGGTTTACAGAATTTCACTTTGATTTCTTGATTCAGTTTAAGATTTTACGAACTCTCTTCACTGCTGCTGCAATGTTAGAGGGGCACCTTGGCATGTAAATGTACAGACACCAGGGTGGCTGGCACTGAAGCCATTTCCACTCTGCAGGCCAAAACAATAAAGAAATCAGAGAAGTTTTAGGCCAAGTTTTATGTCACTGCTAGAAATTGTGCATGGTTGGTGAATAGGTGCTGCAGCTGCCCTTGTCAGCTTTACTGTGAAGAGCAGCAGCAGACAATTAAAGCAGACATGGTACACTGTCTTGCCAGCATCTATCTAACCCCCAAGGGAAAGTCCCTGCTATGGTGATGGGCAAATCTGCAAGTCCTGAGGGCATAGACATGATGGGACTCACTGAATGGCTCATCAGCCCTGAGAGGAGTTGCTCTCTCCCTTCCACCTTTTCATGCATTTTTGCTGTTCATGGTCCCACAGCAAGCCTTGCCCTGTGACAAGTCAGCTTGCCAGCAATTTATATTTAGTGGATGAGTTTGCTGCTGGGGCAGGAAAAGGCTGGGCAAAGAACAGGCAGTCTACCATGGCCAGGGTAGCCTGGGCACCTGGCAGACAGCCTGCCCAGGGAGCAACAGTGATAGCAGCACCGCACAGACCAGAGGTCATCACAACCACTGCTGCAGCCACTGCTGGGGACAAGGGGACCATCGAGGGGACAGGGGGACAATCTGCAGGGACAGGAGCACATCCAGAGCTCCAGTGAGGGCAGGGGGTGCCCATGGGGAATCAGCATCATCCAAACCAAGCACTTCTCCTCTTGTCTCAGCACCACAGGGGAGCAGGGAACTGGGTCCCTGGGGTTATTGCAGCAGACCCCAGATCAAGGGAAGGCTTAAGGTGGCTGATTGCACCCCAAAGTACCCCAAACCCACCACCCTGGACCCCACAGCACACAGCTCTGTGTGCTGAGCATGGGCAGAGCACCCACAGGGCACCCCAGGACACCCCTCTCACCTAATACGGTGCGGCTCTGCGCCGGGACAGTGACGCCGGGACAGTGACACGGGGA
>JAWWTY010000123.1:27473603-27485407 GCA_035222235.1 Margarornis squamiger | reverse complement strand
TGACCTGCAGGCAGGGCCACAGTGGACATCTCCAGCCCCACCGATCTTGCTTCCCACCCCCAGGTGCCAGACCGTGTTCTCCCACGTGAGGACAGAGAGACCACCTCTCACTGCCCACATCCAGCCAACAGCTTCCACGCCAGCAGTTCTGCCACAACCCTCTGCAAGCCCATGAGCTGCTGGCAGCAATCCCCCCACCACGGCAGCTGAGGGGTGACACCCACTTGTCCCCAGCCCAAGGAGAGGACAGCAGCCGCAGGGGGATGGCAGGGTTGGGATAAGCACAGGCATGGGGTAGTGAGCACCCTGTACAGGGGTCAGAGAGGACATTTTATTTCTCTCCAGCAGTCCCAGGGGAGGGGAAGGAGCCGCTGCTGTGGGAGCAGTGCCATCAGCACGGGTCGGATTTGGGGGGCTTCTGCGGTGTCTCCTCAGATCTGAGTGCGGAAGCACAGGTCGGTGCCTGACATCTTCTGCGCATAGTCCTGGTCAAAGCGCTCGTTCTGGGCCACGGTGAAGTGGTTCTTCCAGTCTCCAGTGGTGCCTGCAGCCGGGCGAGATGGGGCTCAGCAGGGGACAGGGGGACAGTGCGCCTGAAGCCCCCCCAGAGCCGCTCACCTTTGCGCATGAAGGGGGAGACACCGTGGTCCATGAGGTCGGCGGGCACCTTGCTGTAGTTGGTGGTAGGGTTGTCCCGCATGGCCTCGAAGGAAGTGTGTCGGGTGATGGTGTCCAGTGCCGCCTCCGACAGCTCCTGCCCCAGGAACCGGGCCACCTTGGCAATCTCCCGGCGGAGGTCCTGTGGGACACAGGCCAGCGCTCACCCCTCCTGCCACCACCCCCAGATGCCACACCACCACCCGCCTCAGCCCATCACCTCCTTCAAGTCCTCGTAGAAGAGGTAGAGAATGGGGTGATCCTTCCTGCGCTCCCAGTAGTCCTTGACGTGGTTGTACCAGGAGCCATATGCCACTGCAGGGGAGAGCAGCCAGGGGATGTCAGTGGGTGGCAGCACCCCACAGGGCCCCCACATGCACCCAGGGGTGCCATGTCCCACCTCTGCCAGCCATGAACTCCTCCAGGTACTGAGCCCATGTCCCAGGGTGTGGGTGGAACTTGTTCATAAGATCAAAGTGGTAGTATGAAACGGCCACATCCTTGGCATTGCGCCCCACATAGATCATCTGAAGAAAGCTTGGTGGCATGTGGGGACTTGCAAGGTCCCAATGGGGCAGGTACCCCCCTTATCGCTACTGGATCCCTCCAGGTGTGTTCACTCCAGCCTGTTACCTTGCAGCGGTTTTCCCAGAAGGATTTGGGCAAGATGTGAGCTGGGATGTGGGTCTTGATGATTCGAGGGGACGCCATGCCCTTCAGCTGGTCTGTGCCTGCAAAGAATTCCCCCAGGAGTAATCCCACTCCTGGTGTGGTGCCCTCCCATATGAAACCAAGCCTGTTCCCTATCCAGCACCCACTGCTACCCCACTACCTGCTGGCATCTTCCCAGGGGCAGCAAACTCCATCATGGGCACCCGGTTGACGATGTCATCCCGCTTGCATTTTTCGGGGTCACCGCCTTTCAGGATCATGTCCACGATCTCACTGACCCAGGTGGTGCCTGGCAAAGAGAGGTTGGGTGCGCAGCTGATGCCATTCCCACTGGAGCCCCATCTCAGGCACCAGAGGGTCACCGTCTTCCAGCATTGCCTTTGGCATTTCCTCCCATCCCAGCCCCTGCATCTTCAGGTTGGTACCTCCCTTCCCAAGCACTCTCTGCTGCCTGGGGATGCTCACCTGACTTGGGGAAGGTGACCACTACAATGTCCTCAGGGCGACTCTGGAAGCTGTCAATCCGCTCCCAGTTGTGGGCAAAGGCATTGACCATGGGAATACCATGCACTGTGAGCCAGGGCTGGCGCAGGTAGGGGTCCGGATTGGCCATCCTGCTGGGGACAGGGACACATGACAGGGCTGGTTGGCAGCAAGGAACATCACAGGGCCACCTCTTTGCCTGGGGTCCCCAAAATCCCTGCTGAACCCAGGGATTCAGCCATCCTGCCCACAGGAAGGAAACTGTCCCCTGCTTGCTGGCATCATGGGAGGTGGCACCTGTCTCCAGGGAGCCCAGGTGGCAGTGCAGGGAGTGTGGAGGGCTATGGCTGGCTCTGGGGGCTCAGGTCAGCACAGGCAGTGCTGCCCATACCAAGCTGGCAGCGCTGTTCCTGAGTGTAAAAGCTTGCAGCAGCTTTCCGGGCTGAGATTTCAAGCTGCTTTCTCTCTGCCTTTTCCTTCCCTTTTCTCGGCTGTACGGCAGCATGCGGAAGCCTTTCTTGCGGGAAGGCGAGTGAGGGTTTGAAGGAGACAAGGAACGAGGAGCAGGGCTCCCAGAACTCCCTCCCCAGAAAGCCTTTCGCCCACCAGCCAGGATGGAAACCCTGGATACGACGGCTGCAAAACCGCCACACTGATTTTTGGAGAGTGGCTTGGTCGCTTGCTTCCATCTCCCAAGGATTTGCAGGGACAGTAAGACCCTCTGAGCCCCTGCGCCCCACCACGAGGCCAGGGCACCCCGAAATGGGTGAGCCCCCTGACCATGGCCAGAGTCCCCCCATTACCTCTTCTCCGGGTGTTCCGGCAGGGGGGAGGCAAAGCTTCGCCCGCTGCTTTCGGGGCGGGATTTGCTATTTTGCCTTCCCTGCTTGGAAGATGGAGACTCAAGGAGGCGGGGAGACACTGCTGGGGCAGGAGCCTGGAGCAACCTTGTTCCGGCAGGAGGAGCGCAGGGAAGGGGCGAGCGGGGATGGGGACTGTCCCCAGCTGCCTGCGATGAGCCGTGCCGTGCTCAGCAACCCCGGCACGCACACAGGTGGCGGCAATGGAAATCACAGCCTCCCCCTCCACCCGCAGAGCCAAAGGGAGGAAATCCCAACCCACATCCCGGGGGATTTAACGTCACCCTGCCCTGATCCAGGAGTCACCTGAGTGGACGTCCCCCGTTCCTCACAGAGACGTGGGGCTTGCTAGTGGGACGTGGGCTTTGATCATACCCCTACTCCACTCAAATACGGGTCCAAAGTTTGCAGGATTGCAAGGCACAAGTGCTCCTGGGAAAGGTGTTTAAAGGTGCCGGCGGTGGTGAAATGCTCCTCCTTAGCTGCTTTCCACAGGGACCTTAGAGCCGGCAGGGAGTGGGGAGGGCAGGAGAGATGGCAGCTGGGCAGGGGCAGCACCTTGCCCGTTTGCAACCTTGAGAGAAAGTCCCCGATCTGGACCCAGGGCCAAGTTCCCAGTGAGGTGGGACATGCCGTGCCAGGCAGTCAGGTGTTTTGCGGGTAGGGGCATGTCTCCCTGCCTCCCTCCTCGTGTGTCCTTATGTCAGCAATACTGTCTGCATGTGCAAACGCTTCAGGCAAAACCAGGAGCTGGGGAAGCACGGAGATTTCTACCGGCATTCAAATAAATGTGTGGAAAGGATTTATTCCTGTGGGTCAGGTCCCGTCGGAGTCGGATCAGAGCTGCTTCTCTTTGGGAACAAGACGACCCCATGAGGCTGTATTGCCAAAAAGCTGCAATCTTGGAAACTCAAGAACGGGCCAGAAATGGGGTGTAAGTGGGGAGCTTGGGGCTCCAAAGCACACCCTTGCCTCCAGTGGCCTGGGACTGGTTTGCACTGGCCATCCCAGAACAAGGGCTCAGTGCGGCCAGGTCGGAGGTTGCAGGGTGGGTTACCTATCCAGCAAGGACAGTGATGTTGCTGAGTCTGGCCATACGCCAGCAGGGAGGTGTTTCCCTTCACCTTTGTTCCACAGACCATGGGCTGCCAAGCTCCAGCTGGGCCAGAGTGCCTGGGGAGAGCCTCACCACCACCCACTCTGTCAAGAAACTTGCCACAACCCAGAGACGTGAAAGCTCCTGTGCACACAAGAGCTGTGGCAGCAACAGGTTTGCTGGTGCTCTGGGGTTTTTCCACTCTTCGCCAATCCTTGCTCCCTCCAAGCACCTTGGTAGGCTGAGCCTGGGATGTCCAAGGTGACAGGGGCCAGAGGTGGTTTTTGGGAGGATGCCCACTCCCAGTGATGCCTGACCATCCCAGCTAAAAATCCACTGTGTGTACCCATCTTCTCTCCTGCTGACCATGGTGGTGCTCCCAAATGCTGCCTGGAATTTGGGGGGTTCAGCCCCACCCCACCTTTCTCTGAAGGCAATGACTCACTCTCCATTCATCAGAATTTATTGTAGGGGGAAAGTGAATCAGTGCAAGGATGCTCCATCTGAACCCACCCTCCCCACCGGGGGAGCAAGGAGAAGCAGAGTCCTCCTGGAAAGGGGGGTGAGCCCCTCACCCTTCCATCTGGAAGTGGAGGTCAGTGCCCGCCATGTGCTCCTGATAGTGCTGGTCGAAGCGCTCATTCTGGGCCACAGTGAAGTGGTTCTTCCAGTCTCCACAGATCCCTGAGGGCAAGAAAACAAGAGGTGCAAATCCCAACACACACAAAATACTTGCAGCCATATGGATGGTGGCTGAAATACAACCCAGGGACATCCCTCCCAAACCCTCCACCACTGGCTAAATCACACCTTTCCGGAGAAAGGGGGAGAGGTTGTGGTCCATCAGGGCCGTGGATATGGTCTCATAGTTGGCAGCAGGGTTCTTCTTCATTGCCTGGAAGGAGGTGTTTTGAAGGATCCTCTCCACCGTTCCCTCTGCCATCTCCTTGCCCAGGAACTGCAGGATCTTCTTCACTTCCTGCCGTGGGTCCTGCAGGGTGGTTGATATGAGGACTCTGCCAAAAAAGCTGTGAGGGGCAACCAGGCCACCTTCCCCCTCATCCCACCCTCACCTTCTTCATGTCCTCATAGAAGAGGTAGAGGATCTTCTTCTCCTTCTTCTTCTCCCACCAGCCCCGCACATGATCATACCAGGACCCGTAGGCCACTGTGGAATATGGTCAGGGGATTAGCTGAAAAGCTGAGTAGCAGGGGATGTCCTTCCCACCGGCATTTCAGGGTGGGCATTCTGTGGTTCAGCCCTCACCTTTGCCAGCCAGGAAGGTCTCCAGGAACTCAGGCAGTGTGCCAGGGTCAGGGTGTATCTTGGCCATCTGATGGAAGTAGTAGTAGGAGATGACAACATCCTTGGGGTTGCGGGCCATGTAGATAATCTGGAGACAGACAAGGATGTGGCTGGGAGATACAGAATGGTGCCTCCTCACTGCCAACCCAGATGGGGAGAAAGGGGGCACTTGCAGCATTACCTTGCAGTCCTTCTCCCAGAAGGACTGTGGGAGGAGCTGGACCGGGAGATGGGTCTTTACCAGCCGTGGGGATGGGGTATTCTCCAGCTGCTCAACACCTGTGGCACAGGGGGTTAGAGGTGTGAGTCCTTGCACCCTCACTGCCACCCTGGCTCTGCTCCCTCCCCACCCAATCCAAGCAGCCAGGCTGGGAAAGCTCACCACTCGGTATCCTGGGAGCCTTCACTTCCAGGAAGGGCACACGGTTGTAGATGGCATCCCGCCGGCATTTCTCCACATCGCCATCCTGGTAGATCATGTCCATGATCTCGCTCAGCCATGTTGTGCCTGCAGCACAGGGACAGCATTGCAAAGGCTGGTGTCACCACATCCTACCTTCACCCTTCCCCAGTGCCACTCACCTGATTTGGGGTAGGTAGAGATGAGTAGGTCATCTGGACGGGCTTGGAAAGCCTTCACCTGCGGCCAGCCCTCAATGAACACTTTGAAGAGGGGGATGCCATGGAGGCTGCCCAGCTCCTCCCTGATCCCACTTCCCTGCTCCATGGCTGATGGTGGGTCCTCACAGTGCTGGCCGTCCTCCCTGCTGGCAGCCTCCACAGCCTCAGGACCAGCAGGATCCTGTGGCAGGACTGTGCCCAGGGCAGTGCCCCATCAGGCAAAGTCCAGCCTGGATCACGTGTAGCAGAGGTGTTGCCATGCCCCGTTTCCCAGTAGTATGCCACCCCAGCATTTTGGTGCCAGCCATGCACTAAGCCCAAGCCATGAGGGGTTGGGAACAGAGCCCAGCATCACCTCTTTTCCCACCTGTCTGTGCTTCTCAGGCCTCTTTAATAGGTGCCACGGGGTTCTAGAGCTGTAGGGACACCTCTGCCACCCTATGCCTGCTGCAGCCATACCTACCAGGATTCTGAGGGTTCTGGTATCCAGAAACCTCGACACCGCCTACCTCCAGCCCCGCCCAAGTGGTAATGGTTAAGGACAGCCAGTTTGGCTTGGAGTCAGCATGGAGCATGTTCAGTCAGCAGGTTCAAAAGGCCCGCAGCCAGGGTGTGGGGCAACTTTGGGGTGGGCTCTGTCTCCCTGCCTGCCTGCCCCAATGAGTACTGTGTTGCCCCTCCTTGTCCTGGCTGGGAACCAGACTGGCTGGGACCTGGCTGAGGGTGCTGCAGGCAGAGGGGAGCCTCCTTCCTTGCCCTCCTGCGTGATCCTTTGATGCCTCTTTTAGGAAAGTGCTCAGCATGCTAACTTCTCCATCCTGGATGATGTGATCCAGCAGGTTGTGCAGTGCCAGTACCCAGCACGGTGGAGCAGGTGCTGTTCCTGCTGCAGCTGATCAAGGAGAAGCAGAAGGAAAGTGGTGCCTGGCCCAGGCCAGGTCAGTGGGGCCTATGGGAAATGGGACACCAGTGCAGGACTTAGAATCTGCACCATTTGGAAAAATATGATCCCACAACTCTTGATTTTTTTTATTCAGTGAAGGAATTGGAAGACAGCAAATGGGTCTACTACCCTGACAAAAAGTGAGATGCAATAATTGCACTGTCATCTGGTGATGAAGAAGTAACATTATGGCCCCTAATTAAAACTGAAACCACAGATGATGGTCAGGGTCAGCAAACTGCTACCAAAACGGTGCCGTATATGGCAAGTGAGATATCAAGGTTCCAGGAAAAGTTCAGCAGACTTACATGGGATGGAAACATATGGGATGATCCCAATGACAGGGATCCAGGGCAAGATGATTCTTTATGTCCTTCAACTTCTCCTGAATCTACTGGACCTCAGGGTGGAGTGGAAAAATCACACACGAAAAACCTACTCCATTAGATCTGATTCAGGTGGCTGACTTACAAGAGAATTCTGGCCATAACCCAGGTGATACTGAAATCCAGCAAGTGGAATCCTACAAATGCATACATAATAATGGCCCATACATTCAGATTGAAGTCGGTTCTCATCAACAATTAACTAAGACCATGGAAAGACTCCAAGACAATGTCTCTTTGGCTCTTGGTTGGATTCAGCCCAACTGTGTGTGCAGTATAGGACAACTGCTATCATATGGAAAGGTGAAGATAGTACCTTGCCCACTGAGATTAGGAAGGTAATTTGGGATAATAGTTTGAAAGAAACTTCCAGTCCTGGTGGCATTTAGTCAGCTTTACCTATAACCTCAACAATGACAGGGTCACTGCCTTTGTGCTAACAGTGCTTAATGCTAAGGTGAAAAAAATACATCCCATCATTGCTCTAGGATTAATTTATAATGGAACTGTACTGTATGCCACGGGCATATAAAGAAGGCAACAAATGGCAAACTACAGATGTTATCAGGAACACTGTGCAGGAACAACAAGAGTTTATCTGCCAGGGAAATACACTAAAGGCTCAAGACACTTGTCCTGATAATGAGCAAAATATGTGTCACTTTGAAATTTGGTAAGACCACAGCTCAGAAAACATGCATGTGTATGTAGGCAAGGGATGTGTTCGTTTAGGAACGCCTTGGGACCATGTAATTGTAGATAATCAGGCAGTAATAACTAAAAATCATTCTAACACTCGTGTTTGTAGATTTCAAATCAAGGGTTGGGATTTTAATTATTCAGCTCTGGTTACCAGTTGTTGAAATCTAACTACACCTTGATCTTAGCCTTACAGCCTATTTCCACTGGTATGAAACTCACACTGATATAGAAGCTGCTACAACATAAGGACCTGAAATGACTGTTGAAGCAAGCACAAGAAATGAACTGATTACTGTTCATCATGACATGGAAGAAGTCCACTGGGTGATGGAACAGGTGAAGAAAGATGGGAAACACCACTAATAAGACATTTTATTTGAATGGTTGCCAAAGGCATTTTTTAACAAAATGTTGCACTCTGTGATTGTTCTTTTAATGTTAACCTTTCTGCCTTTCATGTTGGTAATTAGATTGCATGTTAAGGTGTGGAAAATTAAAGAGGGATTATCCCCAAAACTTAGAGATAACTTATAGAATGCATTTGCCCCTCCATCCCTCTCCCTCTTTCTCTTCTTTTTCCTTTTCAAGGGCCATATCAATGTTTGAGCCATAAGGCAGAAGCCCAGAAGAAAAGGGGCTGTCTCAAACACTGCTAGTGGGATAGCCATGGAGCAAACCAAGGACTGCAGGCACTAACATGCTGTGAGAACAAACAAGATATGACTGAATAAAGGGGCCATGTGGAGGGAGGGCAGCACTTTTCTGGGACAAACATCTTTATTCTAGTCCACAGAGACACAACAAAAAAAACCCCACAGCATCAGCACAGAAGCGGGCACATGCTTTTGACCAAAGGCTGGTCTAGAAGGGGGGGATGAGACCACCCAAGACCCCCAAAGCCCTCCGACGCATTTGCAGAAAACTGTGAAAAAACAGACTGCGTGGTAACTAATTTGCATAGAAAGCAAGAAATCTGTCTTTAGGGTGGGGAAATCCATCTATAGAAAGGTACCCACACCAAGCCTGGGCTGCTCCCCTAGGACCCTCAACATCCCATCAGCAATGTTGGAACCAGGACTGGTGACTTTTCCCCTCCCTCCCAGTCCTGGCTCCTTGACTCTCCTGGCACTCAGAAACTGCTAGGGTAGGACCCTGCTCCCCACTGTGCCCTGGTGACAGCTGGGGGAGCTGGGCAGGTGGGTGCCAGCTCCTGCCACCTCCCAGGGTGTCACATGGGTCCCGTGGCCCCAGGCAGCATCATCTGGGGACAACCACCCCACCATGCCAGGTACACAGCTACATGCTGTCTCGCTGCCTGTTTATTTAATCCCCCACCCAGTGACCATGATGAACCAGGGCTGGTTGCACACCCCCGGATTCCCTGTGTCCCACGGGGTTCCTCTTGTCCTGAGGTGAGCTTCCATCCCACAGCAGAGGGGCTCTGCACTGCCCACAGCTACATTTCCCCTGCCAGAGAGCCCCCGCCTGCCCTGTGACATCAAGCTGGGGTCACCCCAACCCGGGGTCCCTCTTTTCATGTCCATTCATGGCCATGTGGAGCCACCGCCCACTGCCACATGCACACAGAGCAGTGCAGGAACACAGCACAGGAAAACAGCGCAGGAACATGACACTGTCCCACCTCTGGATGGATTTACAGGGACAGCTATTAGCTCTCCTCTGGCAGCATTGGGGGAGAAATGGATTAAAACCCCTCTTTGCTGGCTCGTTGCTCTTTATTCCTGAGCTACTTTTCTCATCCATCCTGCTGGGGATTGGCAACCATTTGGGATCCCTCTCTTGTCTCTCCCCACTCAAAAATATCCAGGGGTGGTGGGCAGAGATGTCATCTGTAGCTCAGCGGGATGCTTTGATGCCCAGCTCCCGGTCTATGGCCTGGAGGAAACGTTCATTCAGAAAAAGCATCTGCCCATGGGGCAGGAGACGATCCAGGAGGCCATCGGCAGCATCGGGACGGAGCAAGACGTCAGTGCCGGGGCTGAGGAGCCGCAGGGAGAAGAGCAGGCGGGGAGCCACGCGCCGCAGGGTGATTTCGGCCAAGGACAGATTTTCCTGGGGGTCACAAACCAAAGCAAAGGCGAGGGCCAGCACCGATAACCAGACTACCGTCACCTGGTCAGGAAAGGGGTCCCCAGGGGGCATCTGAAAAAGGCCCCCCGGGGCATCTTGGAGTGACACCGGCTCATCAGGTAGCTGGGGGAGCTGTGGCGAGGATGGGCGCCCCAGGGATGACTGAAGCAGTTGGCACTGGGAGGCCACTTGCCTGGAAGAGAAAGGGAGGACACTCGTGTTAGGGACACCCACCTCATCCAGGGATGGAGTGACCTCCTCTACTGGGGGGACAGGGTCCCAGGGGTCCTGCCGAGCCCAGCATCTCCAAAAAGGATGGATCTGATGAGTGGGAGAGGTCATGGTCCTGGGGTTCCCACTGAGCCCTGTCCTCCCCAAACAGGGCTGCCACAGCTCTGGTGGTCCCACTGAGCCCAGGCCCCCGTCAGGAAGGGAGGGTGTCCCACCGTAACGCGGTGTCCCAGCTCTGGACAAAACCAAGGAGCCCCTTCACCAATAAAAGAAAAAAAAAAAAAATAAAAGAAAGGGGGTGTTATGGCTGTGGGAGCCCCAGGAAGAAGGATGGGGCGTCCCAACTCCGGGTCCCTCAGGGGACGGAGGGGGTCACAGGGGTGTCCCCCCCGAGCCCAACACCCCCCTGCACCCCGGGGGGTCCGCAGTGTCCCCTCGCAGCGGTGCCGCCCGGGGCGGGGGGTGTCCCGGTACCTGCCCACGGCCAGGAGCTGCTCCCTGCGCCGCAGCCGCTGCCGGGCACCCGCGGCGGGCGCGCCGAAGGACCGAGCGAGCAGCACACGGCACGGCGCCCCGCCGGCCGCGCCGCCCGCGGACAGCAGCACGAACGCCCGCACCATGGCCCGGACCGGCGCGGACGGACCGGGGAGCGGCGGGGATGGCTCGGGAAGGGGCGGGGATGGCCCGGGGAGCGGCGGGGATGGCTCGGGAAGGGGCGGGGATGGCCCGGGGAGCGGCGGGGATGGCTCGGGGAGCGGCGGAGGCTGGGATGGCCCGGGAAGGGGCTGGGATGGCCCGGGAAGGAAGCGGAGGCCGTCGGAGGGCGGGGCGGGGTGGTGGGCGGGGCACAGGCGGGGCACAGGCGGCGCGTCGCGATTGGCCAAAGAGCAGGAGCAGCGGGAACTGATTGGTCGGCAGCGGGCGGTGGGCGGGGCCAAGGCGGTCCCCATGGCAGCCCGCTGTTCCCGCCCGGCCCGGCCCGCAGGCCCCAGCCCCTGGGAAGCGCCTCCTGTCCCCCGGCATGAACCAGGACTTGTGGCTCAGAGCAGAACCAGTTTAAACAAGACGAGGGTGGGGGGGACCCGTGATGTGTCCGCCCTGGCACTCCTGCACCGGGAAGGCGGCACGGAGGGCTTTGGGGGGAAGGCCAGGGTCAAAATGGTGCTTGTCTCTGGGCAGGGGGGGGACATGGCGAGGGGTGGCAGTCATGGCTTGGGGGGAGCGTGGAAGGCTGCTCGTCTTGGGGGGGACATATGGAGGACTGCATGTCTGGGGGGCCAGGGAGGGGGCCGTGGCCAGAGGGGGCACGGAGAGGGACATGGCTGGGTGGGGACATGGAGGGGGAGGCTCTTCCATGAGACCATGGAAAGCTTGTTTTCTGCCTCAAGTGGCTTCAATGGCAAAGCTGTTTTTTGACAAATTCTTTACGGCTGTTGCTGGTTATTTGCGGGTTGGGGGGATGGAGGTGGAGGTGGGGAGGAGTGTGGGTCTTGCTGTTGTGTACAGGGCACGTATGGGGACACCATATCTCAGCTGTGGTGTCCATATTCCAACTGCAATGTTTTTATCCCAGCTATTGTGTCCATATCCCAGCTGTGGTATCCATATTCCAACTGCAATGTCTGTATCCCAGCTATTGTGTCCATATCCCAGCTATGGTGTCCACACTCCAACTGCACTGTCTGTATCCCAGCTATTGTGTCCATATCCCAGCTATGGTGTCCACACTCCAACTGCACTGTCTGTATCCCAGCTA
>JAWWTY010000123.1:27442105-27473326 GCA_035222235.1 Margarornis squamiger | reverse complement strand
GTGTCCGTATCCCAGCTATGGTGTCCATACTCCAACTGCACTGTCTGTATCCCAGCTATTGTGTCCGTATCCCAGCTATGGTGTCCATACTCCAACTGCACTGTCTGTATCCCAGCTATTGTGTCCGTATCCCAGCTGTGTTGTCCATATTCCAACTGCAATGTCTGTATCCCAGCTATTGTGTCCGTATCCCAGCCATGGTGTCCATATTCCAACTGCAATGTCTGTATCCCAGCTATTGTGTCCGTATCCCAGCCATGGTGTCCCCTGCCAGGAGTTATCCCCCCGGGAGGGGATGGCCGGCCTCAGGCTCATGCAGCCTTGCTGCACATGGCCCCGAGCACCTCCTCCGGCTGCTCTCCAGACCGGGCACACTGAGAGCCGCAGCCCCGTCATGTTGCTGTCCCCCCACAGGACCCTTGGGACGCTCCCTGCTGCACCTTGCCGAGCGGGGACTCTTCCTTGCTCGGGGCTCTCCCTGCTGGCGGGTGCCAGGGCACCGTCCCTGCCGTCCCCCCTGGCGGGGATGGGGACCCGGCGGGGCTGGGGGTCTCCCGGGGCGGCGAGTGACCCCTCCTGCCACTGACCCCCTGCTCCCACCTGGTTCCTTCTCCCCAGCTCTTTCCCGCAGCCGCTGCCGGCAGGACAAGCCCCTCGGGCCGGCGCTGGTTCTCCTGGAGCCAGGAGAGCTGGAATCGGCCACTCGTACCCGAGGGGCTCGCGTGGGGTGCGGATCCCCCGGGAAGAAGGCGAGCTGCCTGCACCGAGGGCGGTGCTGCCCTTTGCACGGCCCCGCTCCTGGCTCAGCCCGCCCGGGGATGCTGCGGGGACTTGGAGGCTCCAGCTCCGTTGTGGCTATAACTCGTGGACGGCCGTGGCTACTTCCAGCTCCAGCTTTTTGTGGCTTCAGCACATGTACAGCTTCAAGCTATTTGTTTCTACCCCCAGCTTGTCTCAGGTCCAGCTCACGGATGGGTCCAGTTTGGTTTTGCTTCCAGCTCAGTTGGGTTTAGATTTCCCCAGCTTCATTTCAGCTCCAGTGTATTGGCAGCTCCAGCTTGTTTCCATCTCCAGCTGGTTTGTGCCTCCAGTTCATTTCCACACCGGCTCATTACAGCTTGTGCTTGTTCAGATGATCTTGGCTTTTTAACAGGGCCATAAATCAATCACTCTCATGACCTGAATATGAACAGATGTAATTGTACATTGTCTAAATATGGACTAAGCTTCAGGGACCAATGCAACCAGACCCTCATCCTCCAGAGGGGTTCTACACAGGTACCTCCATCCCGGTTGCCACCTTGATGAATAACAGGAGTGAAATTCCAAATAACAAGATGAAGAACAAAGTGGTTCAGCCATGGAAGCAATAACCATGGGAATAGGGAAAACAGAAAATTAATGGCCTAAGTTCATGAAGGGTGAAAACAAAGATAAAACCCTCCTTGTCTGGGATGTGTAATGATACAGCTATTTTGACCAGTTCTGTGGTGAAAACTTGCCCTAGTTATAAACTTTTGCTTCTTATAATAGTAAAAAACATACCCCAGCTCAGGCACCCCCTGCCCACAAAAAGACCACGACTCACTGACCATACACATTGATTTCTTGGGACACAATGGCTTTCATTCAAAGCAGAGAAAGCATGAGCCACAGACAACTTAGCCACGTAGTGACTTAAGTAAGATATGTTAATAGCCTAAGATTGTAACTGTGTAAGTAGGCATGCTTTTTTGTGCCTCAGGGTGCTGGATTGGGGAATTTACCACCCAGCACCCCTTTCTGCACAGAACTGCAAATCAAGTTATAAGTCATGGTTATAAATAAATCTCCTTTCTTACAGTGTCTGAGTATCTGATCCTGAGTGTTAACCTATAGAAGCCCTCACCCTTTTAACCACACTGGTAATTCCCTAAGTAATTTTGATATAGGAAGATGATCAAGAAATGTTTGGCTGTTATTCTAGCAGGGAAGACAACTTTTTTCTTGAAAGGGGAGCCCTGTGGCCTCAAACTGTGTTCAGTGGCTGCTGCTGTACCAAATTATTTTTTCCTGTTGCCATTTCCATCCATTCATACTGGCTATAAGATAACCACTGCCCCTTCCAGCAAGATCACAGACCTACAGGTCAAGTCAGTTAAGTTATAGATAATTTCAAGGTAATTCATGCTGTGGTGACTTCATTAGTTTTGTTCTTTCAAGCATTATATAATTATATGGTTATATTAATCAGAATCTGGTCTCTAAAAGGGCTACAAGAGAGCTGGAGAGAGACTTTGGACAAGGGAATGTAGTGACAGGACAAAGGGGAATGATTTCAAACTGACAGAAGGCAGGTTTAGATTAGATATTGGGAAGAAATTCTTTCCTGTGAGGATGGTGAAACACTGGAACAGGTTGCCCAGAGAAGCTGTGCATGTGCCATTCCTGGAATTGTTCAAGGCCAGGTTGGATGGGGCTTTGAGCAACCTGGTCTGCTCACGATTGGAAGGTTGGGACTAGATGATCTTTAAGGTCCCTTCCAACCCAAACCGTTCTATGATTTCATGATTCTAAGATACAAACAGGTTGACTTCTGTCTTCTGAGGGCCAAGCTTATGCAGTCATATTTTCCTTGTGTTAAGACCAAACTAGTTTTCCTTCCATCTGAAAGAGAAAAAGTAGGCTGAAGCAAAATCAAACAGAAAGAGAGGAATTAATCACTCCCGTATTTAGAACAGGATGAGGATTAAAAAAACTCAAGCAAGAGCAAAACAAATAAACGAACAACCAAACCCCAAAGCACAGAAGGATATTTTGGTAGTAACCTTTCCAGTACAACTGCTAACATAAATCTTTTCTGACAAAAAGTGCATTTTATGAACCCATGTGTAACAGTTAACCCATGAAGACTTGTGCACTGAGAGCAAGGTTTGGAGACCAATTACCTCTGGCTCCACTAATTTCAGATGGGTTTAGCAATTCTGTTTTGCTTCACTCCTGGAAAAAATCAGAAATCCCTTCCTGAAGTCTCACAGGGAGATGATGGCACTGGAGTGACTGGAACTGGAGAAATCCAGCAAAACCTGAGCAAAATACCTCATCTGTGCTGCAGGGCTTAGTTTGGCAAGTGAAAGGAAATTCAATTGCACTCTCATGGCCCAGTCTCTTGACCAGGGAAAAGAATTCCCCATGGTGTCTCTGAAGTCACTTCTCATTAAGCAGATGACCAGCTCCAAGGAGAAGCTCTTGATTCAAAATAATATAGTTCCATCATTTTCTTTACAATGTAGTCTTATATGCTTTTTATGGGAAAAACTATTTTATGACAATAGAAATCCTCTTAGTTCATCAGTCTGTACCCTGAAGCAACTTTTCTCGTGTTCTTTTTTCTCCTTATCTTTGAGTTTCTTGGGTTATTCTTAGTTTACAATTACTGTCACATTTACAGGACAGATGTATGCAGAGGGTTGAAGAAGCCACCTCCCTGAAAATCAGCACAAGAGCCACTGTTCAGCTTGTCCACTGTTTCATTTTACACCCTCTTGTTTGATTTCTTGGTGAAAATCATACCAAATGCCTATCTGTCTGCCTGTTGTTTTTGTGGAGAAACTTTCTGCTGGCAGCATTGATGGTGAGAACCAGGACTAGTATGCCAGAAGGGTGTGTTGGTGAGCCTGTCAGTGACCAAAGTGTCACCTGCTGCACACGTGAGCAGGAGCTCATGCCAGTCCTTCTGAAAAGCAATTGTGCTTTTATGTGTATTCATAGACTTGTTTCCCCTGTTAATGGTAGATGATTTACAGGAGCACCAAGAAGAGGCTGCTCTCCAGCAGAAAATTTAAATGCTGTGTGACCTTGTTTTTTGAAGGGTCATTTAACATTTGCATTGTATTTACCCTCATGGCTTTCAAGTCAACTATCTTATAAATGAGTGGTAGAGCCCCAAAAGCCCTGTTTTGGCTTCCCACCTTCTCCTTCTTAATTTTTTGCTGGTTTTGGCTACTCCCATCTCCCATTCCTCCACAAAACCAGCTCCCATCTATCACTCCCATGAAAAATATACAAGTAGTAGAAAGTTTAACAAGACCTCTACCAGAGTTTCCCTACAAGTCACCTGCTCGGAGGTCCCACTGCCATTATTGCAGTCTTTGGCTTCCCTAAATTTGAGCTGTAAATACACTACTTACAGCTGGAACAGCATCAGCAAAACCACTTCCAGATTCAGACTTTGGAAACAGCGTATGACTGATATTACAAGGACTTCCAGATCCTAAGATATTTAATGAAGTGACTGATAAAAAAGAAATACTGCAAATCTCTTGAGATGCTTACGTCATTTCCCAGTGTTAAAATAGCTGGTGCTTTAACCTTTGGGATACAGCATTATAAATTTCCTCTTACAACCAATGTTACAAGGAGATCCAACTCTGCAAAACCAGATCAGTACTGTGACACTTGTTTGCTGAGCACCCTTCCATCCTGGCAACACACTATGTCCCCAGGCATGGAAAAAGGGATCACCAGTTTGTCACCACTGCATACGGCAGAGCACATCATGTCCTACTAAGTAAATGCCATAGGAAAGCCATTCCTACTCCAGAGAAGCCAGAGTAGCATGAACATGCTGCTGCATGCATTCTGCTGCTGACTTCTCATGCATCATGTCCTAGGAAGCCTAATTTAACTAAGGAAAAGACTTGCAATCCTTGCAAACCATCTCTGTCTCCCGAGTGCTTTGGGAGAAACAGATGACCTAGTCAAGCAGAGGGAGCCAGGTTGGATACAGAACATGCAACACAGAACTTTCAAATACAGAAGCACATCTCAGAGTAAGGAAGAACACCTAAAGCACCAAGAGGTGGTACTGGGAAAGATGGGGAAAGAAACACCATTTAACCACCACAGCTTTGCTTACTGCAAATTTTAACTCTGCAACATAAAACACTCTTGGCCATGTCCAATACTTCTTGTGCAGCCAAGAGGTGAGAAAGAGGGCTAACGTGATAGTGAACTGCATTCAAGCTGCTCACTGCTAATGAAGAGCAGGGTGCAGGACTCAAGCTCATGATCTGCACTTCCAGCCGCTCCTGCCAGCCGGAGCCGCATGCGGCCTCTGCTCAGCTGTAGCAAGGACATCCTTCCAGGATGACTTTTGGATATCCTCTTTTTCAAGCACCCTTCTGGCTAGTGAACTGCGACTATCTTGAAGAGTTTCTGGCAAAAGAGTCATTCTAATAATCCAGAGTCGGAAGACCACACCTGACCAGCTGGCTGGCCTTTTCCCACCTCCCGGAAGATATTGAGTGTCCACTGTTTAACAAAACCACTTGGCATTTGCCCACACAAACCACAAATAATACCTTCTCATCTGAAGGGAATAAAAGCATCTCACCTCCCTGCATGTAACAAGTCTCTTTTGTTAAAAGTCCCTTCAATTTTAGACACTGTGATTAATTTCTGTCAGCCTATGGAAGGCATCTCTGCCACACCATCAAGCTCAGATGGCCAGAACTACCATCTACTTCAGCTACTGTTTCAGATCCACAAAGGATGCAATGCTGGTGGCTTCTCCAAACAAAACCCACCTTGAAGTCAGACAAACTGATGTCATGCCTGCTACCACAGCAGCATCAAGTATCTGACAGTCCGAGTTTATGAAGGCTGCTGTTATGTTGCCCCATTTCACATAGTTAAACATGGTCAGTGTGTGCTCCTTGGGAAGCTTCAGTATTGTGCTTTCTGGCTCCTCTACTACCTCATTCTCTGTTATTTTATTTTATATGGTAGAAACCAAACAGTCATACTCTGAATCTGAAGGTGCTGCCAACACTTTTCTTCCAACATGTGGGTCCCTAGGAATTCAGTCTCTTTTCTGTAAGATGGCTAATTGATTTGATCCCATTAACTTCATTTAATATACAGTCCCACTTCACCCTGGCACAGGTTCTTCTGCCATGTCCATGCCCTTTGTACCTCCACATTACTGCCTCCCACCTACTACCACCTATGTCCTAGCATGCTTGTTCCTTAGACTCCCAGGATTTCTGCACAAGGACACGAATAATCCCACTGTCTTAAATTCCTTGTAGCTACAACATTTCTCAAGAGTTTGTCTAGAAAGCCCCTGCCACTCCTGGCCGGCCAGCCAGCCACCCTGCTCTCATGTTGCACTTTGCACGTGAGTGTCAGCTCTGTGTCACCAAAAGCACTGCCAACCAATCTCTGATCTCCTCGAGTTTATCCAGATAAGATAAGGAAAAGAACTGGTTTCAAGGTCTTTATTCCACATTTCTATTTTCTCATTTGGTACTTTCCCAGGTTACAGGAGAGCTCCCAGTTTTTCCGAGAAATCCCTGTTGTAAATGTAAATCCATGAGCACAAAGCATAGCTGTGTGGGTGTTAGTACCTCACCAGACACGAGCCAGCATCCTGGCCAGGAACAGAAGTGCTCCTTCTCCCCATCTACTTCATCCTGTCAGACAGGGATGTCCCATGCCAGGCTCACCACGTGGGCAAGGTGCATCAGCAAGATGTGTCAGACCGGGAGCTGTCTCAGACACTGACCATCCACGTTGTCTTTCTTCAAACCAGCTGCATTACCTGTGCTCCCTTGAGTTGCTGGGAGGCTGCCTTTGATGGATGGGAGCACCCCAAAATTTCCGCTCCCACCTCAAAAGCAGAGCCAAAAGTCCTCCCCATCCTTCTTTGGCAAAATGAGGCAGGCTGGGCTTTTGATCATCAAAGTTTTCCTGTTGGAAGGAGGAGGAGCCGTCTAGTCATGGGTTCATTGATTCCCTGCCCAGCAGGAATGTTTGCTTGGGCACAACCAAGCCGCACCTCTGATGACTAACAGGCAGTGCTCTCTCTCTTTGATATACTATCAGCTGGGTTTATCAGAGTAGCAACACAACCTCCCCACTCCAGGACTCTCCCCTTCTGGTCAGCTCTCCTTACAGAGCAGACAGGGACTGTGTGGGAGCTAAGCTTACCTCTTATTTAAAGGAATCTTAACAGCAGGTTTTAAGCTACCTATTTACTTTTTTGGTCTGTGCAGGAAGTCTGAGCTAAAAAAAAAAAAAAGCAGCAAACACAGAAGCATAATTATTCTGGCACGCCTGCATTCCTACTCCAGGCTCAGGCAGGCAGGGACTCTTTCTTGTTGGAGCCAGGAAGAGGATCTTATCCCTGGAGATCAACGCCACAAACGCGTGTAACTGAAACCTGCAGCCATGCTGAAACAGATATTATCAGATATGTACATCGATCCTGACCTGCTGGCAGAACTCAGCGAGGAGCAGAAGCAGATCCTCTTCTTCAAGATGAGGCAGGAACAGATCAGGCGATGGGAGGAAAGAGAAGCTGCTGCAGACAAGGCTTCAGCAAAGAAGCCACTGCCAAGAAAAGGTAAGTCTTTGCCTCCTGGCTACTTCACCCTCTGGTACATATCTGGCCTAGCCAACTGCTTCCTAGAAATAAGAGGTAATGTATCCTTGGAGTAATTTCTTCTTCCAGGGACATTAACCAGCTTATTTCCAAACCATAACTAAACCCACCTGCAATGGGGTAGTTTTGGCCAGACACACTATGGTTTTACTCCCTGGCCTAGACACTCTGTCTGTGACCAAATTGCTCAACTTCCCTAGCTGGGAAGACAGGGCTTTTTTGCTCCCAGGAGGTGTATCTCATTAAGTTTCCCACTAAATGGGACCTCTGAATCTCCCTTTAACATAACCATGGATTTGAATATCTGTCATGAGGCACCAGCTCTGCAGGAGAGTTGCCACTGAGACTTTAGATCTGAAGTCCCCTTTGCCAGGACTACACAGCGTGCTTGCTGCTAGGAAGACAGCACTCTTCTCCCAGCATTCCCCCACATGCCCTATTTGCAGGTGGTTCACCCTCACACAGATGGGTTGGGCAGTGGTCAGGGATTAAAGCAAGATAAGAAACAGTAGTGAGCCGTATTCCGTGCCCCCAGACTCAGAAATGCCTCCTTCACTGACCTGGCTTCAGTAGCATGAAAAAAACTGGGAAGTGTGGGCTGCTTCCCAGACAAGCTTTCCCTATGTACAGTTGCTTTCAGAGAGGCTCTGTCACCAACAGCAGCCAGGAGGGCACAGCAGGGGAGACACAGGCCCTGCAAAGAGCTACCCAGCAAACAGCATTTGCCAAAGAGCTGCTTCTTTTCCAGCCAATGGGAAGTCTGTGACGTGGAAACTCGGCGCTGACAACGATGTCTGGGTCTGGGTGATGGGTGAGCATCCTTCAGATAAACCATATTCAGCCATTTGTGAAGAGATCCAGGCACAAAGAGCAAAGCGCTTGGCGAGAGAGCAAGGCAAGGAGGGCAGGTAAGCACCCTTCAGCTGGAGGACTCAAGTGTGCTGACATGGAGGAGAAGGCTTTTCTAGGGACTCAGAGGCTGGAGTCTTCTTTGTAGGGGCTGTGGTTACCACTGTCACACTGGACTTGCAGGCAAAAGGCCCAGGCAGAGGTTGGCTTTCTGAGAGGACACACAATGCTGGCAGAGACCAGCTCCAGCCTGAGCCTTGCTCCAGCTCATTGACCCTCCTGTGATATGGCTCCTGCTTGGGACCCTCTGCAGACCAGAGGAAATGCCAACAGTGTTATTGCGGCAGGTGATGAGCTTGGATTGCACTGATTCACCGACAGCTGCCTGTGTACAGCTGGCTGATGGTTGCTCATCACAAATCATTAAATTAATTACTCCACCTACTTGATTTGGAGATATAACTGCCCATATGCACATCACTTCAATGCAGCACTTCTCTGCTCGCGTGCAGCTTCCTTGCAAGATGCTCAGAGAGTAGAAAGTGACTCCCGTGGGTTCCTAAGTCCTCTCTCTCTTGCATTTCAGAGAGACTGACTCTTCTGTGACATCATCTCTACACCCACAACCAGGACTATGCAGTGAGACAGATCTTCATGGAAATAAAAAAAGCACTGTGGAGAAAAAGGAGGAACATGGGAGAAAAATAACTGATACAACAGGGAAAAGCCAGGAGCTCCCAAAGGTAGTCTTTCCCTTTTTCCATAACTGCCTGAAACATGTGTTTTGAGATCTAGGAAATGCAGCAAATCCTGCTTGCTGTAAATAGAAATCTGAAGGAAAAAATGCATCTGTTAAGGCTATTCTATAGTCAGAAAAGAAGCCATGCTGTTACATCCTTCCTTACGACTTGGGAGGTCCACGTGCTATTCTCAGCTAGGATAGATCTGCTCTATACCAACAGATAAGTTACTCTGGATTCCTTTGTTTCCATTCTCTGTGGGTAAAACCAGGGGTGCAGTACTTTCCCTCCTGCACTGTGGCTGGTTTTGATGGCTTTTGGGGCAAGACCAGGCAAGCTATCCCAGGATCTGTACATGTAAGGTCACAGCCCTCAGACAAATTATCTACTTTTATAAAAGAACAAATGAAGATAATTTTACCAGCATCATCTGACCTGTGTATTTTAGGTGTTCTTTGGTTTTTTGGTCTTCTAAAATAGTTAGAAAACAGCTTATGGCCTTGACAGTATAGGACAATTCAATACAAATTCAGTAACTATAGTGTCTGCTTTCTTGTGGTGTTCCATTACAGAAATATTTTTCTCCAGCAATAAATATATTTTACTTTTTAGCTAGCTACAAAAATCCATTTGCAGATAACTGAGAAAAAGATGAGTTAAATTAACTACCCATGCAACCACAGCTGAACAGAAGGGACAGAACACCCTGCCAATTCAATGGGAGAAGTCCAATCTCACTCAGCAGTTTTCATTCAGCCTTGAATGAACTTGTATGAGTGTATATTCTTTTATCGTACAACCACCCAATATTTTGGTATAAAAAGCATGATAACAGAAGGCTGGGTTTTGGCAGAGTGCTCTCCTGCTGCTACCAAAATAGCGAAGGGAATTTGGAGTGGCTGTCTTCTTTATCAAAAGCCTCTGAGTCACATGGGGTTTTTCTCTGCACTGTTTGCTGAAGTTGAGCAACTATGTGGGAGAGTTGTTTTTTTTCAAAGGAAGTTATTAGTCACAGCTGACAAAAAAAACCCCAACAACCCCCACCCCAAAAAAAAAAAAAACGGGAAAGAAAACCCAGAAAACCAAGCCACCATCAAAAATCTAACCCTGTTTCAAAGTCTTCCATGTGGAAATAGAGCAGGGTTGTATATTTTCCTTTTTTTTCCCTTGTCATTTTATTAATAGTAATTTTCCCCACATGTCTGGGGCTTTTGCTATTAGAAGGAGGAATCCAGACTGAACACCTGTTGTATTTTCTAGGCCTGGAGAGGGGCTTTTTCCCACCTCCTGCATTCAAATGTTTTCTCTGAAATCTAGTTTCCATTTAGTTTCCATTTAACATGAGGGATCCAGCCATCGTGCTTTGTCTGTTGCAGGGAACGTTGCTGATCTAAGAAATAAAGCTGCTTCACACACATTTGAAGTTCTTAGCTTCCTGGAGGAGAGGGAAATTGTAAAGCCATGTTCATATTAAATATTAGCCAAGTAGGTGATGGAGCTGAAACAAAGTGTGTCCTTGGTAAGCAGCGTAGTACAGTTACCTCATTATTCGCTGTCCTGTGGGAGCAGGCTGGGTCCAATGGGGAGGTGGGTGGGTGTTTACTCAAAGACAAATCTAACTGTTCACCTTCAAAGGCAGGTCTCAGCTAGAAACTGCTGTCAGGGGAGCTAGACTGGTTTGCAGGGAAGAGCAAACATGACATATGCAGCTAGTTGGGTCAGTTTGTCAAGCAGGAGTTTGCAACACCCCGGCCACGGCTGCAAACAAGCACAGGCAGGTAAAGCTGTGAATGGTAGGTTCTGCAAGGCATTGCTTTACAGGGAGGGAGGAAAGGGGCTGCTCCCTGGGAGCACTTTGGGGGCATTGCTTAGCAAATCTAGGCATGCTTACATCAATCCTGACACACCTGAGTTCTCCTCCTGTAGTATGTTAGGCCTAATATGATGAGAAAACTCCAATGTTTTTCAGAGAAGGCTGGCAAAATTTGTTAACAAAAGTCACAACTGCTTCTGCATCATGCACCTATTCCTCCAAAAGAAGAGCAATTGTTCTAATGTTGCATTTATTTCTCACCTCTCTTTTGCCCTGCTCAGAGAGGAACAAGAGATGTTCACCAGATGCTGGCAGACTGCTATGTGAGGAAGCATAGCTTCCAACAGGTAAGTGGCAACCTACGATGCTCCTTACATGTTAAATAGAGCCCAGGCTTTATCCTAGAGTCCCAGTCAGCCTCAGAGCCTCATCTGACCCAAGAATGTTTTCACCTCTTGGACCGGTTTTATCCAGTGTTGTGATGACTTGGTGATGATACAAAGCAGGCCAGGTTGGCAGGCTGGGGAGTAGCATAGGGAGATGCTCCTGATGATTTCTGGTAGACTGTTTTCCCTTACTTCCTCTGTTGTCATCTGCAGTAAAGACAGAGGGTCTGTATGTTGTTGAAGTCAGAGGGATTACAATAAAGAATGGAGTTCCTAGTATTTCTAGGCTAGCTAAAAAGTAGGATTAAAACCTGCTGGGTTTTTAATGTACTGTTTCTTTCTTAGCCAAAGGAAGCACAGAGGAAAAATTCTGAAAAGACCACAGACCCCCAGGAGGCAATACCACAGAGCCACCCCAGCACAGAGAGCCAGAGAACACTGCAGAAATCGGATGAGAATGAGCCTGAATGGCAGGAATTCTGTAAGATCTTAGGATGACTTTTTCCTATGAGGCTTGAGAAATCCTAGGTCTCTGTGGGGTCATCTCAACCCTTCTCCTGTTACAGTGGAACTGAATAGTAGGTTGATGGGTGGAGAGTCTGGCCAAGAAATACAGCACGTATTATCAGAAATATTTCTGAGTCCACTCAGCACTGAGACTAGAGCTGGGCAGGGAAACGGAAAACTTTTTCTACTAATGCTTTCTACTTAAAACAAGCAACAAAGGAACCACATGAGTATAGCCAGGATAATTAAACTAGAAGCTGGCCTTTTGCAGTAACCATTGCTCTCAAGGACAAGAATAAGGGGTGACAAGGACTAATTAAAGAGGGCTTCCCTGTCATCCAAGCCTGATTCCATCCAAGCAAAGCCCTGCTGCACTGTCTCATGTAATGAATCCAAACAATAGGAAGTAAAATGGCAAACAGTAAGAAACTTGCAGTAGCATCCATCACTGTTGCCAAATACTTTCTGAAGGAGAACCTGATGCATTTTTTCCCCCAGTTCCTCCCCTGCTGCTCAGTAGATGGCAATACTTTACCACCAGTTGTTTCCACTTCAGGCTAAGGGTTCTATTTTTCTGACTAGAAAAAAAAAAGAAGAAAAAAAAAGTTGACTGGTGACCTAGACAATCAAGGCAGTCTTACAGGAAAAAAAAAAACAAAAAACAACAAAACAACAACAACAAAAAAAAAACACACACACACAAAAAACCACAGTCAAGTTCTCCACTTTCCGTAACAGTTTCAGCAAGACTCCCTCCCGCCCTTCAAAATGCATCAGCACTTTCCAATCCTTCAAAAGATTGATTTGGAGTAATTTCAACAGCTTTAATTCCATATGGCTTGCCCCTCACCAGCTTACACGAATGGCACTGCAAAAATCTATGTCTCAACCAGGAGTCAGCATCTGAAATAAAAGCAAGAAGTCTCTAAGTACAAAGGGACCTGCAGATGCCACTTAACACGTGGCAGACACGTGGCAAATGGTCTCACAATTGAGTTAATCTTTCAGCTTGTGAAATGGGTTACTCTTCCACTTCATCAAGCAGGAAGGTGGCCAAAGGGCAGCAAGCTGTAAAGCTGCCTGCTTGTTCGCTCCTGTAGGATTCCTTTTTTGTTCCAGTGCGGAAATCCAAGGCAGCAGATGAGAAGAGACGCTCCCTTGCACGGCAAGCCAGGGATGACTACAGGAGACTTTCACTGCAGGGCATCCGCAGAGGGAAGCAGGCAGACATTTCCAAGGGTGCCACAGCAGGAGATCGGCGACCACTCCAGTATCCACCTCTCCCCCCCAAGCCAAAACTTCTCCCTCCTGTGACGGCAAATGGGAGAGCAGTTAGGTAAGGAAGCCCCTGTGCATTGTGGAGGCGAGAAGGGATGAGATTCTACTGCTTTAGCATGGGATGGTTGAGATGGGAATGGTTAGCTCTAATCCTTGAGTGGAAGAGACACCCCACCGGGAAAAATACAGAGCCTAGGCTGTGTTCCAGCCTGGGATGTGATGAGGCCTTCAGATGTTCACTCCTGGAGAGTAACAGGTTCATTTAGTAGAGTGTCCTAAGCCTGGAGTGCACAGAGCCTCTCTGATGCCAGATGTCCACTGAAAATCATTTTCTACACAGTTGTACTACTGTAAACAGCCTCTTTAGGGCTGTTCTTACATTCCTAAGCAAAAGGAAAGTTCAGCACAAGGATTCTAAACCTATTTGAACTTGATGCACAAACCACAGTCTTTTCTAACAGGAAAGAGGGAATCATGAGGACAATCTCCAATTCCACCGAAGAAAGCATCATCAAGTGGTTCAAAGAGGAGCAATTCCCTTTGCGAGCTGGCTATCTGAAAACCACGGACACAATAGCACCGTGGTTCCATGGTGAGTCCTGAGCATTCCCACCCCAACTCAACTGTTGAAAGAGTTGTTTCTGCTAGCGTGGCTGCTAGCACAGGCTGGGCCCAGAAATAAAAGCTCCTTCTATACTGGAATCAACACGCAACACACTGCAATGCCATTCCGTCTTATAACAGAGAAACTGTCCTTTTGAGCCCTGCACATTTGTCATTCATAGCTGGCCAAGTCTGGAGCAGATAATATAGTGCAGTTAGCAGGTGGCCACGGTCTGTTACGAGCAATGGCAGTGCTGTTCTTCCTGGGCTACTGGGCAAGAAAACAATGGAAGAGATGGCAGTGCCATGGACTGGGTTTAGAGCAGATTTCTTGTGAGAACCGTTCTGTGCAGTCCTGCACAAATACTTGTCTCCCTTCAGTTTTGTGTTTTGGTTTTGAACAGGTATCCTCACCTCTAAGAAAGCAGAGGAGCTTCTGGACAAAACAGTACCAGGGAGTTTTCTGATCCGGGTCAGCGAGAAAATCAAAGGCTATGTGCTCTCCTATCGGTCTGTAGAAGGATGTAAACACTTCCTCATTGATGCCTCCAGTGATTCCTACAGCTTCCTTGGAGTGGACCAGCTGCAACATTCAACTCTGGCTGACCTTGTAGACTACCACAAGGTAAACATCTATCAATGCATTCATTAACTGTTTAATTGCCTTAGAGCACTTCAGAATAAGAAAGACTACATTCAGTTGTTTTGAAGTTGGTAACCAGACCCATTTTAACTGCTGTTGGGTATCTTCTGTGCTGTTCCAGAAGGGTATGTCAACCTGATAGGTACACCTCAGGTGACCTAACACATCTCAAACATCTTAGAGCCCTCAAGCACACAGAATACCTTGCACACAGGGCTCAAGTTACTTACCTTCTACTTAGTAGAAATGTTGATAAGGTGAGAAGTAACAGCGTACTCATGCAGACTCCTTTCTTTTGTGTTTTCTCCATGGTTGTGAGGTGCTGGCAAGCTGGGTGAACAAAAAATCCTGCTTGCATACAGCTTCAGCATGAAAGAGAGCAAGGTATCTTTATAATCTCAAAGCAGGCAAGGTGTGATAGCAAAGATAAAAAATAGAAGGGAAGGAAGAAGGTGGGCAGATTCTTGCAACAATAACAGCAGTGTTTACCAGCACTGACGGCGGTTACATGGGCTCCAAGGAGAGCCAGATGGATTGTTCATTCCTTCAGCGTAAGTCCCCACCATGCGTCTCCTGCCAGGATGGAGAATGATTGGAAGCACAGACTGTACTATCAGGGAATTCCCTGGATAGAACAGGGATTTCCTGAGCAGAGGGCATGTGCTGACTGCAGGATGCACCCTTGTCCCTCCCACAAGCACAGCCAGAAGCATATAGTCCTGCTTACCTGCATGCTCACAGTCCTTGGTCCAGCACTTTCTAGGCAGGGCAGCATATCATAGTAGCTGTAGTTTGCTATAAGATGAGCACAGCTCTTTCCAAGAACTGCCAGAGCTGTGTCACTGAGTTATGGCAGTGAGCCCAGACATTGTGTTATGAAGACAGGGGGCACCCATTTGGGTCCTTCCCCACATTCCCCGAGGCACTGAGCTGTACCACACAGTGGCATGAATGAGTCCACCCCATGAAGTTGTGACAGGTAGGGTCTGTTTGAGAGCTGGTGTTTGATCATATCCTATATCAACAGGATGAACCCATCACTTCCTTGGGAAAGGAGCTGTTGCTTTACCCCTGCGGTCAAGAGGATCAAGAGCCAGACTACATCTCTCTCTTTGAGTGAAGGTCCCAGTCTCACTGTGCAGCCCCATGCTTATATTCACAAAGACTGAATTTGAAACTAGAGCTGCTGATACTTACCTGAAACATTAAGTGCCTCTATTTTATATCCTTCTGAACAAAGCAGGAGGTGGATAAGTACTCTTGTGGGTTTATCACATCAACTGAGTTAAAGGATGCATCAGCCCAGCAAGCTGCAAAACACCTGGATGTATCCTGCACAATGGAGTGAATAAGTTGATGAAGTAATCAGCTGAGCAGCAAGATACTGCCATGGATTTTCAGTGGGATTTTGCAGATTTCTTGGGGGACTTCTGTATTCAAGCTGCCTTTTGTTCTTGAATGCAAAGTTGTGTGCCATCTGTGAAATAGATTAGTACCTACAGTTGAATGAGCTCATACCTTCCTGAAGGCACATAACAACTTGGAGAGGTGAATCGATATTGATATGTCATTTGCATAATGTGAAGCTTAATTCTGTGAAATGCTGTGTCCTTGGAATGAAGGACGTTCAAGCCAAACATTCAAGCAAACCCTGAGTGCCTTTCAGTGAAAGGTGTTCTCTGTGATGAGGGATTTTCATGGAGTGCATTTTTAAACTCCTCTAGACTCTAAATATAAATCCTCACACTTTTAACCTGTTTTTAAATCCCACACAGACCTTTCTGCATTGAGAGGACTTAACCTTTTGAAAGGGAAAGAAGGGACAGAGGAATTTGTATGAAAGACTACCACATGTACAGAGCCTAAAAAAATGTAAGAAACAGCAGCCATATCAGTATTAATACAGTTTACAGAGTGTTTGCCAGTAAAGAATGCTATTTTCTAGAATGAAATTATTTATTGCAAGTTGTGTCCAGATTACTACAATGCATCTGGTGTAAACTTCATCCTAGAACTAGTTCTTTCAACGTAATATTCTTTCTTCTTATCTGTTATGCTGCTCCTTAAATACATCATTCAGAATATTGGCAGAGAGGCTGGACAGAATCACATAACAAATTAGTCCTCACCCAGATTCCCTCATGCTGTTGCACATGACAAACTTTACAGCTGAGGTTTGTGGTGAGAATCTGCTAACATAATTTTTTAGAGACACAATAGTCAAATAGTGAACAAGAGTCAATATTGTTTCAGTTGTTTACCTGCTTTTACCTGTTCCCTTTTTTCTGTTACATCAAGGCTACTCTGCTTGACTTGAAGAAGCAGTCAAAACCTTCAGTCTTACATTGATCTGTGTTTTGTAAGATACAGATTAAAAGAAATTGTAATCATCCGGTCTTAAAATTTACAGCTATGCTGCTAGGCATTTTCCATTCAAGGAAAGGTGATAACTACACTCCAGTTACAGCAGGTGTACTTTGCCAGAAATAAAGCCTTAGTGTAAACTGAGATTCTGAATGTAATGACACTCTGGCACTACAAGTGACTTAATCAGCTTCTTGAGCAATATATCACATTTATCAAAGAAAAAATTTCAACATAATCTGCATCAATCATGAGAAGGGATGTTAGATTATTTGTAGCGGGGGGGGAAATCCCTCCTTCCCTCTTTATGAACTGTTTCTTTTAAAAATACGGACAAAACTAAAGGTTCCTCAGAGATCCTAGAGAAAAGCATCCACTATTTCATGACAAATATGCCATAGCTGTTATCCTGCTGGAGACAAACTGTGAAGTGTTTTCCATACCTATGGGCTCGTAAAGACAGAGAAAAATGTGCAAATGCCTCTAAAAAAGGCATTTTGAGAGGCAGCGTAGAAATAAGGTACATGCACGCAGCAGGACGTGATCAATTTTAGCTCTAAGATCTACGGTAAAACCCTTCAGGATTTGACCTGCTGACCAGTAGACCAGTAGCTTCACATACCTTTATAGTGTACTACTCATTTGCCAATGTTGTCTCAGAACAGCCCAAGGAAAACCACTATGTGTGTCCACATCTATCCCATGTTTGAGAATCATGCCTCAGTTTTGCAAAGATTCACCTGTCTTCTGTGAGGAAAGAAACATGAAGTTTTGTATCTACACTTTTAGATTACTGCACTGATTCCCTCAAGACTGGCTCTTCTATTGCTCCAAAATCTAGTTACTCCAAAAGTCTGTGGAGCAAGGGTGATGCGTGGTGTTGGGAATCAAGGGTGCTGAGGCGGCTTTTGGAGTTTCTCTGTAGAATCTTTCTTTCTTCGAGGGATGCTGTGCAAGGATTATGAAAGCAGTCAATTTGAAAATTGCTTGCTGGAATGATCATGCATCCTGGAAGGATATGGCAATTTCTTTTGCCACATGCCTTTAAGCCTTTAGCCAGGGCATGCTGCAGTCATCAAAAAGTAAAGCAAGGAGTCCCTGTCCTCCCCACCTGCACAGGGGCATCTCGAGTCCCTCCTCCAAGATCCAGTCAGTTGCCATTCTGAGAAAGAGCACAAGCTGTTTCTGGGAAAAGAAAGGTAGAGACCTTCCTAGCGAAACCTATGGTTCTGTTGGCTGCTCTTTTTGGATTTCATATTTTTCTAATTGGTCTGAAAGATCTGTGAGAGCTCCACTTGGCTCACAGGAATACTGATAACAGCAGCTTCCCTTTTCCTATCAGTGCAGTCTCCACCTCTGAGAGAGCCCTGCCAGGTCTCTGCTGTGGTTAGATTCCCCTGCAAATCACTGCGGTGGCCAAGGACTGTGGGCCAGATCTCTCCATCAGTGATACAATTTCAGCTCTTGCCAAACTGGCTTCTACAGCCAAGGAACTGCATAGACAATATATTCCTGACAAAAGGAACAGCATCTCTGTGGAAAACAACATATATGAGAATCACAAGGGTGCTGTTTAAGAACGTAACTTGTGAAACTCTGACAGGATCTGGATGACGTGCTTGCTAAGGTACCCAGAAAAATGAAGTTAAATTTAAAACTGCCCAGTCCTTAGAACTGGAGACTAATATAGATTTGAAGGGACCTCTGCAAATCATCTGGTCTGCTCTGTGAGTGTGGCCAACCTCAAAGTTACATTGGGTTACTGAGGGCTCAGGGAGCCTCAGGTAAGACAGTGAAAGAAAAAACATCACATAAATAGTTAAGGCTAGGCTTGAGGCAGGCTATGATTATGAAACTTTCGTAACATACAACACCCAGTTTCAAATTCAGGTTAAGTGGAATTGTTGGAAAAACTATTGCCTTGGAGTAGCTGGGTTACCATGACTTTCATATGCACTCAACAAGCCATGCCTCTCTCCTCCTGCTGCATAATATTTGTAAAGTTACTTCACCAACACAAAGCCCTTTATAAATAACTTATTATGTGTTCTGGGAACAAAACAGTTCTTTGAAGGATCTACTTGAGTGATTGGTGAAGTTTCTATGGGAAGTGATGTATTTTGAGGTTGAATATACAAGGTTTCCATTCTTTATGTACTTTTGCAGTGTTTTGGACCCTTGGTGATTTGCAAGGGAAAAGGTACTTACAGTAGCATGGTCTCTGCAGATTCTGCATGCAGTGCTTTCCAAAGTGGTTCATAAGTGCTCTTCCTACTGCACAGTGGCACATCAAATAGTGGTTCATTCATTGTTCAGTGCTATCTTTCGTATTTCTTCCCCCAGCTTTTACAAGCCGAAAACCAAACTAGAGTATGTTTCAGACTGCCTTGAACTAACCTGAAGCTATAAAACAAAGAGACTGCTCAAAGAAACAGCATTTAGGTAAGCAAATGGGATTTTCCAGACCATGCAGTTTTTGTTGGCTGGTACATATTAAAATGATAAATAGCAGTCAGCATTAAAAGAAAATGCTTTATATGATCAGTAACTCATACTTTCAACAGTTTTAGGCAATTGAAAACAAATCTATTAAAAAGATGAGTAATTTTTAGTATTAGTACCTATAATTATCATAAGAGAATTTGCACAGTCCAGTAATCCATCACAAAAATTTATTTTGTTAATTACAAAAAAGCTTTCTATGCCCTGGGCAAGACTCTGTATTTGGTTTAGGAGGAATACTTTGGTATAAAGTCAGAAAATGTTCATCAATTTTGGTATCTGGCATTCAGAGTTTAAAGCTTCCTACTAAATCAGTACTGCAAGTTGAGATGTATTTCCTTTCCTTCAGCATGCCTTCCAGTACCCAGGTTGTGTAGAAAAATCACTTCACTTATCTGAACCCAGTTTCCATCCACAGGAAACACAGATCTGCAGAGCATTTTCCAAGTGTTGGAAGGTTGTACTATTTCCTAGTAAGGCTAGAAGTAGAAAACCCAAAGTATGACAAAATAATTTCCAAACAAAAAACAACTTCATTTAAAAATAAATCTTGAGATACATACAGTATTCTAAAGCAGAAATACACCATCTGATTCACATCATACAGACTTGGCTCATTGCTTTTGGTTCACCATCCACAGAGGAGAACAAACATTACCCTCCAGTGGTTTTGAACCATCACTCTTGACCAGTAGGGTTTTCTCATTCTGAATTTTAGAAAGTATTTTCTGAGACACTTCTTTCTCTGTGTGAACTGGGAATGCCCTGTTAGTGCACTGCTGCTGTCCCTGCCATCCCAGCCCCTTAAGGGAAAAGGATTTTTGGTCACTCCATCTTAATCCTCATTAACAATCAGATGTTCTCCTCAGAGCAGGAGCTCTGTACTTACTCAAAAATAGCCCTTTATAGATATATCAGGTGAGATGTAGAAAATAACTCCTAATTATTGGCCCACCAGAAGGTCAATCCTTTAAATAACTGTACACATCTTACAAACATTTCAAAGGAAGAGCACATCCATTTGTTATTGTGCATACCACACTGGCATTTATGTAATGTTCATAGTCTCCATGACATGACCTTGAATCTCATCAAGTGTTCAAGTGTCCCCCAGAAGCAAGTGCCGAACAGTCAGGCTAATGGAGCACTTAAAAGCCCCATTAGAATAAAAATAAAAGTAAGGAGGACAAACACTTTCCCTCTTCTTCTTTTGCTGCCATCCTGCTGGAATCTCCATCCTCTTTCAGTCTCATTCCATCTTTTCTGGTTAGCAACTCTTTTACAAAACACTCGATAGTCCAATTCAGAGGTTTTTGCCTCCCTTTCTATTTCATGTCTTCTTACTGCTCATTTTCTGTCTGTGCAGATGTGTCTCAATCTCTTGCTTGAAAACAAGCATCCCAAGCTGGCCATGAGAAGCCTCATTCATGGCCTTGGACTGCATGCACATTTTGTATTGTTCTGGGGTCAGCTCATCCAGACACTGCTTTTCATGCCACAGATGGAAGAGACCTCTGACAGGTGTTCGGATCACAATGAGGTTGCTGTGAAGGTATTTGCGGTACAGATGTACATCTTCACCACCCCAGCCTTTAATGTCCAGGTCAAAGCCACCTGACACAAACAATATCCAAAATAAAAATAGAAATATATACTAGGAGACTCAATGCTGTTAATTACACTGCAGCTGTTTTCTGGCTCCAGACAGTCCTTTAAAACAGAAACACTTTCTGTGAACATCGAAGTGCCCAAACTTCTTAGCTTCAAATCTTTCACCATCAGACAAAACTTTATTTATACTGAGCAGTGCTTAGATTCTGGTAACCTCTCTGGCACCTAGGAATAGTCTGAACATCTAACCACAGCACTGCTTCAAATTAGTGATATAGACAGTTTGGCCAAGGAAAGGGAAGCTGATCATCATTTTCTATGTTTTAGCAAAAAGACAGGTGTATTGAAGTGTATTTTTCTTACCTATGTTGATAAAATCAGATCTGTACTGGCAAGTCATCCCAAAACCAAAGTCTCTCCAAAATCCAGTTTCTTTTTTAATAATCTGCATGGAAGTAAAGGAATGTTTATATGAAAACAGAAATGCTTTCAGAGTGAGCAGCAGACAAGTCCCTGAATATGGTCAGAAATAGGAGCAACTGCCCTTTTATTCTTCCCTATGTGAATCCATGGCTGGTCCTGAACCCATTCTTGTAGATATTCATTGCATATATCTGCTCCCAAAAAACAGCTGTGTTATTAGCTATCATGTATAAACCCCCTGTTCCAGAACAATCAGGTTTTGCTCCACTCCTGCTGTTGTAGATCAAGTAGAACAATATCACACCACTCTCTGGAGCTTACTTCTTTGCAGGCAAACCATTCTCCAAAATTGTTAGTTTCTTTCTGTGGGATTCAAATCTGATGTAAGAAACATATTGATAAACCAGTGATGCCAGACTCTGCTGTTAGAGTGGCACCTGGATTGTGGACCCCAAGAGCTCTGGAAGAAAACAGTGGTTCAATCTCAATTGCACCACTGACAGCTTTCTGCTTACCTTAATTTTGACAAAAATTAGGAAACTAGCAAGAATAATTTTCTGTTACAAAACTGTTATATCCAGCTAAAATGGAAGTCCAGAGATGTTAGGATATATATCACATAAAAGCCTTTACAAAAATGAATGAACAGTCTACATTACTGAGATGGACCATGAAAACATTATATATTTCAGGTAAAAATCAGAACACTGAGAAACCATGGCTATAATTTTGAAAAGCAGACATCCAAATGTGAAACCCTAAGGTCATAAATTCATGTATGTGAATGACCTAACCCAATCTGGAGAAACATGCAAGAGCTTCAAGGCACTGGGCCAGGTATTTAAATCCTCTGAGCAAGTTAGCAGTACTTCACACTCTTCAAGGTCTGGTTAGAAACCTACCCCTTAGCAGCTGCTTTGGAAAATCTTGACTTCCTTTGTGACAGAATTACAGAAGATGAGGAGACAGAATTTCCATTTCTGGATTTACAGATCCCAGTGTTTCCTTTACCAAGAAATGCTCTTCCAAAATAGTCTATCCTGATTCCTTGTTCTTATCTCCCCTCTTTGTTCATAACTGTTGTCACTTCAATCACTTTTTTCCCCCTATTTTACCGCTTACATTGCTATTGCTTTCATTTCTCATTTCTCCTTTCCTTGAAAAAAGCAACTCACTGCAGAAGCCAATTAAAAGGAAACAAGATTTTATCTGTCAGGTCTCCACTGTAACAAGTCTCCATAACGAAGCCCTTACAGCAAGCCACTCATATGCATTAGCATTATTATTTCCCATTAGCACAAGTGGTTCCTGCATAAATCAAATTCCATCAAAGATTTTCAAAGGCTTTTTTTTTTTTCTCAGCAGCCTAAGTACTAGGACAGAGAGCTAACACTGTCTAGTTTTAATGGCATAGATCTGGCCTCATGCCTGGGAACCAATGTGGGCTAAAAATATTAAAATCTGCATAAAAAGGAGATTGGCTGTACTTCTTAAAATCAAAAAGCTTTTCTGACATGAGCATGGCATTTTATGATTCAAATATTAGCTGTAAGTATTTTCAAAATCCTGACAACATACTTTCTGGACTTCATGCTAGCTTGAGAGTTAAACTCTATTTTATTCCCTAAGCAAAATGCTTACAGGCTTGAGGATCCCTGACGGGGTCTCATCAGAGAGAGAAAAGCTAACACGAATCCCATGGTATTATCAGAACAAGTCTCCTCTGAGAAAAAAAAAAAAAAAAGGAAAAAAACCAGTAGAAGGGATTTTGCAGACTCTTCACTAAAAGGCTTTCTGGTTACATGTTTGATAACACAAAGAACAGTAGACAAAAAAAAAAAAAAAGAAAAAAAAAAGTATTTTTAAACTCTCCGTTTTTAAAGAGGAACTGTACAAAGTGGGGTTAGGGATGACAGAAGACTGGACTCAGACCTCAGGTGATCTTTCTCAGCTGTGACTGCTCCTGGGCTCACAACATCCCAAATTTCTACCGACCCTACCTAGCTAGAACACATGTAGAAGCTGGGATGCTCTGGGAACAGTGTCCAGCCTGAGACATGATGGGTCCTGGTAAGTGCAGTGGCTGGCAGTAAGAGGGGCAGATGTGGCATGCTGGCACCTGAGCCAGAGGAACTGAATGAAGCTGCACAGTTAGCTTATGCTTCTATTTGAAAATTCAACCACTTAGCAGTACTAGTGGGCAGAGGACTGTGACCCACTGAATCTGAGAGAAGCAAGAAGAACTTCTATCAAGCCCTTAAGTCCAAGACAATACAACACCAGAGCACAAGAGAATGGAGAATAGTGTCTGCAACCATGTCAAGCAATTGCTCTGTCACTAGCATTCATGTGAACCTCTTGTCTGTGTCTTCTCTTTCTTCTTCTCTACAGCTCCCTCCTCATAAAGGAGATTCATGCCTGTCATAACCGGATGCCTTCTGGCAACGTTTTTAAAAATACTGCTTTGTTCTTGTACCAAAAATAAGTAGGTGAGATGGAAATCAATAGAGTTATGCTGTGTTGTATCAGTGCCAGATTAAAGCCAGAATGGACAGCTCCAAGAATGTCATTTAACTCTGAGACAATGTAGTACACTTCAGAAACAAACTGACTGCTCACAGGCAACTTAATCATGACTGTGGGATGGGAAAAGCATTCAAGGTAAGGCATTCAAGTAAGTGAGGAAAAAACTGTGACAGCCCCTGGAATTTTGTTTTCACTGACTCATCTAAGGATAGCTATACTTTTTACAAACGCCAGTTCTTCAAATGCAAATACTATTCAGTTCAAGGAAGAAATAAGAGCAGGATCAGGGACCGTCACCCCCCCAGACAACACACCATGGAGGAACTGTTTGCTAATTAGAAAATCCCTTCTGGCAGAGAAGCAGACATGGTTCAAATTCTTAAGTTCCATGCAAAAACTTCAAAAAAGGGTTTAAAAAAATGGCACCAAGATACTTCCCTGTGAAACACACCTGCAGAACTCACAGTAAGATGACTGTTGTAGTTAATTTTGCCTATGGTGGTCACTGTACAGAAGGAAGAGGGAAATGCTACCAAAGAGCACATGCACCTTTAAAAAATGTTTTGTTTAAATGAAAGCAGGCATTCAGAGAAGAATGTACTTACCAGCTGCTGTTCTAAAGATGGGATGGAATCATGATGGCCATAAATTATACTGGGGTTATACTGGCTGAAGAGAACAGGATAAAACACCTTCTTCCCTGGAAATGACAATGGGTTATTATTTTTTTTTTTAGAAAAAGGTGTATAAAACACAATTTTGTCTCTTACAAGATGCTGTCCAGACCAGACCAAATCCAGAAAAAGTCACACAAATTTTGCACTGAGCCTGTTTTTTTGCATGCAAATGTGAATGTGAGGATAAAATTAACAAAAAGATCCTGTTCCAGAAAGCAGATGCTGAAGGCAAGGGATTCAATCACAGTAGGAGCAGAAATTGTTATAACTGATTTACAGTAGCTTCATTACCAATTCAAAGGCAAGAATACTATGGGAAAGGCTTTCACTTAATAGGTAAAACCTGTTGAAAGACAATATATGTCATGAGTAGCAGTACCTGGCTGTGTGTTCAGTCTGCAGGAGTTCAGGAATTCAGCTGTGAAGTATATGTCCACATCACAAAAAAAGAGAACAACATTGTTTCCTTTCCAAAATCGAGCACCAACATCTAATCCTTTGCCCCTGGAAAATTCTTCATTCAACTGGATGAAGGTAAAGTTCTTGAAGTTGGCTGACCTAGAAGGAAAATATTCAGCAACTTACCCTGTCCATATAGCTCTTCATGTAAGTCAGGGATGGGAACCCAATATAAAAGAATTAACCTAGAGATCTGTAGCAACAGTTCTGAGAGCAGTTTGAGGAAAGAAATGTCCTCTTTGACTCTTAAGGAGATTTCCACTGCATCTGCATTTAGAGCTTGACCTGTGAACTCACACTCTAGCATTCCTGGCCACAGATTTTCTTTGGGCAGACCTCACAAAAATCCCAACAAGGCTTTGATTGACAAAAATATCTTTAGTGTGCCAATAGAAATTATCTGTGGTCATATTACTCTATCTATATAAGAGTCTTCTTCCTACATGGAGATGATAACAAAAGGCTACACTGCCACACGATCCTGACAAATGCAGCTATGTAAGCAAACTCAATAGACCAGAACTGGCCAAAAGCATCCAGTTTCTGTGTGCTTGACTGAAATTGTCTCCAGCCACCCTTGGAAGTCAACTTTCAGTCCTAACAGTTAAGACCACTTTCAAAAGCACTGAAGAGTTATTGGTGGAGGGCAAAGCTGCACTGATGTAAAATTCAGTAAGATCTGCTTTGTGGTTCTAAAAACCAAGGTCACAAAACCACAGGTATGGAATTCTCTGGGTAACACTATTTTTATTCAACATATTTTTTAAAAAACAACAAAAAAAGCACCATTTTCTCCGATCCAGTTGAGAACTTTTAGGCACAAGAACTACAAGTTTGACCAGTTATGCAGTCTCTGCAGTATGAGTGCTGTGTATGAACAGAACACATCAGAGGTTCAGGTACTTACTTAGAGGTATTTTCAAGTATTGATCTGACTTCGTTCATTTGTTCTTTTCCAAAGTAAACTACAGTGAGGTGAATTCTCCCATCCTGCAGAATGCCCATTTCCCTAGAGAATAGAGACAGATGTGTGACTTGTCCCAGGAGTTAGCTTTCTTCAATAAACTGTGTCTGCTGGGGAAGGCAGGCTAGGGTGAAGCTTGGAGTCATGCACAGGAGCATGATTCACTGACAGAGATCCTTGTCCTGACAAAGGAGATCCCTGCCTCTGTCAGATGGGACAGAAGTCTACCTTTCAGGCAGATTAGGATCCAGCTCTTTAATCACTGTTTGTTACATTAATAGGACACTGTTAAAACAGGCCATCCAGTTCCAGGAAGAATGACCATGCAGGCAACAACTCCAGCACTTAGGAGAATACGAGAAGGGGGATTTTTATACATGCCCTACCTCATAACCTTGATTTTTTTTGTAACAGATATTACAAAATTCAGATCTTTGACATTTACTAAAATCTAAGTATCAATCAGAGATCAAATCTGTAGCCTAAGACCAATCAGAACTAACACTAGGCATACCTCATTTGCACAAAGTTTAGTCAGCAAGAGTTCATCTGTAATCAGCAGAGAGATCAGCATGACCAGAGGGCGATTTCTCCCATCCTAAAACAAGCACCTATCAGATGGCTAATTTAGACAAGGAGCCTATTTTTAGATGGCTGTAATTAGGCAAAACAAATCCCATTTTAAGAGTCAGAATCTGTTCATAACACAGTCTTATGGAAAGCTATTTAAAGTTACATCTCCAGACATCATCTCTGGGCTGAAAAATAAATGAAGTTTAAAAGTAACTATCCTAAAAGTTCAAATACATTTCCTTCTTGCTCCTTATTGCCTTAATATTTTATCTAATGGGGCCTGGCAAAGTGTCTGGGACTACTGATTCTCCCTTTCCTTAGAAATGTTCCTTTGCAACTACTGGCATGAAATTCTCATGTTGCCACAATTGTGTGTGCCCAACAAACAGACTGAGACATATAAGTCAGATACATGCAAATCTGAAACTCTGATGACTGGACTATAATTGCTTGTACTGCTAATCACAATGCATGAAGCAGCCAAATGCCTTTCAGGACTGTTATGTAGAAGTAGCCGTGAGTGAGAATAACTCCTAAAATTACATCTGACTTTCCAAGTAAGAAAAAGCAAAGGCAGCACTGCAGTGGAAACCTACCTGAAATTCTGCATGAATTGCCGAAATTTGCTGGCTCTCTTGGCCAATGGCACAATGACATTAATGAGTGTGTCAGACATATCGACATTTTCATTTTTCACTTTCATTACAGGACCAAATGGCCGGAATAAAACAATCTTCTTGAACTGATGTTTTGCGTCTCCTTTGAAAGTCAGCTCATACAATGTGCCTTTATTTTTTTCTGTGCGGTAGATCCCTACGTGAAAACAAAAGTGAAGAGATTCTTGGATTAAAGCTGGGCTCCTGGGTGGAAAACCAGAGTGCACTTTTTATTTGCTACACCTAAATCGAAAACACAGCAGAGGCATGAGATATTTACTTTTAAACCAGCACCCACTCCACCATCATTCGGAAGATGCTGTCACTGTGGCAGGGACACAGCCCTGGGTTGCAGGAGCTATTTGGTATTCTTGCAGGCACATTCCTAGGCTTGGCTGGGTTACAAACCCCTGAAGGTTACCAACTGCTCACACTTAGTATAACCCAGCAGACATGCTGTCCTTATTTTTCAGACTGGTCCAATTGCACACTGTAGGCATGCATGGTAATGGGATGCAGAGAGGCTGCTAAAGGCATCCTGCCTCTCTGCCATAGGAGCGATTAGGCCATCTCCCAGAAATGCAATTTCCTGATGAGCACATTAATTTCCTCCATTCTGGGAGGTTCTCTGGAAAGTCCCCTAACAAAACTATGCAACCAGGCCTCACCAGCCATCAACTTCACATCAGGACAAAACTGCCTGTTACTCAGCTCTTGAGAGACTTTTATTTCCTTTCTGGCAATGATGCCCACTCCTGGTCAAGTAATGGTCTGCAAAGATGACACTACCGAGTTTGTTGGAGGCTTGACCCAGGACACCATGTTGGAGACTGCATTGAACAGTCTCCAAGGATATTCAACTCATGCAAAGGCGTATTTATTTTCTGTATGGAATAAACTTTTAATATACTTGATGGGTGAAACTGATCCCATGCGAAAGGCCAGCATGAACTGTAAAAGGCCTGGTCATGCCCCACTGAAACACTATTCCGATACCTTAAATGAGATCAAGTTGGTAAAAATGCTATAGATTTTACCCACTCTAAATGATACTGCAATCCCTACAGTGCATACAGAAATAAAGCTTTTTCACTGTCAGATCCGTCAGGTTTAAGAAGGAATAATTAATGCTAATTCTAACTACTCATGAAGCCCCTGTAAGCATGTTAGCAACTTCATCAGTGCAAGAGTACAATTGGAATGCCTTCCATCTCTTGCAGAAGTTAAAGAGACAAGCAAAAAAAAAATGCCTGGAAGAAAACTCCTCCTTCTTGACTTGATTTTCTTTTTTCTTTCCTTCTTCTCAAAACACCACCAAAATAGTGTGGGTTTTTTTATTTATTTAATCTTGTTCATTCCCCTGATGTGTAACATTGCTATGCATATAACCCATAGACTGTCAGCTCTGTCTGTATTTCTTGTGAAGGTCTAGGTCAAAGTTTTCACTGATCAGCAAAGTGACATAAGCTCTTCATCCTGTACTGCAGCTTTTACATTGGTATAATCAAAAGACTAATGAAGAGTGATTTTATCCAATGAGAGTTCTGTAGATTGTCTTATCTTCACTATCATTCTGTAAGTGTTTTACTCTTAATGAATTCTTCAATTGGTTAATAATATATGCAGATTTACTGATCTGTTATTCACTTCATGTTTTATTTTTAATATAAGCTGAGTCAACAAATGCTCTAACCCTGCTTCTAGGATAGCAGATGGATCTAGGGACATAGCATCTCCATAATTCTTTTACTGCTAATGTTTCAAAGCTGTGCCCTTGACTCCTCCTACCTTTTCCCATATAGTCTGCCCAAGGTGCAGACCATAAACTACATCTGTTATTGAACTTGAGATCACTTGAATGGTGACCTAATAGTCCCTTCATTTCCTCCTCCTGGTTGCCAAAGAATAGAAAACTGGGCCTTTGAATTCTGCTCACCCATTTATTCTTACAGAAAGCCTGCTGATGATCCAAGTATGTTGCTGTGTGCACTCATTTGCTCAGGCAGTTTTTGAACACAGGTTTTACCAAGGACGTTTGTGTTTGAAAGGTTAAGGCAACATTTTGACAAAATCCCAAATTAAATCTGATTTGCATTTTTTCTAGAGAGAAATAGATAGGACTGTTTCACTTGTTAGACACAGTGAACTGACATTTTTCATAATAACAAAGAACTAAATTAACAAATCTAATAATATCTACCTACAACACCTCAAAGTCTTTGCTTCTACATTCTCTTCTACCCCACCCCATAAACAAGAATCCCAAAAATACCACTTGCCCAGAGAGAGGTACTACACAATAAAGGACGCCTTGACAAATAAGAAGTACCTTAAAGCAGAATGTATGTTGTGACCTGAGGGAGGTCCCTCCTAGTGTTATACACACAGGTGGCTTCTAACTCTGTAGTTTTGGTTTTGTCCAGTACTTTTACCACAGCTGAAAGCAAGCAACTTAGGTGAAGGCAAGGTTGCCTTGCACAAAATGGTATTCCAAAAATTTATAATCCTAACATTTTACATTGAAGAGAACTGTATGCAAGTTTAAGGCCTGTAATCCGTTTTCAATTTTTAAGCATCTTCTTTCCTTCTTTAGCTATGATCTTTTTAGAAGCAGAGAACAAACTGATTTGTCCAAGATCAGGCAGTGAGCCTTGGAAACGAGTCTGAATGGCCTGAGTCATTCTGGGGACTCACAGCAGAACATCCTGCCTTTTACAATTTTTTTCCATTTCCGAAGGCACTGCTTCATTTGTGCAACCAGGACTTTTTACATGATTCAGAAAGATGTGTAAAGCACCCTCCATTCTAAGATACGAGGTACAAGGAGAGGAAAAAAGTTGTCTCAAAAAAAAGAAAAAAAAAAAAAAACCTTTTCCTGAAAAGATTGCTCCTGAAATGAAGGCTTTGGAAAGGCTGGAGGTTCACTGATAATCTATTGCTTCCATTACAGCAGCTATGTTTCAGAATTTGCACTGTTCCTTTCATAGGCAGGGAGAAAAGTTAAAGTCTTTGGAAAGCCAATGTAAAAAAGTAAACAGGAGCTCTGGGTCAGCAGAGAGAGTAGCCCTAAAATGAGGAAAAAGTGACAAGCAAAAGCCCTGGGCTGAAGGGCTGACCAAAGAGCAGTAATGTACAGTCTTCAGAGCAGCAATTTCCATAGTTCTCTAAAGAAATGGAAAATACCTGACCTCTATCCAGCAGGGCAGACAAACAAGTTTCACCTACAGGGATCTACATGGAATGGGTAACTAGCAACCAACCATGCATTCTTAACAAAATGCTGCTGAGTGGATGACAATTTTAGCCTCAGTTCCACAGACCATGGGTCTCAAGTCTTCCACTGTCACTGGAAACACTCCCTGGACCCATACTCATTACTGCTGTTAGATGTTGTAGGAATCACTTCTTAGGATTTATCAGCATTTACTGTCCCCATTTTAACTCTGTATTATGATGGTCTTTCCACTTCATGTGCAGTAAAATACAGCATTTTATCCTTTGAGGAAAAGCATCATCCTTTTTCCCAATAAGCTTTCAGTTCAAAAACTGCATCAGGTAAGCCCACCACCAATGGCTGCTGACTTGAGAAAGCAAAGCTACTCCTTTTCACTTGTATCCAAGATCTTAATTAAATTTCCAGTCACTAGACAGCCACGTACTTCAAGTAGGAAAACTTATGATACAGCATATTTGACAGTATCATGGCAAGGCATTTTTTAAGGAATCCAGGGATTTTCTGGAACTGTTCCTATTAGGAAAGAGTATATCACCAGACAGTGATTCCATTCACTTATGGAACACACCACTCAGGCTTGTCAGTCTCCAAATGATTATCTCCATCTTTGAGAAAATAAATTGACTCCCAAATCTATCAGCTGCTATTTACATAAATTAATGATCAGACCTGTTATCCTGCTCACTGAGCAACAGGCTTTCTATTGGAAACAGAGCAGTCCTTTGCTTGCTTATAATTCTCAGAAATTTCTGATTTTTTCCATGCTGTTTCTTACTGACTCCCCATGGCAGAAAACTAGTGAACTTGGTCCAGAAGTGGGAGGAATAAGGAAGAAAGGGGAGCAGCTGAACAGTCCAAGTGCCTCTGCAAAGTGAGAAGCAGAGCAGCAGCCAGATGGACACATTTTGAGCTCCAGGGAGAAGGTGTGGCTCCTTGGCTGTGAATAATGCGGGGGGGAGTGGGATGGAGGCGGGGGGGGGGGTGGG
>JAWWTY010000123.1:27359329-27442005 GCA_035222235.1 Margarornis squamiger | reverse complement strand
AAAATTCCACTACGTGTCAGCTATTACTCTGAGAGGAGAACTGTCTGAGAATCTATCCAAATTTAATATAACAGCAATTCCGCTAAGAAGTTTAACTCAGATGTAATGTACTAAGGTCACAGTCTAATTCCCACGCACAAGTAGCTCTGTCTAGAAACTGCAGAGGATGCAACACTTATTTTAAGAGATCCCAGCCACAGAGTCAAAACATTTCTCCTTAAATATAAGAACTGTTTGAAGAAACATTTTGCCTCTGTAAAGATAAGAATAAAGGCATAAAATGACAAAAAGGGAGAGATACAGACCCTAACCAAGTTTATTGCCCCATACAACCACCCTACCTATTGGCATATGCTAGCAATGAACTAGTACTGAAAAAGTGATAGCAGGTGCCAGATGTGATCCACAAGAACAGAAAAATTCACACAAGAGGCCCAAGCAAACAAGATTAATTTGCATGACTCTGTGTGCTAGCGAGTCTCAGGATCAGCAACAGACTTGAGTAAAGCCAGTGTCAAAGGCTTTGCTCAATAGAGCAGAAACAAGGACACAAATCTCACATCCCAAAAGCAGTAGTTCAGTGTTTAAATCCTGTCTCTGACTCCAGTGATCTGATTTTAATTTCAGCACATCTCTCTACTTGATCAACCTTACAACCAGGTCAGTAGCGCCACGTTTAACATAAGAGATGCACACAGCTTTTGTGTGCTGTTATTTCTAAAGCAGCTGGAAGATAAGGACTTAGAGAGTTAAGTGGTATTACTTTCAGTGCAGATGTGGGCCACATCTCCCAGAAAGCTCCAGATACCCTTGGCAGTTCCAGAAAAAGAAAACAGCTGGCTTGGTGGCTGAGTAAATGCAGCTCATGGTTGCTGTGTTGCTGGATTTATATTAAGCTGCCAGAAGCTGACATAGAATCCAGTCTGTTACTCACTTGTTGTGTAGGCAGTGGCACCTGCAGAGCACTGTTTCCAAAACAAGTTCTGAGTCCAAACTATAACTGAAATGGAAAAGCTGAACTGAAGACTCAGTCCTCCCTTCACCTGCTCAAGTTACACAGAACAATGGATTTGTTTGTGCCTTGATCAGCTGGTTTTGCCATTCTTGGAGAACAGAGGATGGGGAGAAAGAGAGTGACAAGAGATGACAGAGACTTGCAAAGGAACTTGGCAGGGAATTCTACCAAATCCCTTTGTTTCCAGCCCCAGTGCACAGATCCCTGCATTTGGAAACAAATTGGTCTGCACTGCTGAGTGAGAATGAGAATTTGTTCCCTTGCACCAACAGAAGCAAGGACCTGCCCTGCAGCTGAGAATGCAAGGAAGGTTTCTTGAGCTCAGACTGAGCTGCACACAGGGCTCCAGTTTCTTGAGCTCCGAGTCTCATTTAGGGCTTCCTCCCTCCAGGAGTATTTCACCATGGTATGTGAAAGCCAGCAAGACCATTACTGCATGAAGAACCTCCACAGAGCCAGTGCTACAGGGTGCATCTCTTCTCCAGGCCTTTCTGCACACCAGCTTCTGCCTTGTTAGCCAAGGGCAGCACTGGTACCTAGTCACAGACCCTTGACTGTGCACAAAGACAGGCTTTAAGCTTAATGGATATTAAGAAATGTATGGCAGGAAGCAGTTCCTCCTATCTCCTCACCCTCTCCCATGGAAGAGCTGGTGCCAAAGAGTCCTACATGCTTGTTCAGCATGTATAATAAACTATAGAAACTTATTTTGAAAAGAACAACAAACAGAAAGGAGGAGAATGGGAGCATGTGGCTCCGTGATGCATTCAAATGCTGGCAGCCAGCAGCACTTCCCAGTTCTCTGCCCATGCCCTGGTCCCATGTCTGAGCAAGAAGAAATGGACTGATATGAAGTGCCTGGAGCAGAGGGGAGCAAGGACCTGGCTGAATAAGATCTCCACAGTCTAAGCATCTCATATCCCTGCCACGGGAGACACCTGCCCAACTGACAGGCATAATCCAGAATGGTTTCAAGAACCCAGTGTCACCAGAGAAACATATACAGAGTGGAAACAAGCAACTGGCCAATGCACAGCAGTAGTTTGTCCTTATCACATGGATGATGCATTTTGCTATGCTCTATTCATAGATGCTTGGTGAAGAAAACAATCCACACCAAAATCACTAATGATGAGAGCAGTCATGCTATTAAAGGTAGGCGTCTTACACACATGTTCTCTGTGTCTGCAGTACAAACATCTGAAGATGAGGAAGACAAGTTTTTCTTCTATGCTAAATTCAGATAGGTCAGATGTGGATTAAAACTCCCATCTCCCTCAGCAACTCAGTCACACCAGACCTCCTCACCAGCGCTATGTGGACCTTTTATCCTGCATACAAACCTTCAACGAAGTCGGAGGCTGTGTATACACGGTGCTTTGCATTGCCGATCCCCTCTGGTTTGTTCAAACTCCCAACTGCTAACTCGATCACTTCTATCAACTCATCTCGCTTATCCTTCCTTACAGGTTTCTCTTCTGGGTGGCGTGTCAGCCCAGTCTCCAGTTGGTACACCTTCTGGAGGGTAAAGCTCTCAAAGGGCACAGCTGCATACTCTGTGGACAGCTTAACACCGCTGTGCACCTCTGCTTTGTCTACCTGGGAACGGAGGAAAGCCAGCAGGTTAGCCTGGGACTTCTCCGGGTTACTGTGGTCAAGCCAAATGTCCATGGGGTTTGGGTACTGGTTCTGCATCTTCTTAAGCTGCTCGGTCCTGCCCTGGAGTGCAGCTTTCAACTGGGCAATTTGTTTCTTCAAGCTGACAATGTAATTGTGGTGTTGCTCTTCTCGCTCTTGCAGAACAGCTTCATATCCCTCCTTCACAGTTGGACTGTGCACCCTGGGCAAGGCAGGCTGCTGGTTGTCACCCTTGGGTGTGCAAGCCAACATATAAACAATAGACATTGAGCAACAGGCCACCACCAGCAGGCCTACAAGTCGGGGGAGAAATAGAATAAATCCTCGTCGGAGCATCATATCTCAAAAAACAGAGTCTAACCCTACACATGCAAAAGTTCTTACATCCATGCAGTGCCACAGAGGCCTCTGGACTTGGAGTACTTCTACACAGATGCATGTATGTGCAGGAGCTGGCTTGTCAGCTTTTTTACAAGGTGTGCTCTGCCTCTATATAGAGCTCTCTCTGGTGTTTACCCAGCAGGACCAAAAGACAAGCTGTGAAGCAGACAGGACACTTCCCGATCCTCATGGCAACACCTATGTTGCTGCAATGTGATCAGATGGTGGCTGATGAAGCCCGAGGATCTGAAAGACAAATGACAGACAGTCATTCAGGAAAGTTAAAATTTGGTCATTCAGTCCAGGTTTAGAGTATTCTAAGAATTTACCTTGTTTCTCAGCTGCTCTAAGCAGATCTCAGAGCTGTGACGTGCTTGGGCCAAGACCCAAAAGATGCCTAGATCCCTATGTGGGAAATCCTGTATGAATGCCTTTAAAGCTAGTAACATGACTTGGTCCATTGCCAATAAAAAACTAGCCCAGGCCTCAAAGTCTGCCATTCTTTAGAAATACTAGGAAGTGCCTGGTGGTGAGATGATGAGGTGCTTAGTTCATCCAAGCAATGATGACCCCCCAAGCATTCTCAACTCTTGGAGTGCTCAAGTTCTGAAAGGGAGGTAAGACAGTCCCACAGCTACAGCAGATATTTTAGCTTCCAGGCACATTTTTCCAAAACACCAGGAGGCAAATATAGTCCATTTGAACATATGAAGCCTGACCTGGAGTGATATTTGATAACCAAGAGACTAGAAACTGTTATAAAGGCCAATTACTGCAAGTAACATTATTTGAGATGTCCTACCAGATGCTCCCATAAAACCCAAATATCTAGAGATAGGACTTTTTCAGGAACATTCAGATCAAGTCTTATTCAAAATCAGGGGAAGCTTTGTTTCCATTCTAGGAAGCTGTTCTCATTGTACTCAGTTTTACCATTTCAAGGCCCTCTTCTCTTTCTCCTAATATTATAAAAGTTTATGCAACAATGTACAGTAGTACTGTGCTTTTTCATGTGTGCTCTCTGCCCAGGACTGCAGGCCAGAGAAGGTTTAGGGAAAGATGGTTTAGGTATCTTTGAAAATAAGAGAAGTTAAAACTGGGAACATTATTATTTTTAATAAAACTTCCTCATGTATATGTAGAAACAGGAAAGAAAAATTAGATGACTGAACAATAATATTGATCTAGCTGTAAGCTACATTAAAACAGTTGTGCTGAGAACATTAACCAGTGGGATTTTCAAAATCTCTCAGTTTTGGCCCAAATCTATGCTGGTGCAAAGAACTTCATAATTTACTCAGTTGACTGTACACTTGGGGCAAGGCTGAGTAACATTCTGGATTACACAGTGATGCTGCATTGTTAGAGTCAAACACAGACAAATTAAAGCCTTGATGCTCTCCCTTTGGATGCATGCATGACATTGTGACAGTCTTTTGCCAACAGAGATTCATAGCCCTTTTGGGTGTACATCTTTGATAGCAGACCCCTAAGTAAAAACAGCTTAACTAAGAATAAGACTTTCAGAGTTATTTTCAGTTATTTCTAGTCCTAAGTCAAAGTCTTATGTAGGACTTTTTATCACCTGCCCTGTGACTTCCTCCCCCCTCTGTCTTGATTGACTATTAGTCTATATACAGCAGTTATACAGAGATATTTCTGATGTTTGAACTGTTATCATTCTTTTATCAGTTTGCAGAGCTTCTAAAAAAAACCCCAACTCTTAGAGTAGAAGTTGAGGGGGCTAGAGTGAGCTACAAAAATAGTACTGTGTTTTTCTCAAACTAATGCTGAATGACTACTATGGCATTTATAGGATTCTCCAGAAAATGTCAGCATTTTGTGAAGGAAGAATTGTTGATTTTGAAGAAAATATTCTAGCAGCAGGAGAAAAGGACAGGACAAAGTTGGCACTCTTACCTTTTTGATGTGATCTTCTCTTTGGAGCATCTTGGTCTGCTATAGCTTCTTCTCAGCTTGCCAAAATCATCCCCTGTTTATCTCCCTTCTTATGCCCACCCCAGAAAATGCGTGTTCTATGAAAAGCGCTGTCAGCCTCGGAACACCTCTTCATTGCTTTCACATTTGTCAGCTGCCTACATCTTCAGTCTGTCTCCTGCATGGTGAAAGGCTGTAGTGGAGATGCTTCCTATGGATGCACTATAAAAGCTGGCCTCCTGCAATGTAAAGGAGCTTGTCAAAGCAGGGAAAATTAATCTGGGCATTTCTAACTGTACAACAGATCTGGCTAGAAGACTGCAAGAAGGTAGTGTGCAGGGAGACAGGGTCAGGAAGTGGTGAGATGTAGTACATAAAACACTGCTGTGCTTGTATGCTTCACTTCACACAATTAGTCCATTGACTGAATTGGCAGAAGCTGAACATCACTGAAAGGATTAGTTGTGCTAACATGGTATAAACTGAAATTACATCTCAATGGCTTAGATAAACACACTATTTCATTTCTATAAGTAGTAACATATTCGAGTTCTGGGTAAAGAGCTCTTCAAATGTTGACCTTAAAATGTATGTGTGTGGAGATAGCTATCTTCACTAAAACATAGTATGTCTCTCTTCAGGGTACTCTTTCTTTTCTATATAGTTTTCTGTTTTGTAATCTCACCCATAAATGATGCATCTTTATAAACACTTCAAGACAGTAAATTAACAGAGCTACTTTGTCCTTTGAACTGCCATTCTCATAATAAGGCATTGAGGCCACGGATTTTCACCTTCTTCATAGAGATTTTCCCATCATGACTGGAGGCATCCTGACAAGAAGCATTCATTGCTTGCCCTCTGTTGCTGGATCTGTCGTATTAAATTGTACTGGTGGCTCCAGTGGCATTGCCTTACAGTGACTGACATTTCAATATACAGCTGTTACTGTACTACTATCTCATGGGCATGCTTGTGAAAGCAGTCCCAATCCATGTCAGTGCCAAAAAAAGCAGGTTACTTTAAGTCAACACTGAAGGTGGTCATGGCTAAGGCATCTCAGCTGCACAGACAAGTACCAGAAAGCCAAGGATGGTAACTCCTCCTAACAACCGTTCTGTTGATTTCACCAGACCGACAGTTTCACACCAACTGAGAGAGAGCCTGAGATGAAGAGAAGACAAACTGAAATCTCAGGGTTTTTTTCCAGGAACTGACAAAAATGCCTCTGTATTTCACAGCAGTCAGCTGCATCAAGTAGTATTAATCTCTTTGCAAAGAGAAGCTGTAGCAAATATGCAGTGATTGGTCTGATAGCAGAGGAAAAAAGTATTAATTCTAAAAAAGCTTCCATTTGCAAAAACATCTTCAACCTCAGCTCAACCTGTTAGCCCAGACAGAGGTTAGCCCAGCTCACAGAGGTGCTTTTCACTTGCTTTCCAGGAGCATGGGCCCGAAAAATGATCTAAACACAGAAACAGATTCTGTCACCACTGTAAGCACTGTGTAAACAGCTCTGCACACTGGAGGGTGCTGCACCCAATCATGGGGAGTGGCAAAACTAAAGAAAGTTGGTTGGTTTGAAATTTCAGGTGGTAGGCACCCATCACTGTTTCTCACCAACATCTGTATCTTAATGGACTGTAGAGTACAAGAAATTCACCTCTGCACAGAAATTTATTTCAAATCTGAACTTTTGACTCTCAAAAATTACACTGAGAATTTTTGCAGGAGAAAGGGACTCGAAACAAAATATCTCTGCATATGTATCTCCCCTCTGAGCTTCACAGTTTCTTTGCTCTTCAGCTTGAGGACAATAATGAAAGGCAAAAGCATTTACATAGTGACTGCATTTGCATAGGCAGTGATCTCTTAGCACATATGGCATGGGCAGTGCCAAATAGTTCCACCTTTTCAACTACTTTCTGCCGCAGCTTCTTACTGTAGGTGTAACTCAGACTGGCAACTCCCATTTTAGCTCACAAAACTTTTTGAAATTTCTTTTCTTTTTATTTTTTTTTTTTCCAGCAGAGGCAGGAAATGGCAGAAGCTGCAATTAGGTTTTGTGTAGGTGTTTGAAGCGTCTTCATTGAACAGCAGCACACATCACAGCAAAATTTCACTAGAATCATATTAATCTCTGAAGTGAGCTGCAGGGAGGAGGAAACAGATGTTTCACTCAGACTGTAAGTGCCTTACAAAAATAGAGAAAGACATTCTGCAGCCACTTGGCATTTGCCTTGAACTTTTTAATTACAAGGACTGTGCACAGCACTGCAGACAAATTAGTCTGCTTTAAATGTTAACAAGATTTTTGCCCCCTCAGCTTCTTGACAGATTTTCAAGCCACTCAGCAGAATGGGACATGTCACAGGGATTAAAAACTAATCTCACACAACAGTTTAAGGTGCATGTGCACTTTATGCAAAAGTAAATTACATTTCTCCTTAATGTCAAACCATGATTTCTCAGTTATGTCTCAGCTCAGCTCACATGGGCTAAATTAAACAAAAGGCTTAATAAAGAAAAAAACCTGTCTGATAAACTGACTGGGTGCACCTTCATAACATTCCTATATTGTCCCGTTATAAATTCCATCACTGCTCCCTCTTGGGCTGACACTCACACATCCCAAACAAACCACTTAACATCTGGTTTGCAATTTTCAACCCAAATAAGGGATTGTTAAGAAATAGTGTCCAGAATGAAAATGCTAAATGCCAATACTTGAAGACAGCGGACAACTTAGTGTAAAACTCTCCAAATCTTAGATTCCAGAGTAATCTTCAACAGAAAATCTTACTTATATTGTCATGTGTACTCTCAAAGAGAAAAGCCTCAGAATCTAACCCTGCCCACAGAAATTCAGTTATACTGTTTCCCTCTATAATGAACAATTACAGTCTGATCATCTGGCAAGTAGGTTACAGCAACTGTTAGAAGCTGACATCAAAACAAAACAAGAAACCCTCAAAAGCATTAACGTTCCTGGAAATACTATGTTTTCTTCTTGTGAGGGAACTGAGAAGCAGCTACTTCATTCAAGAAGTAGCTTACCTTCAAGATACTGCTATACATTTCTCACTCTGAAAGTTACAAAACCAATGCAGAAGTCATAACTTCTACCTTTGTTAGTACTCTGGACTCTACTGCTGCTAATTTAATTGGGTTCCTCTTACCAAGGTAAAGCAGTGGCTCAATTTAACAGGACCATGTGGCATGCCACTTCAGCTGAGTTCTGTGTACTTGGGTTAGACCATACATTTACGCATGGTCTCAGTGCTCATGAAGGTGACTTTCCCGAACAGAAGTCAAGGCAACTCTGAAAGCCTTCTGCTGTTATACGCAGTAGACATGCCAGAGATGTTTCAACTTTTACAGTAGACATTATTACTATTACAGTAGACATCCAGTAATAATTATTTCTATTTTATATAAAGCACTTAAAAGGAGTATTGAGGTCCCTTTGTCCTCCTAGTGCATACACATTCTGTGTGTGGGTTTATCAATGTGGATACACGTGGAAAAGTGAAAGCACCATGGCTTTCCACTCTCCACTGTTAATCAGATTAGTTTTAAAGTTAAAAAACCAGCCAAGTTAAACAATTAATTTCTAACTACATCTGAAAAGAACCAATTTAGCACCTGCAATTATCTCCACACACCAATAACACCATTTTTTCTAATAAAAATAGAATTACTTTAAGTTACTGCAACAATATCTCTAGAACTGCTTTCTCTCCCCCAGAACTGCTTTCTCTGAAAGACTTTGCAGTTTTCCACAGATCAATAACCAGCAATTACAGGGGTCTGTATTAGGAATGTTATTTTTTGTATGAGATACTCAGATTTCCACTTTACAACCATAATACACTACCCGTTTCTGCTAAAAACACTGATTTGCAGGTATATAAACCTACACATTCTCAGTACAATTGTTAGCTGGGGAACTATAGAGCACTTCCAAAAGCCTTTACAAGACTTCCCTATGAGTTTCCACCACTCTGCCTCCTTCAGTAGGCAATGTGACAGATGCATGCCTTGTCAAGTTCCTAAGAGAAAATGCACTTCTGCTTCAGAGATGCTCTAGCTCACAAAGACCATCTTCATGCTACTTCAAGAAAGAAATTACAATGTTCTTCTCTAAAGGTACTTTTGTATTTCCTGATTAAAATAAATAATAGGATAAATTTTGCTTAGCCACATAATTCCAGACTTGGGAAAAAATGCTATTATTTCACTTTGATATGTTTATTCATGCACCCTCAGAGATTTACACATGCAAAAGAAAACTGACTGCCACCAACAAGCAGTCATTCCTTTTAAGAACAAAGATGACCAGTTTCATAAAAGTAACTCAGGTCAGCAGGAGCAAGGCCTGTAAAAATGAAGGGATCTACACCTCTGTAGGGACACACCATGAATGCTTGTGGATTTAGACCCATCTCTCATGATTGTTACTGAAAATATTTTCTTGTACAAAGTGCATACTACTGTCACTTTACATCAGGAGCCTTAAGGATTCTGCGAGACGTACATCACACTACCACAGCCAGACTTCCAATGAAATCTGAAGCCCAGTGTATGCACAGTCATGATGGTCATGAATCAGTGCAAGTTTAGCACCTATCTAAGCAAGAGAGTTGCTTTCCCATTGACAAAAATGGACACACATGCATGACTCAGTTTTGTTCAGAAACAGGAAAGCCTAGCTAGGCTGAGCTGCAAGCTGGAAAGCAGTTTGTGTGTGTGACAGCATTTATCCAGGACTGCTTTAGTCCGGGCTATAAAAGCACTCACATGTTTAGCTGCCATCAGTCCAACCCTTCAGTTGCACAATGCAATGAAAGCCCACTGCTTTGAGAAAGACTGTTAGGTGACGGAGTACAGTAACAGTGACTTAAGGTATCTATTCTATCAAAGTCCTTGTAAAGTAAAAATAGAGTTTTAAGATGTCTGAATAATCCAGCCTGACCTGGAGATTATATCTTCCTCTTCTTCCCAGAAATCCCTGGTACAGATAGAAAGTCCTATACCAAACTAGATGTGGACTTGAATTCATTAGCTCCAGCAGAGCTGGCAGCGGAAGAGGTTTCCTCCCTCCTGAGTCCAGCATGTGGGAACTGAGGAGAGACATCTGGCTCCCACAAGTCTAATATTATATTCTTATGGTAATGCAGAGCCCTAAATTTTGAACTGCTTGTACTTGAAATGAAGTTTGCTGGGTAGTGTGGTATCAATACAGTGCTTTAAATAAAATAATTAAGAGTAAGGGGGACAACAGAAAAAACATCCTGCTAGTCAAGGTATTAAGGATTAGGTAGGTTATCTAGACTGAGCAAGAATTATCAGGATAGGGACTAATTTTGCTGACCAAGATTACTGTTCAGCTATGGTTTACGTTACAGAAGAAAATCGAGTTTCAAACTACAAACTAATAACTAGGATGCCAAAGTCAGCTTTAGCCTGGTTCAGTATTAGACAACTTACCCAAGCTCCACACAGCTCTAAACCATGCAGCATTAACAGCTCATGTACCAACAACCCCCAAGCTCCGCTGATCTGTATTTCCCTATCGGTCTGGTACATACTGATCGACAGGAAGAAGCCAGGCCCCTGACTCAGCCCCCATTTCCTTCCTGCTCCAGGTTAGGACTTGCTATGCCACAAAGTCCCATCTAGTTCACTGTTTTGATATGTGATTTTTTAAATACCTAGCATTTTCTTGATATACTAGGAAAGAGTCTCCTAGTAATTCTTTGACAAGCCCAAGCACTTCCCAGTTGTTTCAGTAAAACAATTTTTCTCTTTCTAGCAAAAGTTTCCAAAAATCTTTCTTTTAACTTGGGGCTTACATAATACTTAAAACTCACCAACTTCACCTTCATCATTAAACTAGCCAAACTTTATTATGGGAACTTGAAAAGATAAATCACAGCAAAGTCTCTACAGAAAAGGTCTAGGCAGACAGGAAAAAAAGGAAGGCTTTCTATGTTTACTATCATACAGTCTTATATCTACTTGACCATGAAATTCTTCTTCCAAAAAGGAATTGAAAAAAACCCTGAGGACAAGCAAAAAGTAAAGAACTATCTTGCAAAAGACAGATACCTACAAACTTTTATTCAGGTCAATTGATTTGAACAAAATGAAGATATTTATCTTTGCATGATACTTTATCACTTACATGGATTTATTTTTAAATAAAATAGTTCAATAGGTTGAGAATGCCTACTTTGTTCTAACTTAACAAATCACAGTGCTTCAAGTTTCCACTTCATGTCAGGTTTTGTGGGTTTCTTTGAAGATGGCAGAATGCACACAGGCCCACAGAAAACTGATTTTGGTGAAATGGTTATAAGAAAAAATACTATTTTAATTTTATGAAAAATGCCATCACACTTCTATATCCTTATTTAAGTAAACCAAGCCAAATTTCAAGTGTTAATGAGACACCTGCTCACAATTACTTCGGCTTCTAAATTTTCGTCTCTGATCCTTGAATCATATTGCAAATGGGATTTATGCTTTCAATTTCTTTACAAGGTACCTCAATTCAAACAATTGGTCTGATATACTAAATTACAGCCATAAATGTAATTTCTTATTGGTCATCAAGAAATTTCATTTCCCTCAATTACTGTGTTGGTATCTGCATTAAAACTCCAGTTTATTACGGAGATTTTAATTGCAGTTACTACATAGTTGCCAACAGCTCTTAAAAAACAGCCATTCAGCTAGAAATACATTAGTCGGTAACAATCCACACAAGAGGCATCCTGGTTCTCTAACACAGAGCTGATTGCTAAGTAGAGCCAGTTTCCCTTGCCAGTAAAAGCTATCTATTTTTTCCCCTTTTGTTACACAGAAGTACATTCTGCAGGCAGGTCAGCATTTCCAGAAAAGTTCCAAAGAGCCTATCCCTTGAAACAACTTCAGGCTTCAGTCAGAAGCAAAACACATTCCATGCAAAATTATGAAATAACACACACAATATGGACTTACTGTATAACATTTTTCCTCACTGTACCACAAAGGTATCTGGCTTGGTTTGATTTACCAAGTCATGTATCAAAGTTGATGCAAACCAAACTTTTTTTTTAAGGATAGTTAATTTTTTTAAATTTTTTTTAAGAAAACAGTTTCCTGCAATTAGATGCAAAGCTTTTCAGCATTAGGAAAAAAAAGTATAATCTCATAGCCTACCAGAATGTTTGAAGAAAAGAAATTTCCTTGTGAGATGAAGCTTCGTGCTACTGAGTCTTTGTTTCTCTTCATATGGAAACTTGCCTACAAATGATAGTATTATTTTTTATTTTAACAAAGATTGGCTAGAATGTGTGCTGGCACAGCTACATAAGCTACTGAAATAAAAAGAATAAATTGCTGCTGTGCCTTTACAGATTTCTCCCTTCTCCTCCTTTTAACACAGTTTTCTGTAGAATGTTAAAATCATACCATTTTCAACAAGAATCTGCAGCAGTTAGAGGAAGATATTCCTGCCCTCAAGCCAATGCCCTCTAGTCTCCCTTTTCCACCATACCCTGAGGAAAAGGTAATGTGGAAGGCACAAAAAACTTGTATAGCAGAGAAATATTACTAACCTTTGTTATTTTGATGATCAACCTATTCCCTAAGCTTAAATTTGTATTTTGTAACAGCCATGCCCAAGAATGAATTCTCCTATTTGGGAAATGTTACTTTTTTCATTACTCCTCCAGATTTTTACTATGGTTTTGACCTTCCATTGCTTTAAAATTGGTGGTTTTCCATCTCATTGACAAAGAAGCCACATGCTTCTATATATTTCTTTTTAGCTGCTTCTGAAAGGGGACAGCTATTTACAATAGCTACTCTTCTTGATTAATATTTCATCCAATTCTAATAAGTTGCAGTCAAAAAGGACAAAGAAAAGTTTATTATATATAAATAACTGGATATTTCAAAGAACGTAATTATCTTCTAGGCAATCATAGGCAGAACTCTCCCTTGTGTACTGTAAGAGACACGCATGCTGAAAGATTCACTCACATTACCTAAGGTCTGGCTCCTGCACTTACCTACTGAATTATTGCCTGGACTCCATCTACCCACAGCAAGAGCCATGTTCCTGCTGGGACCCCAGGGGATTTACCTGGCTAACTTAACCATCTAGTCTGTCAGATGCCTATGAGTGGCTGGGGCAAATTATCCCCTAGACCTCCTGTTCCACACAATTATTTCACTGAGGAGCTGTCATCACACTGTGCCAACTAACTTATTTTACATAATTACAATGTCTTCATTACTGCAGAAAACCACAACTCAACAGAGGTTACGTGCCAGGAAGTGAGAACCCTCCTGATAACTTTGACACACTGACTTGCTCCCTTGTAAGATTAAACCAGTGTCCTACTGTTTATTAATTTTATTTCTGAATTCAGTCACTTTTACAGGATTACTGGACATCAGGCAACCTGTGCAGTGCAATAATTCAGTGTATCTCCAGCAAGTCCAGCACACCCAAGATGCACTCATCAGAAAAAGGAAAGAATATAATGAAAAACAGATGTTCTCCTCCTCCCCTTTGATCTTATATACCTGCTTCTGCTTTATCTCAGATATTCTTCCTCAAAAATGTACAGTTGACTCAAAATATAAAAAAAAGCCAAGAACCAGGCACCAGTCTGAGTTAAGAAGTTGCTTGCCAGCTGAGGAGTCATGCATACATCCATTGTTACAGATCTAGAAATAGCAATCTTTTGAGAAGCTGTTAGAACAGCAAAACGTGGCGTGTGGATATAAAAGTAATCTGTAGATAAAAGAAAAAGATGGTGAGAATCTATTGTGAACAGATGCTTAAAGAAATAAAGCCATTTTATCCCAACTTCAAGTAGCAAATATTGCCATCATTTTCAGTGATGTCTGAGGCAACTGCTCTATGTGGGGTCTTGCTGCATTCCCTTCAGAATGTCCAGGCACCCAGGCAGTAGGGTCTGCTCCAGAAGAAAGCTACACAGATTCCTAGCACACCTTGAACTCCTTGTTCTTTCTACCCATTTTGTATCTCCATATAGCAAGCCTCTCCAGAGCAATGATGTGCCTTGCTGTTCAACACTTTGCACAGTAGAAGCCAGGGCCATTTGGGGCCCCAGTGAATCTATCGTGACAGCAAGGAATCAGATATCAGATGTGGCCCACGGCTTCTTCATTTTCCCTAACAGATGCAGAGGCCATTTCAGAGGCTCTGGCAGAACCAGCTTGGCTGGTCTACTGAAATGACATACTAGTGCTGGCAATAAGCCTGGAAAATTTAAATGTGGTACAAACTATGACTTCAGCCTAGAGGAAAAAGGGTAAGAAAATGGTAAATACCTTGAAATTAGAACTCCGGAATCTCATCCAGCCTTCAAAAGTAGGAGCCTAAAACTAAATAATGCTCACATATTGCAGCAACACAGTGAGGTTCCTCAGCTGTTGGCAGATCTGGAATTTCACACCAATCTGTCACACAGGGGCATCTAGAAGGAATTTGAGGAGCAAATATGAGGCAAATGCCTTGGCTGTAATCTCACAGCATCATTTTTCATTTCTTTCTTTTAACAAGTGCACACCCTCAGGATGTGGGCACCATTTGCTGGATGAAGGCTCTACTGACTCCTTGACTTTCAGAGGAGATGCCCCATGAAATTTATGCCCTGCAAGCACTTTCTCCTTTATAAGCAGGAAACTGTGTATTAAGGAGTACAGCTATAGACAAAGCCCCCATGTTGAAGTTACAGGGTGGGCACTTCTATATCCATTAGCACATGAAGAAAAAGATTCATAGTCTGAAGGAAAACAAGAGGAGCAGCTGAAAAGCTCCTCAGATGCTAAACTGGGTATGGAGGTCCCTCTAGATGTGGGTCCCTAGTATCCAGCCAAAGGGGACAAAAGTAAAGGGGGTGGAAGACTTTCTTTTAGGCAGTCTCCTTTTCCAGAGTAATTCAATCTAAGAGCCTTTCTCTGAGTATACACTGTACTAGAGGTTCATCCAAAAGATCATTTGTTAGCAGCACACTTTATGGTCTTCAAAGAAGTAAAGTTCAACTGCTGAAGCTCCAAAGCACTGGCAAAACACGGCCATCCCTCAGCCCAAATCCACACTTTAGCACAACACTGCAAAATGCAGGCTATATTCATTACACAGGTTGGTTCTCAGGCTTGATCCATTTCAGTCTGCTAAGCTAAGAAAAAAAATAAATTCACAAAATGACCAGAAAATGCGTTCACTACACCTGCAGAAGACAGCCCACCCTGTACAGTTTAAAAACTATTTACACCAAAAGTGTGTGATTTTGAAGACCCCAGCATGCCCATTTCCTGGTGTTATAAACACCTGATCAATCTCAGCTGGAAAACACTGCATCCATCACTGGGAACACTAAGAAAGCTCTCTAAACAACACACAGCTTTTTTCACCAGTGAAGCAATGAGGTAACTAGAAAAGGTTTCTCACAAAACTAAAACACTTCACAGTCAGACTACGTGAAACAAAGGGCTTGCTAAAAGTGTAAAGCAGAGCTCAACTTTACATTTCATTAAAGAGGGATACGGAAACATATAACAAAAAAAAAAGTAATCTCATAAAAAGGATATGAGTGGGATCGTCATTGAAATTGTTTTTCTTTGAAAAAGGGAAGTTCCCCAAAGAGTTAAGGTAATCATGACACGATACTAGAGGAGAAACATTTGCAATGGCTAGGACTAGTTCTACTGTAACCAGAAGCCATCAGACACTTATCTGTGCTATAGATAAAATAAACTGTGTTCAAATAAACATAACCTCAAGAACACTGACACTACATCTTATTAATTCTTTCCAGATAACATGAGGAAATCACAGAGATTACTTCAGTAATGACTGAAAAATCAAGTGAGAAAGAATTTACAAATTGTGATTTCCCACTAAAACCAAGTCAGCTGCAGTGAAGGAAAGCAAACCTTTTCACACCTCTGATTTTATGCCTCCTAGACAGATTTCAAAGGCACAGCAGACACAACATGAAAGCTACTCTCAGCCCTTATGGCTGGATACGTTTAGTTACCTTTTGCTACTTTTCCCTTTGTAAACATGCACTTTCTCAATAACTTTTCCCATTTATTTCTGGAATGCCATCTCTATCTGGCATCGGGACACTTTGGGTTTGTCTTATTTCCCAAATCACTCGGAATCAAAAACAATGCAAAGAGTGTCTATGTGTCACCTAAATGTAAAAATTAAATTATTATCAATGTCGTAATGATTTATTGTGAAAGTTTCAGTTTCATTTTAAAGGAAAAAGAAATTGAGGTTCTTTCCAAGGCATAGAGCAGTATTAACTGCTGAATGTCAATCTGTTTTTCTGGCACTGATTCTTTGTAAAGCATTGTGTCAGTCTAAAACATCAGTACAGTAGTAGTAAATGCTATTAATGAACAATGCAAATAGACCCTCTGACAAGATGCCATAGCCAGGAGCCATTATTTGGACCAGTCCTTGCCCTGTCTTCATTAAAAATTACAATAATAATTCTTTTTTCTCCTTAGTTCATCTATTCAATATCAAAATGTCAAATCCCTCTGATTAGCTCAATACATACACTGCAACTGAACATCTGAAAGGCGCTTCAAAGAACACCAACTTGCTTTGTGCTTTCACATCACGTGCGCAAGGGCACTACAGAACAGAAACTCAGACTTTAAAATTCATTACTCAGCCTATGCCATTTAAGTTCAGCAATCAAATTAAAAACTTTGTGTGTGCAACAGGGGAGATCACTTGCCAAGATGACATTTATACTCAAAGTAAACAGGCAGCACAGTCTGGATTTCCTAATCTGTGAGGGTGTTTGCAGGCTGATTGCTGATGCTCAGTGCTCAGACCACATGCATGCAAAGAAACAATAAGCTTGTGAAAACACAAGCCATGTGCTCCAACCTGAAACCTTCATTCTAGGAAACAGAAAGGACTGGTTTAAATTCTAGACTGTGCTGTCCTCTCTCCTCCATTAGCACTGATATACTCTAGCTGGGGCACACAGCTCACTTTGTTTTGCTATTGGGATGGAAAAGTGTGGTTAGAAGGAAGAACTGAGGTGTAAACAAATGGAGACAAAAGATGAGGGCATTTGTGGAACCACTTGGAATCACTATATTGCTAAAATAACGTTGCAATGTGAGGAAATTGGCTGTGAGTGGGTTCACAGCTATGAAGAGCCACAAAACCTCAACATGGTTTGAAGCGGTTTTGCTGAAGGGAAGTGGCTGTAGCAGCTGGCTTGGATTCTGAAATGTATTTGGGAATAAACCCCCAACAAAACAACAAAACTCCCCACATGTTCAAGATGTACATATCTGCAAAGAACAAGAAGAGAGCCTTAGAGAGCACAACAGGGCCTGGACCAGAACCATACCTCTTATGAAGCAGTGATAGGTGGACAGGGAGCCTTGCTCAAGTTACTCTCTTATTTTCCCTGTGCAGCCTCTACCAGCAAGGGACTCTAAGCTGTTGCTCTTCCCAAAGGCAGGCTGGGTTAGGAAGCTCTAAACACTCTTTTTTTCACCAAGTATATTTATCTGAGCAAGTCCCAGTGGGCCTGAATCCAGCTACAACAAACTTTCTGGGCACTTCTGACTGTTATGAAATGGAGTGACTCAGCCAAGCTACATCTGAAAGAGAACATATTTTATTTGTTCACTGGAACTCAATAAGCCAGGGGAGGAAAAAAAGTCAAACGTCAGAAAAGACACATCCCCACATATTTTAATCTTAAAAAGCTTAGCCCTTCTCCCAGACCTTATTCAGGTGTTGCTATCTGGCTTTCTGTCTTCCCATACACTTTTGACTGTTTGCCTCCCTCCCCAGACCCACAGTCTACGCTTCAGACACTCTTAGTCCTCTGTCCAGTGATGCAGTTGAATCAAAGGTATCAGTGTTTATTTACCAACAGCATTTCCCCACTTATGTTCCCATTGCCATGGTGAGCAGCAACAGAGCCTGAAATATAAGGTCAAAACATAGCCTAGATATCTCCCACAAGCCATATGGAAGAATCGTTTTCTGAGGAAATTTCTGGCATGGATTTGACATGATTTGACTTGATCTCTCACAAAAAGCACACCTCACCTCAGCACTCCAGACTCCTAACTGAGCTGCAGGGACATCAGGGAACAGTAAACATCCCTAAAAAGCTTGAATCCAGATTTCTCTCCAGGAGCTGGAAAGGAAATTCCCTGTTCCCTATAGGTTATCAGTGTTACCTCTTGGATTTCTGTCAGCCTCATTATGTTTCTTTCCACAGTGTGGAAGTCCAGTTCTCTGTCACATACCTGCACTGCTTTGCCAAGCACCCCAACACTACTTCATAAGAATTAATTATTATTTTCCATCTTTCAGGAACTTTCTGGCCTATCCTTGCAAAAGCTACAATGGTAACATATGACAATATGTGTTTCATCTGAATATAATACTTGTGAAGACAAAGCAGATCTCTTCCCCAGTTACTATTCCACTGAAAATCAAATGTCAGTCTTGGATTACTCAGAGGTAATGCAATTAGCATCATGGGACAGTTATGTAAACTCTTAATCAAACATCAAGACAGAAGGAAAAATAAGAGATGTCAAATGAACCCTGGAAAGAGACATGAAGTAAAGGCTGCCCATAGCGAAATTCCTCAGGAAAGATGAAAATTATTGTGGTAAATACATCATGATTTAGGCCAACCTAAGAGGGAGGCTAACCACTTGGTGAAAACATGGACCAGTGTAGATGTTCAGCGTGAGAGGACTGTGTCTAGGAGACAGCTATGAGGACACCAAGTATGAAGCACTAAAGATGCAGAAACATACCAATATACATTTGCTCTGTCCTGTCTCAGCAGGAGTCAAACTTCAGTCACTGGGACCTGCCAGAAAATTGGATTTCAGTATAAACTGACATTTCTGAGCATTAAATAGGATTATTCAATAGATGAGAACACAAAGTGCAGTATTGGCAATAGTGTCAATATATCACAATGGTGATGTTGCAGCCCAGTTTGGCATCCTAGGCTTAGATGAGTTATACACTGCATGAGATGGAAGATTTTCACTTTTGTGTTACCTCCTGTATCACCTGAGCCTCGTCGAGATTAATTCTAAGACAGCTATTTTGGGAACTCAAGAAAGCAAAAGCAGCTACATGTCAGTTTTAGCTTGAAAGACTGGCAAAAATCCAATTTGTACTGCAGATTATGTGGAATGAAATGCAGACTCAGGCCTTGATTTTGACATAGGTATCACAACACAGCAACATCAGCTGTTTTTTCCTCTGTGAATTGCAACAAACCTTCTCTACTGATAAATTTTGATGTCCTAGCTGCTTTGTGATCTGAAACTCAACAGTGCAATTTGGCAATTCTTGTTCTCTACCTTGAAATACAATCTTGAGGAACCTAAGTGAAGGGTTCATTTTAATCTGGATCACCAGCAAGATGCAATATGATTTAAAAAAAAAAAAAACCAGATCAAAACTACGAAAAGGACACAGTATGCCGAGCAAAACAAAGATTTAGCCAGAAAATAGGCCTAACTCAAAGGAAACTACCCCATGTAATATAAAAAGTATCAGTGAAGGGTTATGAATAGTTCTTGCCTGCTTCTCTCACTCCGTATCAAAAATACACTTCAATGTTTTATTGCTTCTGTCCTAAGATGTGAAATGCTTGCCTTGAGCTAATACTGACCATACACACCAGTTCCATGAGAAAGATCAAAAGTTTAGTAGAAAGTATGTACCACAAACATAGGAGCAATGACGCAGAAATTGTGTGAGTGATCTTGCAAAGATTACACTACAGCCTGTCATACATAAGCCCTCTCTTGAAAAAAAGCCCACGGAAGTCAAAAAAAAAGGACACTGTAAGGAAGAGCAAATGCTCTCTCAGTGCATTGAGGTGACTAGCATGCAGCACCTTTCCAAAACACAACTGTACTTTCCAGGTCACCGTGTGAGGTTTTGATGTCTTTCCCAGGGCAAAAGGGTCTGTAAACTGGACTAGAAGATAGTCCTGATCAACTTCTAGATGACAGATATACATACCATTATATTATAGGATTGAATGGTAGCATATGCAAGCAAAGTCTCTTTCCTGAAGGTGATATGATCCTGTGCAAGTAATTTTCATGTCTGCTTCTTGATATTTCCAACTGTAGCAAAGACAATATTATGCATATATTATGCAAAGATTGTATTATGCATTTAGATAAGATGGTGAAAGAAAACAGAAGTGGATATGTACTTAAGATGAAATCACTTGCTGTGGCTTCTTCTCTTCACTGACTGTCATAGAAATGCAGTCATTGTTAACTAGACAATGAACTTAAAGACATCTGGAACCTGACAATCCAGATTCAACCCTAGCAGTGTAAGAGTTAGCATCATTATTAATATGCTGAAAACTACTTCTTCAAAAATCTCAATGTGAAATATCAGAATCTTCTAGAAGGTGGGCTTTTTTTCCCTCCCCACTGGGTACATTATCATAGACATTAATTGGAAAAAGCCTGTTTACTTCAAATACAATTGGGGGAAAATGTGCCAAGACTGGAGATGCCTATGACAGTTGCAGTAAGGAAACAAGAAACTAAAAAGTTGTAGACCAACACAAAGCCTTTTAACATGCCACTGTAAAGGATGGAGTCTCAGTTAGACAGATTTCTTCAAAAGTCAGGTGATTTTATCACAAATCACTTTAATGGTGGTACATATTCAGCTGAGAGGACCTGTGGACAGAATTTGACTCTAATTGTTTGAATCCACAGATTTTTTTTAGTTTCTGTTTTTTTGAAAGGCAAAATAAAAGTGAAAACAAAACTCCTAAAGGAAGCAGCAGGAAAGTCCTACTGAGCAATCATAGAATACCAGGTTGGAAGGGGACCTCAGGACAGTTTTGCAGTGGCACTCACAATAGGCAATGCTCACCTGACCAAGTGCCACTCCACCAGCATGAAATCATGCCCACAAGCTTGTAATCTAATCCAGGGCCTCCAAAGAAAAATGTAGCTGTCACCTTAAGCTGATGTTCACCTAAATAATAGTCCTCAGCAGCAAGAAATTACCATTTCTCAGCTATTTATCACACCAGTTCATTGTGATCGGCCTCACCCACACTTTCTCTCTTTCCTTGGGAACTCTGGAAAAGAGCTTATCCTTCCCTTGGATGCCTTTTGATAGCAAGGGACATCCAGCTAGCTCTTCCCAGTAGAAGGAAATTCTCATGGACCTAAAGTTCCCTGTAACAGCATAGGCTCACCTATTCTCTCTGGTTGTCTGAGCATACTAATCAATCCAGATGAAGATTAGAATGGGTGTCAGGACTCCCTGACAACTTTTCCCTCATAGACAATTCTTTCCTTTGCTGTTTTATGAAAGTTGAAATATTTATGTGGGACAGTACCAATATCAAACTCCCACTAAAGATTTTTTAACTCTGGGATGGAACTCCAGAAGATAACTATAGAAATATACTTAATCTGCTCTGTCAGTACCAGCACTTCCGTAAAACAAACACAGCAGTGATTAAGGACCTCAGAGGACCCAACAGCTTTGAAACTCAGTCTCATCCAACATAAATACAGTCCCATGACTCATCCATCCTCTTTTCTACTTCCTCTGATTACATTTGAATCATGCATTTTAGAAAATACATCAAGACAGTACTGTTAGCTGCACTACAAGTTGCAGAAGCACAACATGTCATGAAACATCTAAGCCTTATAATAATGATGCTGTTCTCCGCTACAGATCACCTGGCACACACAGCTCGTCTCTCTGAGAAAATTATGCAGTCACTCCCTGATTAAATTACTCTGAGAGTGGAAAAGACATCGAGCAGCCTGCCTGTTTCAACTGGCTGTGTACTTACTGAGATCAATGAATATGGAAATAACTGGAAGTTCTAGACCTATTAATACAGAGGAAGAGGAGGAATATGTGACCCACATAAATGCCATGCTGGAGTTGCCTGAAAGTGAAATCATAATGCAATATTAAGCAAGTGAAAAATCCTTTGTATCAGGAGTAGGGCTTAGAAAACAAATAAAGATTCTTCAGTAAAATGCCAGAGGGGCTAGAAAACAAATAAAGATTACTTCAGTAAAATGCCAGAGGGCTCCAACAGAGATGCAAAGCCTTTTCAAATGCACTTTATAAGCTGTCATCTTAGAAAAGAGGTGAAACTGAGAACTTTTAAAATCCTAATTCATAACTCTAATCTACACCTTTGTGTCTCTTTGCTATTGAGGTTTACTATGTTTACAAGATTAGTAAGCAGTTGCCAGACAAGTTTCTTTGACTTGGACTCTGAAGCTATGACCTTTTTAGTAGTTCATTGTCGAAAAGATTCTAATCAGAATATAAGAAATGAACAAGTACCTTAGAAAAAACAAAAAGCTTTACCACCAGATGAGCACATTTTCACCAGCCCAAGCAGATGAACTGCAAAGAAGGTAAGAAAATTACAGCCTTGAACTTACTGGAAAAATCTGTAACATACCTCCATAAAATCTTTAAAAAAAGCTTACATTTTCCCTTCATGTGGCTCACTTGTCCACCTGTGCTTAACTAGGAATAACTGGCATCCCAGAGTAAGAGGTGTTTCTGGTGAAATAGAAATGCCCTGCTTCCATGTACTCCCTGCAGCTGGAGTACAAGGCACGTTCAGGCATTCCATAGGGCTCTGTCTCTCCTGTCATGTATACTGCTCCCTGGAATTGCTGACAAACAAGGCATGTTACAGCAACCTTCTTCAGCTTCTTCTACCTGGCTGTCATAGCAAAGGGCAGATCCAGTATCAAGGCTGAAAAATGAAGTCTAAACCACATTGGACAAGTGCAAACATACATGCATGTAGACTTGTAAACTCTTTTTGCCCCTATCTAAAAACTAGGACTAACAATTCATTATGAGGTTCTGAGATGCGCTCTCAAAGTTTTGCACGTATTTGACATTTGCAATGGTCTTGTTTCTTAGCATAGTTAGTTCCTAAGGATTTTAGTGTGAAGCTTTATTTTCCCTTCTCTAATGCTAAGAAATTTTCCTTTCATTCCTTTAACATTACATAAGTGCTTTTCATTTCCTGAACAATTTTCAGAGTAAGCTGGGTTATTTTTGGAATAGGTTATAAATTCATTAAGCAATGCATATATGTGGCTCAATTAAACATGAAAAAACTTCACCACTGACTTGATCTCATAGGATCACCTTACACTATCCTGCAAATTGGAAGGTGACATGTTCTTTAGGCCATTTTCTATCCCTGTAGCTCAAACAAATCACCACTTTGATAATAAGTTAATTAATCTAAAATATTTCTGTTTCAATTTGTTAGGATTTGAGGCAATATTCTGATGTGTTATATATTCTCCTCAGATAATTTTTCTACTAAATAGCAGTCTGATGAGAAAAAAAGTGCTGGTAGTCTGATTCATAATACACACCACTGTATATTTTAATAGCTTTTTACAAGCTTTCCCAAAGTTGTTTTAAAATCTCTTCCCTGAAATCAAGAGTCTTCACCTTCTCACAAATAAAATAATACAAAGTTTCCTGTAAAAAGGGTGTTTCAAAAGTGTTACCTCTATTTTCAGACTCTTACTTGAAGACGAATGGCTTTCTAAAACAGTAGCTCCACATTAAAAGCACATATAGGAAAGACTATTTGATGCAAAGTTCCTCCTTTGAAATCAATACAACTTTTACAGTTTCTGTCTGTGAAGGAAGTGAGTATCTATGTGGTCATCCTAAATGTTAATGAAAAGATCAGTTGTAGGATACCTGAATGCAAAGAACACAAATCTAGATGCACTCTAGTCTGGACAAGCTGAAATCTAACAGTCCTATCAGGACTTGAATGACTGGTAACAAAAGTTAAAAGTAAAAATGCACACAAGGCATCTTTCATAACTGGAAGCCACTTTGTTCACTGAGTGATTACCATTGATCCCTGGCACGTGCAGCTACCTCATTCTGTTATGATCACCACAGCCAGCACTTTCATAGTTATCTTCTCTGAAGTCAATTCATAGGGGGAAATGCTGGAAAAAAATCTTAAATTATATAAGGACTAAAATTCCATTTTAAGACTTAAACGTTCTGCCTTGTAAGCCCTCCCAGATGTAGTTTAAGAACCACCTTGGCAGAAGAAATGGCAGCACAGGTGGCATAACATCTCCTTACCTTTCAACATTCACATCCCAGCAAAAGATGTGAGTGCAACACAACCAGTGATCATCAATGCTGGTCTGAGTAACATGTGAAACTCTCTGAAACCATCTGCATTAGTGCATGTGCCTGGAAGCCCTTTGGATATTCAATCACTCCTGTGGTTTGAATATTTTGGCCTGTAATTCCTTATAAACCAAACTTTCAAAACCAATGATCACTTAGTGAACCATGTCCAAACTAGGTGGAGTTACAGATGGCTCAAATGTTTTGAAAACTAAATGATTCTGATTTCTAAATATGGCTATACAGTCAAATATAATCTAGTAGTCATAGCTCTGCAATGAAAAGTGGGAGACAAGCCCTGCTTCTGGGTCTGCCACTGGCCCACTGGCAAGAATCTGGGTGAGTCTTTTCACCCTATACAAAACTGAAACAATAAGAGAATTGCCTCAAAATCTGAGCACCATTACAAGCAGATGATTAATAGAGATATCTGGCTGCACGCTTTTGGCTTTGAAAATCTTGATCCAGTTTCTCATCCTGGAAAGGAAGAGAGAATTATTCAATTTAAGAACTGTCAACTATTTATAGCTTTAGCTGTTAAAAAAAATAGGGTTTTCTTAGAAATAGCAAACCACAAACTTACTGCTGCCTCAACCACCTCCAGCAGAAACAATTCCCAAGGGTATCTGCACAGTGTTCCAAGGCTGCTGGAGTGCATATTGTTCCATGCCTGCTTGCCAGTAAATTGCAGGACCACTTTCAGACACACAACAGAGAGGAAAAAGGAAAAAAAAATCCCAGGGATTTCACTTCAGTAGAGTTTCTATCTCTGTTCTGTTATTCTTTTCTTTCCAAACAGGAGGATGATGCCCATGTCCAAGTGATTTACTTACATTTCTCTGTTATCAAGGCAATGCAACATGAAGACACTGGCAATTCCCATATTGGAGGGGTAGCTCACTTCATCACAGGCACAGACTTGGAAATGCTATTGAAGATGAAAACTTCTTGCCAAGTTTTTCCAGTTGTTCCTTCCCAAATCTAGCTCACAGACATCACTACCAATACATGAGTACTTGCATTTCTTTATGCAATCTACTTGTCCCTACTACACTTCTCTTGAGTTGGGGGCAGGCCACTAATTAAATGGGCAGAAAAGCTCTATGGCTTCAACAGGACAGCAGAACTGGAACTCCATAGAGTTTAGGGCTGACAGAATACTGTGCTCAACAGTACTGCTGAGCCCTGCAGAGCTTTACAACTGCAGAGTGCTGCATCCAGCTCTGGGGTCCCCAACATAAGAAACACACAGACCTATTAGAGCATGTCCAGAGGAGGGTTATGAAGATATCAGAGGACTGGAGCACCTCTACTATGAAGACATGTCAAGAGAGTTGGCATTGTTCAACCTGGAGATGAGAAGGCTCTGGGAAGACCTTATAGCAGCCTTCCAGTGTCCAAAGGGGGCCTACAAGAGTGTTAGAGAGGAACTTTTTATAAGGGCATGTAGAAATTGGTCAAGGGGGAATGGGAATGGCTTTAAGCTGACAAAGGGTAGATTTAGACTAGATATTAGGAAGAAATTCTTCACCACGAAGGTGGTGAGACACTGCAACAGACTACCCAGAGTAGCTGTGGCTTCCTCATCCCTGGAAGTGTTCAAGGCCAGGCCAGGCCCTGAGTAACTTGATCTAATGCAGGTGTCCCTGCCTATGGCAGGAGGATTGGAACTAGATGATCCTTAAACAATATTTATTGCTCATGTACTCTCAAGAACATTCCCATTGGCTTTAATGGTGCTTGGCATGGAATAGAGTTAGAATAGTACAATTTAGCCTAAAACATAAACCTGTTGATGATGAACCCGAAAACAGAATGAAGAACTGCAACTATTCTCAATCTGAGGAGCTCAGGTTGTGGTCTAAAAAAGCTTTTGCTTTCGGTATAAGGAATAGTACTAACTTCACAGAATGAATCTGACATTTCTTCCATAGGTTCTAGTAAAGGCAAGAAACTGTGTGATCTGCGTTGCCTTTGACAGTCTAGAGAAGAGATGTAAATAATCCATAGTCATCTCTGTCAGCCTACATACTTAAATGTAGTTAAAAGTGGTTGCACTGCTGATCCTTCAAAACATGGACTCAAAATTTGTACTTCTGAGAAAAAAAGCAAAAGAAACCTGAAAAGTCTCCACAGCCTCATCATTGATTTTTCCAATGCCTCTTGGTCACTAGAAACTTAACAACAGACATCAGTACAAAGAACATCACAATCAAGAATTCCAAACAGTTCCTGGAAGACCATTCTTCCTAATGAAGATGTGAAAAAACAAGACAGGCTTTCTATACCCCTGAGCAATCACTACCTATAGCTATAGCTTAAATGAGTAATTAATGAATAGAAACAAGTGGAAACCTGTTGTTAAGGCCCTAACTTTCAATGTTTTGCTGCAGCTGAAGTCAGACACCAGGAATAAAGTTCTTTCAGTTTGATCAAAAGGCTCATGGCATTTCCCAAAACAGATGCTGATAACTCCCATTTTGCTGGTCAAGCTCTCTGGAGGCTGTGGGAGGCACTCAGTGTGGTGCAGTCACACACTCAATCTAAATTAAACATATAGTGAGATAATCTGAGGGAAATATTTGCACCTTGAAGAATTAAAAGAAAAGCAATTTCCCAAGTGTGCTATAGATTCATTTCTCTCTAGCCCTTGGTCTTTAAACTCTTCAGTTTATGTCCTCCAAGTCTTTTCAGGTACTTTAGTGGGCCCATCCTTTAGCAGTGACATACTCTGCTTTCTTCTGACAACCAACTTACTGCCCCAGTGTCAGGAGAAAGCCAGTCAGAGTTCTGCACAAGATTGAGTATGTTAGTATAGTCATGGGTAGAGAATACAGCTCACCATGAATACATTTTTTCTGACAACCAAGTGCCCCACCTCCCCCCAAAAAAACCCAACAAACAAAAACACAAAAACCAAACAAAACAAAAACCAAACAAACTAACAAAAAACTCTCCGAAAACAACAACAAAAACTTAAGTCCAAAGGGAAGTGAAGATATTTACTCTCTTTTTGACTAACCAGTGAAGTATAGGATGGTAACACATACACTAGTAAATATATTTGTCAGTTTCTAACAATGAAATAAGAACAATGATGACACCTTATCTGGGTAGACACAAATGAAATGGTTTGGGGATGAAAGACTAATACTGCACTGTCTGAAAACTTTTGTAGAAGCAACTGAGTAAAAACTGAGTTTCCTCAAGAATCAGAGAGTGGCCTGAGCTATGATCCCAAAGACATGGTGTGACCAAGCTTTCTCTCATCAGAGGAGGCTCATAAACAGACTTTTTCTAATAGATGTGACCTGAAAGGCACATTACATGCAGACAAGAAAATCTTTTCAGAAGAGGATCAGATCTAGTAGGATAGAGTAAAAACTTCTAATATAAGCTAGGTATAAATAAACTAAGCATTTTTGCCATATGTCTTTTGTCTATATCTTGCATAACTGTTGCTAAGTGTGCTGCCTATTTTAACTGTTACAAATAAAAGTTCTTAGCGCATGCCCTTTTAACCTGTCTTGACTCGTGCATGATTTAGCCTAACTAGGCTTTCCTTACTAAGGCCATGGCAAGCCATAGACCAGGTCACTAGGGTAATAGAACAAGTATCCAGTTAACCTGACGCTGTTCAGGGCATGCAAGGAGAAATATAGCAAGCCATGAGCTCTGCTGCATTGATTAGGTAGAAAGCTGATGCCACAAACATCAGGAGAAACAACTACCTTCCACTAACCATTGGGAAAGCAAGGATGGAATCCAGTTATTGCTTAAACTTCAAAGATCCCAAAGAACACACCAAGGCACCCATATAACCAATCCTCCTTCCCCATTCATGTTTTCTGGCAAAGTCATGTCTGTAGAAATGTCAACACACCATGGTGTGATTCTCACAAGATCCTCTTTGAATAGCAGGACTGACTACCTCACAAACTGGAGATCAGAAGGGAAAGAATGCAGCCGAATGCACCCTCTGCCAGTGATGGCATCTAATTTTTTGAGAAAAAGGTTCAGAAAACATTTTATATAAAGACTGTTTATTATACTGCATAATTTTAAGGTATTTAAGGCACATTCAACTTGAGATAACATCAGCAGTAGGGAATCAGTGCTTTTTTTTTTTTTTTTGACAGTAGAAAACAGGTTGCTGACATAAGCTGTGTATTTGCACTGTGATGGGATATAGATTTATAACACCAAAAAATAGCATGTCTGCTTTAAAACACACTTTCCTTTGTAAAATATGCCACAAAGATTCAGATGGATTGATTTAAATGATGATAAAATTGTAGGAAGCATGTGCAAAAATCTTCAGTTGTAAAAACTGTAACCCTGTTGCAGAAAAGGGTAAAAGAAAAATTAACCTCCCTTGAATGGCAAGCTCTTAAATTGATTGAAAAGACATATGAACAAGAAGCAGTACTTTCTAATTTCCCAGGCACTAATCATAACTCACCAACAGTGGTACCGCATACAAGTTCATTTTCAATGCAGTTGCATTGGCCAATGTTGCAGTGATACCTTTCAGCTATACTGGTAGTCATAAATAACGATTCAATCTTCCCAAGCTATATGCTTCCTGTAGCAGGCAACATTAAGTGGAGAAGGAAGTAAGCAGTCTGATATGAATAATTATTTGTCTATTTTATTTGGACTGCTGTTAAAAAAGAATACACCGAAAATGCATTGTATATGTTTGAAAACAATTCTACTCAAGTTAAACATTACCATAAAAGTCATCATCTTACAAGAAAAGTGATTCACAGTGGAAACAATTTGAAACTTAGTTTCACAAAGTTTGCATAAGAACTCCCTACACAGGGCTAGAAATCCACTCACTCCCATTCTAAATGTGATAGAGGAGAAAACCAAAGCAATTACAAAAATGATCTTTCATTGATCTAGAGTACACAAGCTAATAGAAACATGAAGATACATAGTAGATTTTGTTGAAACAAAAATACAGGATTTTAAGTATCACGTAGACAAGGAACAGCTTTCTGATAATCATATACACATTTTATCAATGAGTTAAACAAATAGCAATGGGATAATCTTAGTAACTATAAAGGAAAGAAATACTGCATCTGCTTCATATTCTAATTTCAGATATAAGGACAGAAAATTGCCTTACCTCAAATACAGCTTGAAGAGAGACATTAACAATATGTCTACATTCTTTCTTAGTTCCCTTGATAGCAATCTAAGAAGAAATACAAAATAGCAAATAACTATCTTCTCTGCAGACAGCATGTGCCCAGGAATAGCATGCTTCCCACTGAAGTGTGCAGAAAAAAAGTGAAAAAAAAAAAAAAAATTAAAACTCAAAAAGACAACCCCTGCAAAATAAAAAGGCAAAAACTTTATATTTGAAATTCACGTAAAATTTATTGCATTTTGAGGGAGTAGAGACATTCAGGAATTAAATAATATGCAGATCATTGTGGTAACACCTCAATTCTCACTAAAAATATTAATTCGCTATATTTGTCTACAAAAAAACCCACAAACAAACAAACAAACAAACAAAAGATTATAAACTCATCTGCGCAGAACTCGGTCACTGAAGACCTGAAAAGATTCCTATTCCAGTAGTACCCACACAGGGGCTCACACGATACAACCTTGTTAAATTGCTTTTTCCTCCCAAACTACAGTGCTTACTAAAGCGACTCTCAAATGTTAAATGCTTTGGTCAAGAGTTAATCACTGACCTGCAATGAAAGCCTTGTGTTCAGCTCCAACATTTTCTAGCAGCAAACAAGAAAAAAAAAATGGTTTCACGGCATGAACTGTTAAAAAAGAAAATCCTCACATAAGCTTTCCCCAAGGGGGAAGAAATATCCACAAGCTTTAAATTGGCCAGGCGGATTTAAGAGGGAAAAAAAAAAAAAAAAAGGGGGTGGGGGGGAGAAAAAAGGCAGCTCTTTCTGTTGCGTCAAAGAGCCCACTGTGCAATAGGAACAGTGAACAGAGTTGTTAAACTGGCAAGCTTTTGCTGAAGACAGCTTTTCAATATGCTCTCAGCATCGTCTCCCAGGGCTGGCTGGAGACAGTCCCACTCCTCTTATATGAGCTATGCTCCTTCAAGAGGAAATCGCTCTTAAGGACAGTTTCTATAAACATGCTGTTCAACTGGTTTGGCTGCACATGATGAGGGTAGTTGAACACAGATACGTACCTGCATTCAAGGATCAGACCCACGTGCTCTTGGGGAAAATGCAGGCACATTTAAAGTAGCGATCATTACCTCGGCTTAAGAGCAGGATGCTATTGATGACTGACTGCTTGCTAAAACTCCCTTCCCTGCTTAGACCATTCAATGTGCTGCTGCAAAGCAATTTTGAAAGGCACGGTACTTACAGAGGAAACCTCTAATGCAATTCCATTGGGACGTTGTAGCCCAAGCAGAGCTCACTGATTAAAGGAAATCAGTAGTCACATGCTGCTGACTAGCTTTGTGTTTAGTGCAGAGAGCCTGGATATCCACCAGAGACTGCAGCTACGCGGGATGAGTTAACTGTCCCTCCCGGGAATGACGGCTCCATGACTGAAGACATCTTTAGAGGCTGTGAATGGAGTAAGGACACCGAGCAACCTGGTTAAACATCCATAAAGCCACATTCATCACCACATACAGGAAATTACTACACAGATCTCTGCAGGTGAGGACACCACCCTGCATCCCTTTTACAAGCCACGGAGACCTAAGCAAAGGCATTCAGAGCAGAGTTCAACCTATACCAACCTGCATCTGGTCCACTGAACTGCCTTCTGGGCTTCGCCTACGAAGGGACCTAGGATGGCTTCCACAAAAGAAGGCTGCAGACAGCAACATTTTTTGAGAAGAGTGCCACTCCAAGTGACAAGGCGATGAATGCCTGTGACATGTGACAGAAAGAACTTGCAATGAAGAACGGGATTGGTAAGAGACAGGAATAAAAAAGGGAAAATACAAACTGTGGAATGCACTTTTCAACGTGACTGCGGAATTAAAAGTGGCGACAAACATATGCAGCTGGTTAATTTAGAATTTCTTTTCTATTTATACATCTTTCAGAGTTGCCACAAGGACATTATGAGCCTGAATATGTGGGAAGGCAGCAGAAGGAAAGGAAGTATATCCAGGAGTTAAATTCTCCCTCTTCATGTTCTTTCTCTACTTAGCAAACTTCTATATGGAAAAATTACTTCTTTAACAGCTTCTCTTGAAATCCTTCCAGGTGAAAATGAATTTCTCTCATAAAAAGTATTTTTATAATGGCAGAGTAAGTTTTTGCAAAAAGTACCTTCAACTTAGAAGTGAAATACAGCATTTTCTAAGCTTTTAACCCTGTAAATTTAATGCAAGGTCCTATCCGTGCACCAAGCAGTGTGCTGCTCTGTTATGCTCTCACGACACCAGACTGCATCCAAAACCCCAGCTGTCAAGTCACTGGGGTCATATGAATGTAGCTTTGGCCATATGAGAGTATGGTGACTAATAATTCTGTGTGTGCTGTGTGGAAAACAATTACAATCTGGTTCAGTTTCTCAGATCTGAACGTTAGACAAGTATTTTAACACATAATACTAGTAATACCTGCTCATAAAGCTACCTAAATGTTTCCCTTTATAAACATTGACTCCTCACCACTCATCACTGTCAAACTGTAGCCCAAAGGAAACTGGTGACATTTGTTCCTTTCTTGAAATGGATTTTTGGTTTATCTTAGTATCATAAAAGAACAGTGATTTGCACTTTGAGCAGGTGGGTGGACTAGATGATCTCCTGACATCCCTTTCAACCTAAACTATTTTGATTCTGTGAAAATGAGGTCAATTATTAAAAGCTACCTTGGGCTATTAGAGAAATTAAGTGGATTGTGGCCAGCTCTAGTGTTGTGAAACCAGAATTTGGATTCAGCTGTCAAGACTATAGACAACTCCACAGTAAAAAATCTCTATTCTGTCCTTTCATGAGAAGCTACCAGGTCTGCTGAAACATAAGCATGTGTACTGATATTGCCACCTGTGAGGTGGTTAATAGATATCACTCTATGGAGAGAGCTGTGTTGTTTCCACACATCCCCTGCTGTTCCTTGGATTCCCAATCTCCTCTTGTTTTTTTCCTTTCTATCTGTCACCCAATATCAATCTATTCTCTTTCAGCTGCAGGGGACAAAGAATACACTTGTTCTCAACCTCAAATTCTCAGTGACTGACAGCCCAGACAACTCACTCAGTTCTAGAAATAGCTCTGCACAAAGCAAAGGGCACAGAATTGGTTTAAAAAAAATAAATCTACAAAACAACAAATCCTTCAGCATGATCACATAGTTTTTGTGTAAACCCTACCATACTGCTAGCTCAACAGAGACTCTTCTCCAAGGCCGCACTCATAAGATATTAAGGAGATTGATCTTTTTCAATATTATGCAAAGCTTTAGAAAAGAGAGTAGCTTCCTTGCTAGGCATGGCAGACAACAACTCCTGGTCCCCAAGCCTAAGGAATAGCTATCAATTCAAGCCCACACCCCACAGCACAGCAGTTATCCAAACCTTTGCACCTCCACATCATAGACAGCTTTATCCCATACCACAAACCTGATCTACCTGTCCCTACGGCTTGTTGTTAATACACTAATTCTGTGTAAGTGAAAACAGCCTAAGGGACCAAGTCAGGAAAGGGATGCTATCTGCTGGGATTATACTGATCCAGAAACTTAGAAGGTGGTGAAGGACATTCAAAACCCTCCGCTGCCAAACTAATGCCTTCTGGATGTTCTCTTGGCTCACGGAGCCCCTTAGCTGTGGTGTGGAACCACTTAGGAGCAAGGTCTGCAATTCAGCTTTTGCACACCTTGTGTATCTGTCCCTGTGCTGCGTCAGCCACACCGCCTGCATCCACTGCCTGCGTTATCGCTGTTACTCACAGCCTTTCCTCAAGAAACAGGACAATCTTCCCAGGGAAAAACCTTTACAGGGTCAGATGACTCAACTGCCTTGAGGTCAATGCTGCCTATTTCCTGCTACAGAAGGCTACAAAGCCTCTTCCTGAAAAACAAGGCACATGTAGGCATTTCAGCTGAGTCCTGGATTCCTGCAGGAAGGAGGCTGTGTGCACTTCCAGTTATCTGACTAAAACGTCAAGACCTTCAGCATGCCTTGCACTGTGGAAATCAAAACAGCAGAATCTGGGCAAGAACTCAGGAAAGCCACTTTAGGTGGAGAGGAAGCTTCAAACCCCAACAGAACTAGCCCAGCCCCACCACCACCTACAGGCTGGGCTCCTGGAATGGGAGATGAGCATGTAGTGCCATTGGCACATCAGTGATTCAGGTTTAGTACAGCAAGAGCTCTAAACAGAGCTCAGCTTAGCCAAAAACTATAGTTTATGCTCCAAGCACCTTTAAATACTACTCCTATGTCACGTGATAGAGACACAGTGCTCCCCTTCCTCCCATCCACAACTGAAAAATCAGTGGTGTTTCCTGGTTGCTCACTGACATCACTTACCCCTAACTCCTGTAATTCTGATCCTGCTGCCTGTTTTGTATCTATGAGAAGATCAGAAAGCAAACAGTTTTACTTCCTAAATCCAGAGGTTGGGCACCCTTAATGTAAGTCCTCAGTTAGGTCTAAACTCTTCCAAGCCTGAACACTCCTCAGGTGGTTCCTACCTTTGTCTATGCCCCCTTCAGACTTCTTCCCTCACGTCAGGTTACACTGTTTGTATGATGCAAAATTGGACTCTCATTCCTAATTCATTGGAGATATTCTCCTTTGTCTAGTGGATTAAATACAGCTACATCCTGCTTCCAGGACACCTTGTGAAACTGGTTCAAAAACTGCTGTCTCTCTGCCTAGCTGGGGTCTTAGGGGTCATTCTGCACCAGCAATTTTTCAGGGGGCTCCTCACACATCCATTCATTTTCAAAAGTAACTTTTGAAAACACCCTCCCCAACCCTTGCTGGGCAGTTTCTGAAGAGACAGAATACACAACTTTTTTACTATATTCAGCCCCACAATGCAAAACTCTTAAATTGTTGTGGCTTTTTAAATAAAATTTGGCTATATGCGTCTGCACAAGTACATAGGGAAGAGATCTGAACAGACCTACACGCCAGCCAGTGATTAACGTTGCTGCACTTGCAAGGGATTGCAGGGCTGTGAAGCCATTTTTAAAGACCTGTGCCATCCTACAGCAGTTTGTAGATTTAATAGCAAGGGCAGGAGAGAAAGAAGAGGAGGAGGTGCCTGTTTTTATGAGGGACAGCTGACTTTCTGCTGTGGCTTTGTCACCTCCCTCAATGGCAAAGCAATCACATACTTTGTGCTCGTCAAAGTGCAACTGACCAGCGTAGGGTGAGAACTCTTTACAGGGCCAGCTGCTATCTGTAAGGCACTTGTGCAGTAGTTGTTACCGCCATTGTTTGTCAAGGATCCCTAATTAGTATTTGTTAGTGCACCAGCAGAAAGTCAAAACAGGGCATGTAATCACAACAATTCAAGGTTGGCCTGGACTCAGCTCCTTCCCTCAGAGGGCAGAGCCTTTGCAAGCACACTTCTTGCTGAAATCTGCCGGTTTTCGATTTTCAAGCTGCGCCTCTCCCCCAGGCACAGCCAACATAGGGGGAAATCAAATCAGATTCCCACCAAAACAGCATGGAAAGAGGAGAAATTGACAAGAGTACGAATGAGCTGAGAAGCCGAATTCTCAGCCCTCACAAGGACTCTACAGCTGAAAATGTGTGTCAGGCTAGCACTGTGAGAACACATTTTCATCTGCAGCAGAGTGAGAGGCATATGTGAGCCTTGTGCCATAACTGAGAAAGAACAAGGCAAAAATAAACCAGTCACTTCAGCAGGAAAACAAGGACCTTGCCTCTTATCTGTAACAGAGGTTTAACAGTCTGTTAAAACTATTTGCTGATCGGATTATTACACTAACTCTTAGATGTGTCAATTTATGGATTTGATCAGTGGCAGTCCCCAAGTGCAAAGTCTGTAAGGTCGCTTGTGACATCGGAAAGGAAGAGCCTCCTTGAAATAAGCAAACAAAGGAAGCGACAAGGAAAGAAACAGAGAGATTTAAACAACAACTAAGTTATGGAAAGGGCTAAGTTTGCAATCAAGCAACGTAACATGGAGAACTAATGGTAACACTGAAGTCTCAGTTCCAAGCTGTTGAAAGATGGGTGCATTCCTGTGGTGAAAGGTCTTGCTTTCCTTGGCATCTGTGGGTGGTGACCTTGGTCTGTAAGAGCCTCTGAGGAGCACGATCCCAGTGCCTTCGGCTGTAAGAACCCGTGAGGAGCATGATCCCAGTGCCTTGGACTGTAAGAACCCCTGAGGAGCATGATCCCAGTGCCTTGGACTGTAAGAACCCCTGAGGAGCATGATCCCAGTGCCTTGGACTTTTGAAATGGGCTTTGGTTTGCAGCAACACCCGCCTAAGGAGGGGGCTCCACTGCAGCGGACATACGGGATTTAACTCCACTGCCTCTAAGCGCCTTCATAGCACCAAAATTCAGGTTTCTTGGGGCTAGCCCAGCCAAACTCCTACCAGCGGCCAAAAGGCTGCCAAAGGATGAAGGGCAGGGCGTCCCTTTCACCTGTGGTCCCAAAACTCATTATGGTCACTTTGGAACCCCAACTACTGCCCTGGGCTGCACGAAATGGCTCTAGTCCTTCGTGGCTACACAGGGCCTGCCACATCTCACGCTTCCCGCCCCACATGTCGCCCCCAGCCCCCTCCCTGCCACCCCTCCCTGCCATCCACCCCTGCTCCCGGCCCAGCCCACCAGGCCATCGCCTGCCCGCTTCCAAGATGGCGGCTGGCACCGGCAGCGCGCCGCTCCAAGGCGGGGCGGAAGAGAGGGCGATCCCGCTTCGGTGCGCGGCGGTGCGCATGCGCGGCGGGCGGGGCGGGGCTGCGAGCAAGATGTCGGCGCAGGGGGACTGCGAGTTCCTGGTGAAGCGCGCCCGGGAGCTGGTGTCGGGAGACCTGTGGGCCGCCAAGGCGTGGCTCATCACGGCGCGGAGCCTCTACCCCGCCGACTTCAACATCCAGGTGAGCGCTGTCCCACCCGCTCGGGCCGGGACGCCGCGCGGCCTCGCTGAGGGCGCTGCCCGAGTGAAGGGCCGCTCGGCCAATGGGGCCGGGCGGGCGGGGCCGCCGGTTGTCCCGGTGACAGTAATAGCAATAATTTAAAATGTTTCTCCTGTTTATGGTGTTGGCGGCAGCTTGGGGTCTTTGCATTGCATTGCATTGCATTGCATTGCATTGCATTACATTGCATTTTCCTGGCCAAGGAACTCTTCTAAGTTTTCTATTTGTGTAAAGATCGGGCTAGCATGTTCATAGAATGTTAAGGGTCGGGAGGGACCTTAAAGATCGTCTGATCCCAGCCCCCTGCCCTGGGCAGGGACATCTCCCACCAGGCCAGGTTGCTCCCATACAGCCTGGCCTTGGATACTGCCAGTGCTGGGGCATCCACAAACTCCCAGGGCAACCTGTTCAGTGCCTCACCACCCTCACAGCAAAGAGTTTCGTCCCAATATCTAACCTAAATTTCCTCTCTTTTGATTTGTACCCATTACTCCTTATACCCATTACCTCTCACTGTGGTTCCTGATGAAGAGTCCCCCTCTGGCTTCCCTGAAGGCCTCTTGGAAGGTTGTTAATATTAATAATTTTAATAATAAGTGTATTATCATACAGAAGTTTATGCCTGAATTAATGTGTGATTAGGTAGTCTAAACTCACCTCCTAATTTCTCCAGCAAATGTCGCAGTCCTTTAGTTTTCTGTTACTCAGACTGTTGTAACAAATTGAGAATGGTTTTTTAGAGTGGAAGGACTAATCTGATTCACAAAGTGTTCTAGAAAGCTAATGTTGTGTCCTTACATCCTGCAGTATGAGATGTACACTATTGAGAGGAATGCTGAAAGGACAGCGTCTGCGGGCAGGCTGCTCTACGACATGTAAGTAATCAGAGCTGGAACTTTACAATTATGCCAAGTGCCCGTTTCTATAATTGTTAGACTTTCCAAAAGTACCATGTGAGCGTTCTTGAGAATCCATGTGGATAAACTAAGCAGAAAAGTTCTAATTAATTAAAAATAGACGGTAGAAAGGAAAGTTTTATTTTCTCATTTTCCCCTGCACATACATCTATGGGAAGGTTTTGCCTTGGAAGCAGGTTTTGAGATCACTGTGAATTCCTTGCCTCAAACTTTATTACAGGTTTGTGAATTTTCCAGACCAACCTGCTGTATGGAGGGAGATCAGCGTTATTACCTCAGCATTAAGGAATGACTCACAGGACAAGCAGACACAGTTTTTAAGAGGTAAGGATTCTATCCTGAAGGAACCTAAAGATAAACCCTCTGGCAACATATCTAGTGTAACAAGTAAATTTCAGGCTTTTTAACTTTGCTTGTGGGGTACAGCATTTTTTTTTTTTCTCAACTCAGCCTTAGAGACTTCATGTAACGTGTTAGGCTTAGGAAGAATAAAGGGATATAACAAGCTGATTCCCATTACTTTGCCTCTGATACGGGTAGACTTAGTCTGCCAGAACAAGTACTTAGAAAAGAAATTGAATAGGGAAGAAGTGGAATGGGACTTGCGAATCATTATCCCACAGATTGCTGAGAACAATGAATGATCATAAAAATGGTGTGAATCTGTATGTATGAAGTGAGGGTTATGAAAATGAATGGTGACCAGAAGGGCTTGTTGCCACTGCTGGCAACCAGAGGCAGTTTTGAAAGCAAGACTTACACCTGATAAATTATAACTTGCTGTTTGAATACATGCTCAGAAGCTGTAAGGATAATCAGTGTGTAGCTCTTCATACAGGCTATTCCAGTTAAGAAAACATTTGATTTTTCATGGGTTTATTTTTCAGAGCAAATACGTAAAGCATACAGGGAGAATATGTTAGTTTCTTTTTAGTGTCTCATTGGAAGTTTAAATTGGAAAAATAAATTTTAATAATTAAAATGTTAATTGTAGAAGTGAGTCAAAAATAAATGAAGTCTTGAAAAAGCATCTTGAAATGTTGAATGCTTAAGTATTAGGATTTTGAGTATTCCACTAGTAGCAGTCTTGTTAATGCAAGTACTCTGCACTGGAATAAACACAGATAAATAATTATTTGGTCTTCTCTGAAAGAAACAGACTTCTTTTTTTCTGGCATGAATATTAAAAACAGAAAAAAGCATAAAGAAATCCCTTTCAATCTGCATGGCGAGATGTTGTTGACTTGTCTTTTACCCTTTGTCAGTCACCTTTACAATTCACACACAGCAAGCTAGACATTTTAATTATTTTCTTTTAAAGGATTATTTGAAACCCTTCCTGGTCGGGTCCAGTGTGAAATGTTACTGAAGGCAACAGAGCAGTGTTTTAACACCTTAGAAAGGGCAGAAATGCTGCTACTGCTTCTGCGACGTTTCCCGGAGACTGTGGTGCAACATGGGGTAAGAGAAGAGAAGTTCATAGTGACTATTCAGGATATTGACACTGCTTCTTGAGATTTTGCTGAAATGTGTTTTCCTTTGCCTGATGAGAGGGTGAGTCTTTTTATGCGTGTTTAATTGTGGCTAATCGTTCAGATTGCTGTATCATGAGATTACCACCAGGAAGAAATTAGGCAGAAAATAAATGGAATCAAATAAAACAATCCTTTGTTTTGTAAATGAAAGAATATCGATCATATATATCACTTTCCCTTGTCTGTGCCTGTCTTTACTGATGCAGTCACACGCAGTTTTTCTCTTGGTCTTGTCTTGCCATTTTCTGGCATTGCTTTTGACCTGTTATAAGTATGGATACTTTAACTATACATTTGGAGACTTGCATACGCTGTTGCCATAGAGTGAGTTGCTACTCATACATCCAATGAATAATTGTTCAACTCCATTGAATCACAATTCAAAAAGTTTCTAAAACCACTGGTCCAGTGTTTGATTTTCACCTCTGCTCACACAGGTAGGCCTCGGAGAAACATTATTAGATGCTGAAAGTATTGAAGACCAAGAATCTCCAGTGAATTGTTTTAGAAAATTATTTGGTAAGAAAATACTAATGTTCTTGTTTTACTTTTTAGTTTGGGAATATTCTCAGATCGGTAAAACTACTCTCAAGATACTGTGATTAGAAAACCACTTCAGTGAGAAGAGGCTCGGGCCACAATAGTCCAGGCTGACAATATAGTGCAAATTGGCATTATGGTCATTCATATGGGGTTCTTTGTGGTGGATGGTCAGCCACAGACAGAGGCTCACATTGCTGATTGAGAACCTTACCTAGTACAGATAGACACACCTCCCCCAAATCTAAAGGATTTTTTGGTTTGTTTTCTATTTTAGTTTGTGATGTTCTTCCTCTGATAATTAACAATCCTGATGTACGACTTCCTGCCAGCTTGTTATATAAATATCTGAACAAAGCAGCGGAATTTTATATTAATTATGTAACTAGATCTACACAGACAGAAAGCCAATATCAAGGTAAGAATATTTTTACAAAATTAAACTTTCTTGGAGTGTATTTTAGTATTACTGTAGAGATGTTCCTAAGTAAAAAATGCCTTTTTTAATGTACTGTAACACGTAGACAAGGATTAATAGTAGTATTTGGTGTTTCTTAGTTCTTTGATTCCAAATTACCTCATGGTGCTTCAACTACTTAGTCATGATGGTCATGATGCTTCAACATACCTACTGAGAATTAGGACAAAATGTCCAAAACCTCCTTATCCAGCCTATCAGCTCTCTTGTACAAGAAGGCAGAAATGCCTGCTGCTCCCCATTAGCCTTCTCAGTAAAGAATGATTACCTTGAAAGCTCTGACATAATTTTTACCTGTCTTCTTGAAAACTAATCAGTTGGTTTCATTTCTTTATGAAGAGAAAAATGTGCTGTTTTTTCTAGGTTCACAAGATTCCTCTGATATTATGTCTCCAAGCAAGCGCAGCTCTCAGAAATATGTAATAGATGGTCTCACAGAGAAGTCATCCCAGATTACAGATCCTTGGGAGAGGCTATTTAAAATACTGTCTGTGGTGGGAATGAGGTGTGAATGGCAAATGGATAAGGGAAGAAGGTAAGAAAAGTATACTTTTCTGGGTATTTCTTCTCAAGAAGAATTTGGCTTTCCAATTTTTAAGGAGAATGTGTTGAAGAATGATTTTAACAGGAGAATTTTGTGTAAATTCACAGCAGCTTTTATTTCAAGACTGTGCAGTGTGAAGCAGAAACGTGGCTTCAGAGGGCACTTGCAAATTAGTCTCTGAAGTCAGTTTTTGGTGGTGAAAGTCATGAGTTAGAACTATAGTACTGTGAAGTGTCCTTCCCTATGTGCCTTGGCAAAGAGAAACATGGTAAATGTTTAGTGAGATTTCACTAGCGTGTATTCCCACCCTCCACTGACTTGAGGTTAGGGGTTGTCCTCAGCAGAAACATTAAAATTTTCATATTCACTATGCATTCTTTCCTTTAGTTTCGGAGTCTGTGTAGTATCCTGAATTCTTTTTGTCTCTTCCTCTCAGAAGTTTTGGTGATATTTTGCATCGAATGAAAGATCTCTGCAGATACATCAGTAACTTTGATAGTGATGCCCACACTAAATACAAGAATCAAGTAGTGTATTCCACGATGCTGGTCTTCTTTAAAAATGCATTTCAGTATGTCAGCAACATCCAGCCATCGCTCTTTCAAGGTCAGTTTCTCATGTTTCAGCTTCGGTAGGGAGTGCTTTGTGATTTCATTGCTAATGTCTGAAAGTTCTCTTCTCATTGGTCTTTTGAAACTGTCGTCTTACAAAGTGAAATTTACATGAGTCTTGTTGTAAATCTCTGAAGCCATTAATTTGACTAGGAGAAGTAGTTCATAACAACTGCTGCAGTGGATCAGACCAAAGATCAATCTATCGTGGTTTCAGCCTTGGCCAGCAGCAGTGAGTTGCCTAGCAAGGACAAAAGTAACAGACCAGACATGATGAGAGAAACAATCCTACGGTTGACTCCTACTCTTTCATCAGCATCATGTTTGTTTCATTTTCTCCTCTGATTTTGTTCCTCTGAAGCTGATGTTTCCCTTCTTTCCTTCTGTCAAAAGATTCTACAAAAGGTTTGCATTAGATAAGTGCAGACATTTTTGCATTCAGAACACACACCAAATTTGTAATTAAGCAAATAAAAGCAAAATAGGAAAAAGATTTCCTGAAATTCACAAGCTTCCAACTTGCCTTTTTTTGTATAGTTTAAGCATAATCTTTAAGCTGTGCTTTGCACATTAATCCTAATTTGTATTTAATTTGTAAATTGAACATTTAACATATGAACGTTACCTGTGCATTTTTCTACCCACTCAAATTTGCATTTGGGGTGTATCAGATTGCTTGGAACACCTTGGATTGCTTCTTCAGGGAATTATTGGACTTTTCAGGGATGGCCAGAAGTTGAGGGCAGTTCTTTAACCTCCAATTTGATAGAACTTACTGAAATAAACAACATCAGAAAGAGGAATTTTCAGCTCTTAATAATGTGCATTTCTTGCTTCTTCAGTCACTGATAGGGAATTCCTTGCAATGATAACAGTTGTCACCACAGGTAATTAGTACTTACTAAGACTACAATTGCTGATTAATGATAAAATTATAATTTCAATTCTGTATGTTGTGGTCATAAGTTTCATCACATTTTTCTGCATGGAGAAATGATTTTTTGACTGAGGAAAGAGCCAATACAAATGCTGGGTTTTAAGCAACTGTACACAATGTTGGGTTGAACAGTTGAACAGTGTCAGTAGATAGCTAAGCTCAAAGGACACTTTAAAAAATACAGGAATTAATTTCAGTTGAGTTTTTTGTTCCATCCAGAGCAAAGAAGAGTTATGGTGGGGAGGGAGTACTTCATCTGTGCATGTAGTTCTAGCTGCTTGATTCTGAGTTGAGGAAGAAATGAAGTAAAAAAAGGAGTGAAAATGTTCCTTTCTAAGTTGTACTATTGAGTATTTAAAAGCTCATGTTTTCAGCCTGAACCACCAAAAAAGAATGTATTCTGAGATAGCAGAGTGCAGTCGCTCTGGTACAGCATTTCTGGTACCCTCTGTCATTTCCTGACATCAGGAAAGTATTTCTGAGACATATTTTACTAATTTCTGCTTTAGCATTAACGTCCAGTGGTATCCAGTGCCTTTCATAGGCTTTCTATCATTAAGGTTTGTTCTGTTTCTCTGGAGGACTTACTGTAGAAATGTAGAATCCTACATATTTTGAAAGCATAGTGGCGGGAAAAAAATGCTGTCTCCTCCTTAATCTGTAGCTCTGAGATTAGATCTGTGACTTTCTTCTCATGTGCCTGAATTTGCAAGAAGCCTCTGGAGGGAAAACTTTTCAATGCATTTCTCTTATATAATTCATATCTGCTTTGCTGGAGACTTGAGAAATGAATGAGGCAATTCACACCTCTCATAACTTTCAGGCTGCCTGCAGGCTTGGCAGGAGTTGCTATTTGGGCTGATGCTTTTAGGGTTTTATTTATAACACTCTGTGCTAGAAGACAATTAAAAACTCTGTAAGCTTAGATTCTAGAGCCTGGATAGACGGAGAAACATGACACTGTTCTTTGTATAGCTGTGTAACTTTCAGTACTGTAAGAGAAGGTCTGCAGCCACAGTCAAGGGTGAGGATAGGTTTTGTTTTGGCTTCGGACTAGAGGTTTTGGAACAAAGGTGCGGTGCGCTTGGGATACTGATAACACTTTTTGGAAAGCAGCACACTTAGCTGGCATTAATTTCAATCAGTATGAATAAAAGAAAAACCCATTCTTTTCTTCTCAGTGTTAGAACTAGGCAGCTCTTGAGGTTCTAGTGAGGAAACTCTTCCAGCATCCCAGCTGTGGTACTTTCATATGTGTTTCTCATGGATGCCATCTTCTGCATTATGTCTTAGCTCTATTTTCAGTTCACACAGGTTAGATTCCAACACGGTGGAATACATGATGGTACAGGAGTTGATTTCAAAGTGTTGTAGCCTTTGTGTAGAGGTCATTTTGATGGTAGTGTTTAGTTTGGACCTAGTCAAAGGAGATAACCTTATTTGTTAAGCATGCCAGGTTGGTTGTTTCTTCTAACATTAACTTCTGCTGTAGTGGACTCCTTAAATATCGCTTCTGAGTAGATGGGAAAAGCTTAATATAGGTTCTTTTTTGTCAATAGATGAAATGGATTGTCATTCTACTAAACTCTCAAATTAGTTCTTTGCAATTATGAATGAGGCATTAGCCTCACATTTTTCTGCAAGTAGAAACATAAGAAATGCACAAACTGAAAATACTTGTCCACACTACTGTCTTATTTCATAGGGTGGAGATTTCAAAAAGAGAAAACAGATTAATGTATTTCCCCTTTCCTTTATATTTCTCTTTGTCTGAGCTTTGCACATCTATGTACAACTTGATTGTGCAAAAGGAGGAAATGTTTTTGAAGGAAAGCTGTCTCAGTAGTGATCATGTGTCAATGTTGTTTGAGATTAAGAAATATCGTTCCTATTTTTTTTCCTATTTTATTGTTTCCTAATGAAACTTAACCACTGGGACCTGAAATAACAGGTACCAGATCCCACCGGATGTTCTGTGACACCACTGAAAGTAGAAGTCATCTTCTGTGTTTCGAATTGAGGCTTCTCTAGAGACGCTGGAGAGAGAAGATGAACTCTGGCAATCAGTTCAGTGTTTAATTCTGTTTACTGAATTCACTGGGGTCAAAGCTGACACTGAGTGATGCTACTGGGGAAATCTTGTCAGAAAATACATTCACTCTTCAAGGCATCTGTGCCTGTCAGCATATTGCTTTGGTTTCTCATGAGAATGTTTTGAGAATATTGCTGTGTTTTGCCATATATGTATGTGGCTGTTAACTTCAGAGCCATTTTTTGCCGTGCATCTCTTGAATAATTGTACTTACATAAAAGCAAATAATGCTTGATGAGAGAACACCTGCTGCCTGAGTGTATCTTGTGACTGCTCTGTAAGAAAACGATTTAAAAATATTCTGAAGCTCTCAAGCAAACTCTTGTGATGTCTGATAAATGCATTCTGACCTTTACCATAAGGCTGCTTTGAGAAAACCTTAGCTTTACCAGCATAATTTAAGCTTATGAAACTTAAGTGTCTTTATTTCAGATGGTTTGCTCTAGTATTATTGTCATTACTTGTGAAGGAAACAAAACCAGCTTGCTGTAGGCATGAGATCTCTCAGATCAGTTTAGGGCAATTATGAATTGATTTATCTTTAAATCCAGGTCCAAATGCTCCAAACCAAATCCCACTGGTTCTTCTCGAGGATGTGTCCAACATCTATGGAGATACAGATATTGATCGTAACAAACACATACACAAAAAGAGGAAACTTGCTGAAGGAAGAGAAAAAACAATGGTAACTTTTTTAGACTTTTTAATTCATTACAAGAATGGCATTGATACTGAAATTTAGACAATAGTGGTTTTGACATAGATGTAATAGACATATTCTTAGAGCTACACTGGAATAGCTGTTAATGATCACAATTTTCAAACTGTTTTTTTCTCTAAAGCCAGCAAGAATAAAAAAAATAAAATTTTGCAGCAATTGCTGTAGACACATATACTGCTGTGAGTGCTTTAACTTGAAGGAGTTGTGCAGAGGCTGCAGAAACTGTTAAAATGGCAGCTATAGCAGGCAGATGTTCTACAGGTAAACTTCCAAAGTAGTTGACTTTTCACAACTGGAACTGTCAATGTATCTACTGCTTTAATGGTAAAAACCCACTATTTTACAGAATTTCTCTGCTGGTAGAAGTGCACACATATACAAGACTTTCCTTTGCATTGTGCCACTGTAGGCTTAAACTGAGTGAAAAGTGTAAAGTGTGTATGTACTTTAACAGATAACCTGTCTGAAGCTCAGTGGTGGTATGCCACATTTAAGAGGATAAATTTGCTTGGGATACTGCTTATCACACTGTACCACTGAGTTTCTTGGTACCAAAACAGATTGGTCTAATGTTAAAACAAGCTAAGGGAAAAATCACTTAAAGGCACTTAAACTAGGACCTTGGCATCTCTAGTACATAATTGCTTTCTTGTGTTTAGTGGAGCTTTTGTGGGTTTAGAGTCCTTTGAAATAAGTATAAATGAAGAAGTTAATCTTTTTGTTTTATACTGACTTTTAAGCAGAGCTCAGATGATGAGGATCCTTCTGGGAAGGCACGAAGTCGCCATATTACAGTAAACAAGGCAGATCTTGCAAACTCCATCGAAGTATTAGAGAGCTTCAAACTGGCAAGAGAGAGCTGGGAACTGCTCTATTCTCTGGAATCACTTGACAAAGGTATGGCTAACTGCAGGCAGAGTTGCATTTAGGCTTCATTGCTCTGCGTAGAAGTCACTTTACTATTGTTAAAATGGAATTTGTTTCATTACAAATCCTTGAAATTGCTTTGGGTCCTGAGTATTTTGATGTAAGTTCCAGTAAGAAGCTTTATCATTTGTTGTGTTTCTGAACATTTTGTTGCTGTATTTCGTTTCATTTTTGATGTAGCTTTGTTTATTCACCTCTGCTTCTCTTGGAGCAGTTGGTCAGTGGTAGTGCTGATAATGCTCAGTGAGGATGTGCTGCTACTGTCTGCCTTAGTTTATGTTTAAGAAGATGTGTGTTTACTGTGTCTCTCCCTTTTTGATAATATCTGGTATGACCATCTTGAAAGAAATTTCTCTTCTAAAAAGCAGGCAAATAGTACCACCTAGCTGCTTTTAGGTTTTTTGGACACTGTGAAAAGGAGTATAATCAAAATATGAGTGTGTAGAAAGAGAGTATTCTATATTTGAAGGATTTCATACACTTAATCTTTGGTGAGGGTTTTTTCCATTTTTAAATTCAGCTTTTAAATATATATAATTGATTTTTAATCCAAAGCTATGAAACGCTTCATTTTCTCTTTTTCTTTTCCAACCACGTATGCAGAGTTCACCAGAATTTGTTTGTCGTGGAAGACAGAGACCTGGCTATGGTTAAGAATCTTTCTTACAGACATGATCATCTACCAGGTAAAAAAAAAAACCAGTATAAACAGGGAAAAGCAACGTGATTGTGTTGCTCTTCCTTCTAGTAAATAACTATTCTGATTAGCGAGTTTGACTGCTTGTAGTGTCTACTAGTTTTATGCCCGAAATTATGACCGTTTTAGGGATGGAGCTGTACCATTTTTACACCAAGCTAGGTACCCTGCTTAGTATATTACTGTCCCAATAGCTGTTGAGTCCAGAGTTTTGGCATATGGAAAAGACCTCTCAGCATTTTGACCAGTGGATATATATATATATATATGTAGTGTTATGGAAGAAAAGTGCATTTTATTAGTCTGTCAGTGTATTATATTGGAATGCAATCAGACAGAAGAATTTTCAAACAGCAGAAGATTTTAACGTGTCAGTTAAGATTCATCATTCACTTCAAAAATGAAGCTGATTGTTCTCATTCCAATACCATCTAAAGAAGAAAGCTTGTTCTTTATTTTTCCTCTGGGGGTCCTTTACTTTTGTCTGTACTTGGACAAGACCTATATCAAACTTTATTAGTGTGAATAAAGTAACAACTCAAGAGTATGACTATTTGATTCAGTTACAAATATGATTTTGTAAACTGGCTTTTTAAAGCAGAATTCTGTTTGTCTTCTCACTGCCTTGCAAATGATTGATCCACGCTCCTTTACACAGCCCATCACTGGAGAGGGTTAGGCTAGGTTAAAATTCTGAAGGCTTGCTACTTGGACACTTTCTGTTTTGAAAGCTTTCTGTAAGGGAATTTTTGTTTCTATCTTTCTACCTATTGTATAGAGAAGACCCTAACTGTTTTTTTATATCCTTTTTCAAAGGGTCAGTACAAAAAAGCGATTAGCAGCCTACATCACTTGGCAGCTCTTCAGGGCTCTCATTCTCCACAGCAAATTACAGGACAAGGATCTCTAGAAAATCAGAGAGCACTAATCCAGTTAGCATCATGCCACTTTGCCCTTGGAGAATATCGGGTATGTACAGCATTCCACACACTGGTTCCTCATCACCTGGCCCTGTGGTTCCCATTTGTCTTCTTCCTTTGAATTTTCCTACGTTCAAGAGGCTATCAAACATAAGCCAGGGTCTCCTGAAAAATCCATTCTTCACAGGGAGAATTGCATTTCCTGCCACATTAATTAACTGTCCATTGGCAACTCCCTTTTACATATATATTTAGTCTAGTTGGTAGTTAAGATTTAGAGGTTTAGTTACGATTTACATACCTAAAAGTGTTTGAGTTGTCTGTAAATGTAACCTTAAATTTGTATTCTTTAATTTTATTGAGTCAGTTCTTAAAATTGAGGGAAAATTCTTAAGTTTAGGCTTCATGTCAAAAGAAAATGTAAAGAAACTTCTATAAATATCTTAGAAAAGAGTTAGTTATCAGCTGACAGTATAAGAGACTCCAGAGCAATATTGTCTGGCCTGACCTCTGAACTTGCTTTACTTTTGCAATACATGTTTTGTGTTTTTAATATTACTGGCATGCACGGTGGTCTGAGGTCTGTCAGTGTCAGCACTGATAGTAAAGGCTGTGTCCCTTAGGATCTAACATCATCCTAGTATTACTGGACAAGTGCTTTTGTCCCTTGCAGTTTAATACTTTTTCACTGAAAATGTGGTCATGTATCCCCACAGACCTCTTATTGTCTCTGGGAAATAGCATTAAAAATTCATTGAATTTCTGTCATGCTGTCAGATTGTCATTTTCCTTTCTATTTTTACCATGAACAGAACAAGCTTTACAAAACTATTTTAAGAATTAATCTGAAAACTTAATCCTTCAAAGTAAAATAGTTTTTGGTGTCAGTTTTTGATCTTACACCCTGGAAATGAGGAATGCCAATACATATTTTTTCGTAATTAAATGACATATGTAGGATCTCAGAGATTGTTAAATGACAGCTAAGTCTTTTTGCTTAGCCAAACTATGCTGTGTATTAAGTCTGCTCAAGTTTTTACAAAGAATTTTCTGGTTGTTTTTTTTTTTCTTTGTTGGTGTCTGATGTGCTTAATCATTATTAACATACCTGAATTTTAAGAACTTTAATTTAAATTTAGCATTATCATGTCCTTTCTTTTTATAGCAAACATGTGAAAAAGTGCTTGACCTCATGTGTTATATTTTGCTTCCAATACAAGAAGGAGGTAAAGTGCAAGAGGAGCAACCTAAAGTCAAGTCTAAATTCAGGAAAGGTATGGAGTTGCTATTACCCTAAATTCAGTGTCAGCTGACTTTTGGTTTGTGTGTTCTGGTTGAGTATGTAATTATTCTCATTTTGTATTAGGAAAACAGAGGAAGTCTTTTTTTATCCCTTCTTTGTTTTGTATTGTCTTTTTCATGCTGGCACCTTTTAAGGTATTTTGGTGATAAAGTCCTACCATAGGAAAATAGAAGTGAAGAAAAAAAAAACTAATGTCACATTTTCAATCATTCCTAATTTACTTTCAAAGCTTTCCTCAGTACCTGAGATTGGCAATTGTAGATTTGTTTTGCTCCATTCCAATTTCTTTCAGACTTACATAACCATGAGACCCCTAAAGAACTGTTCTGTTGCAGGGTCTGATTTGAAGCTTTGGCCATGTACCAGTAGAGCTATCATGCCTTACTGCCTTCATCTGTTGTTAGCTTGTTTCAAGGTAAGATACGGTCAGCTGGGGCTTCAAGTTCTTTTCCGTCTCTTAGGCCTAGTTTATGTGTCTGGGTTCCTGAACCTGCATGGCCTTATCCCACTGCTGTGGTTAGATGTGAAGGGTTGTGCTTCAAGTCCTTATCACCATTGGTGAACAATATTTTTTTGGAGGGGGGAGTGAAGTGTTGATGGAGGAGGGTTCGTTCTCTCTTTTCTCTCTTACTTGTTTTAGTTTTGAGCAGAGAAGATAGAATTGATCTCAACTGTTCAGACTTCCCTTATAGGTTAGTGAAGAGAATTTTGTATTTTATCTGGAAATTTCCAACCTGCTTTAGAAGCATATTTCATTCTGCCTTAATATTTACTTTTAGAGTACTTCTTCTGTATTTACACAGACGTAGGTGAGATGAATCCCATGTATTTATAAAAGCAGCATGTGTTTCCTGATTGTCTCAATGTGACTTTTTCCCTGAAGCTCAGAGCTTTCACCGACAGCAGAGATGACATGGCACTGGGTCACGTAGTTGTTCTGCTTCAGCATGAGTGGCCAAGGGGTGAGAACTTGTTCCTGAAAGCCATCAACAAAATCTGCCAACAAGGAAACTTCCAGTATGAGAATTTTTTCAACTATGTCACAAGTATCCTTTCTCTAACCAAGACTGTCTCTCACATCCTGTGCTGTAGTATTGAAAAAGCTGTTAGACAGTTTCAGTAGTATCCCTGAATCATATTCTGTGTTTATTTGCATACCGTGAAAGCCTCTTGTAATAGGCACAGTGCACAATGGACTCTAAATATGCTTCTTGTCACCTGTTCTGGCACTTGAGAGTACCCTTAAGTACATTGCCATTACACTTCATTCAGAAAACCAGCAGCAGCTCAGGCTGTGCAAGCAACTGATAGCAGTCTTTTCAGCAAGAAATACAGGCTGCTAACAAAAAAGATAAAGTGCTACCTATGCTTCAAAGTTGAATGATTTTGGCTATTGTTTATTCAATGCTTTGTGTGGGTAAGATATTTGGGTTGAGTAAGGTTATGAGCTGTGTCAAAGTTCATGCAAAGCATGTCTGATTTCTCTATTCAGATATCTGATATAAATCTCGATCAGCATACACAGGAATGGACAGTTTAGTGTTTCACCTAAACTGACATCCAGATGTGGTCTCCAGGAAGCAAGGAGGTCTAACTCCTATCTGAGACAATTAAATAAGCTTTGGTGCTAAAGGAAAGGGGGAAAAAAAAACCCAAGCGGCTAAATAAGGGACCAAAGCAGAAGACTAAAAAATGCCACTGTGGTGGCATTTTCTTCAGTTCCAGCCTCAGTTTGCACTGCTTTCATAACCTGCAATGCAGAAAAAGGAAGTAAAAACAACTAGGGAATTTGAAGAGATGAACTTTCTTTATCTCTGACTGTCCATATGAAGAAATGAAGAGAGAAAAGAAATTAACTGATATGTTTTTCACTTTAAAAAGCCATTTCTCACAAATTTGTGGAGGATTAGGAATACATGCTGTGATTATCACATTTAAGAATGAGGTACTTCAATAGCTGTTCAAGTTGACTGTCCTTTCAGCAATGTGGCTTCAGATGTGAGGGATAAGAATGAATGTTCTCTGTCATTGTTTCCCAACTCAAATCTTTAACGTTTTCTTCAGATATTGATATGTTGGAGGAATTTGCTTATTTAAGAACACAGGAAGGAGGGAAAATTCATCTGGAACTGCTGCCAAATCAAGCAATGTTGATCAAGTAAGGATAAAAAAGCATTTACTGTTTTCTTTGGCAAAAAAAAAAAAAGGGAGTATATTCTGGTTGTCTTTGCTTTCATGTTCTGGATAGTTTGTCATGTCTTTGAGTTTAATTTAAGGAGTTCAAATAAGGCCCTGAATTTCTTTTTCTTACTCCTGCTGATCTGTGAATTCCTTTTGAGGGTTCTTCAACTTTTAGCTCCTGCTTTTACAGAACTTTATTTTTGAGTGTGGTGTTTGCTTTAGAATGATTCATACTGAAGTGATTACAGCAGTGCTCTTTCAACCAGACACTTGCACTCTACAGGAATTGTTTAAATAATTAGGCCTAAGTGCAAGGTGTTGTTACTAATTTGGCTGAATATTAATGCTGAACAGAAAGCACTATTCATTGTAAACAAAGTTATGAAAGACCACTGAATGATGAAAAACTTTGGAATAAAACATAAATTAAATTACACTCCAGCTACACTCTAATAACCTTTCTGTTAGAACTAGCAGGCCATCTCTTGCTGTGTACTGAACAAGCTAATTCTGGTTAGCTTATTACGAGATGCTGAAGGAAATTAATAATTTGGATTAACTTCCTAGGTGTTCTTACTTGTTCAGTCTTGACTCAAAACTATCTGCTGCAGGGTTTTAGTGGCAGAATGTTTTGGAATATCCTTGTTGTTTATGAGAATTTGCGATATATTGCTTGGTAAAGTTTGTTGAAATTCCACTTTGGGTCAGTGTATTCTGGCTATTCACTAACTAGAAATGGGCTGAAGTTTTCAAAATGGGAGCCTAACATCAGACAACAGGATGCAAACTTGGATTAGTAAAGAGATTTTTCAGATTCTTGGTAACCAACATAAAAATGAGATCCTAGGTGTAATTAAAGAAAAGTAGAAATTCAAATGCTTACTTGTGACAGAGAATTTTCTCTTTTAAACTCTAGATTTTCAAACTCTTACCCTTGCTATATCTCACTGCTTGTAACCAGCTCTGTGAAAACAAGCATCAGGATATGCTGCACTACGTATCATGTTAAGTAATAAGTTTTGTCAGCAAGAGGGCTTAGCACTGAAGACTACGCCTGGTAACTTCTCACCTGCTCTCTCAATGTCGTTGCAATAGTCCAGCACTATTTCTCTCTGGTGTGGTACCTGTTACTTTCTGTTCTGATCCCACCAGTCAGAAAGTAGGTCCCAGGAAGTTTCAAGCAAGGCAGAATCTCTCTTTGACCTCCTTTTGATCAGTGTTATGTTTCCTGAATGACGGAAATGCTTGTAGAAGAGAGGTCCGTTTCTTTGTGCCTATTGAGCCAAAACAGCCAAATATCATGTCCAGCTGAAAAAGCTGTGTGCAGTGTCTTTCATGTGGCTCAGATGTGTAGGACTGGAAGCACTTCATCAGAGAGCTCATGGAATAGATAGCTCAGGGCGTAGGCTGCTCATCGGAGATGACGTCTGCTCCCTTGGTACCACAGATGTTTTTTTAGCTGGACTGGCTGCGAGGCCCAGGGATGGAGTCACCCAACAGTGTTGACCTCTTCAGCCCTGGTTAGCTCATAGCCTCCCCCAGCTGGGGTTTTCAGTAGTGTGCCAGCATAGCCCTCTTTCCTGGGGCAGTGGTTGGTAGGATCAGTATCTGCAGACTGCTTACATCTTTCAAAACTATCACCAGCTCTGGTTGGATGAGCTGCTGCATCATCCTCCCAAGAATTAGCAGAGGCAGCTCAGATGCTGTTCAGTCATGCTCAGAAAAACTGTTTGTGTTTGCCACCACAGGCCAAGGATGAAGCAGTTCTTCTGTCTGATCTTCCCTCAGCATAAATGTAGCAATCCTGCATCTTAATTGATGGGAAATCTATTTCAGATACTATATATCTTTTGTAGGGACCACTTTTTGTTTGATGACTTATAGGATGTTTTCTCCCCAGGTGAATTCCACATTCTTCTGCCAGTACTTAGAATTTTCTGAGTACCTTTGTAGGAAATTATATTCATTTTTCTGAACCCAGTAAAGCAGATGGCAATGTGGTTTTCAAAAGCTGAAATCAAAAGCTGAAATAAGATCTTGGAAGCCTGCAGACTTATAGTTGGGTTCTGCAAAATCAGTATACAGCTACTAACCTTTCCTTTTGCTTGTATCCATTGTGGGAATAGGAAGGTCCATGGTTTCGGTTTTAACTGGTGATATAGCCAGCTCATTCTGTTTGCAGTATCAACAAGCTTTGTTCAATGAGCTTTGAATGCAGCACCACTAAGTGCTTCTGAAGTCCTTTCTAGACAAGCCAAGTTTCATAATTCTACTGATTATACATGTCAGTAGTGGCAGTGTTACCTGGTGAGGTTAAAGAGGAAAAGAACAATATGCAAGAAAATGCTCCTTAACACCTTGCTTCTCTCTTTGATAAAACTTACTCTAATTAATCTAATTGTAGCCTACCAAAGAGCATAAACTTGATCTGAAAGCTGAATGTTCTCTGCTCCATTCCCATCACACCTCTCCTTGGGGACAGAGAAGGAAAAGCTTAGTTGTTCTGAAGTGAAAAAATGTATCTTCAAAGTGTAATTTTTTTTCTGATTGTGCACGTGGTCTAGTTCTGACTGCAGGTCTTGCAAACAGTATTGAAGACACAGTTGCACAGAATCCCTTTTGCAAACATCTGCCACCTTGGGACCAACAACATCTTGCTGGTCCTTTGTATAATCTGTTCCCCATGTCCATTTTTGCAAGTACTGGACTAATTCATGCCAAGAACTCTTGAAAAATGATCTCATTTGATTAATTTTTGTGAATATTTTATTTTAGATTATTGTAGACATATTAGTGTTAAATGCCCCATCTTTATTTGGCTTTTATAAGCATAGCTCTCCAACCATATCTATTAATAAATTATAGATATTAACCAAAATGCCCACTTGTGAGATCTGAAGGTAAGCACCTAACTCCATATTAAAGGTATCTAACTGTGAGTTTTGCTTCTCTGCTCCCTTCTTAGCATCTGTGGGGGTGAATGATGCGCTCAGTACTCAGGTGCCTAATAAGATTTAGGTGACATTTTGAGAGACTTAAGTTAAGAAACTAGACACTATATACCAAATTTCTCATTTCTCTTTTTTTTAGGTGGGGCATTGGATTTGCTCTAGGATGGACATGTTAGGTTATTATGTTGTTATAGATAGCACACAGAGATAAAAACTTAACTTCAGGGAGAAGAGAAACTGTCTTTCAGCTCAGACACCTTTTGGTGGTTAGTTCATGTGGCCCTGCTCATAAATAGGAGGTTGCTCTGAGCAGGCATTTGTCCTCTAACATTGTGCCATCCTCTAACAGTCATTTTTTCATGCAATTTGAATTTTTAAAGGTGAAAAAGGCCATCTGTGGACTAATGAAAAGATACTTAGGCAACCTTTAACAAACACTGTCATGTACTCAACTTGGCCAATACCCACTGTGCATGCACTTGGCTTGGGCTCAGCAGCAAATCCCTTAACTCCAAGTTCTGGGCTCTCCCAGATTGCTGACATGCTCTTGCCAGCTCTGGAGGGAAGCTGTGGTGTCTGCAGTGCTTCTCTGATTAAATCTTTTCTGACTGACATGCTTCCTGGGAAGAGCTATGACAGTTCATCGTAGTACAACTGTGTATTGTTTTTGCACCTGCTGCTGTCCTTTCTCCCAGTGTAACTCCAAAAATATGTATATGTATTTAGATCACAGTTGTAGAAGAGCCTTGCAATGAAATCTGGGGATATTTGCATGTTTGATGCTGTTAGGGTCCTGCACCCCTTTGGCTGCTCGGTGATCATATTGCTATGTGAGCTCACCCTAGTTTTTTGTTGCTCCTTTTTCTGGAGAATTGTTTTGCACCGGAGGGGGAATTGGTGTGTGGGTGTTTGAATGCTGCTGTTTGCTGTTTTTTAAAGGACTTCTAGCCCTCCCATGGGGTTACTGCAGCAGGAATTCATACCTGTGCTACAGCCCAGCATACAGACTGCTGACAGGTACCAAGTGGAAAAACCCCGCTCATAGTGTGCTGTGTTTTGTCAACATGTTTTACTGCCCATGGTTTTCAGCAATTTGTTACGTAATATTTATCTTTTTTTTTTCCTTCATTTGTGCCTACATTGCCTGGCAAACCATGTTGTTCTATTATAACATTTATTTTTCTTTTTCCCATAAGTTGCCAGTATCCATGTCCTTTCAATTTAATAATCCCTATTGAATTTAAACAATAATGTAGAAATCCTCCAAAATTATACTGATGTTCAGTCATATATTAGCAAGAGTATAACCCTTTCTTTCCAAGACATTGGTTACTGGATCCTTTCGTGGCTACTCTTCTTCATTTAGGTTGTTGTGAATTCTGTTTGCTGTTTTCCAGCTGTAATATGACACACATCTTCCAAAGTGCCGCTGGCTTGCTCAGTAGCTGTAGGTTGCATATTCTCCTTTAGGTTGTAACTGACCATAGCACTCAGCTGCCAGCAGTGTTTCAAACACTAAAGACTGAAAACAGGGCTTATCCCATAACCTCTAAATATGCTGAGTGTTTTCAGTGCAGTTCTGCTTCACTTAGCCTAGCTCATCAAGGAATTGCCCAGTAGGCTCCAGGCTAGTCTCCTCTTTGCCTTTTCCATGTGTTGCAGAGGTCTCCACTGTCTTGGCAGAGAAGTCTCTTCTCAAATGCCAGACTTGCTTATTTACGTGAAAGCTGGGTGGTATTGTTGGCGAGGGTAATTCTGAGATTTTTCCCTTTCTCATTTCCAGCATCTCTAGATTGGCATAGATGCCCTCGCCCTTTTTTAATTTTGTCTTTCAGTGTGCTTGCTGGGTTTGGACCAGCTCTTCCCTTCTGACTGAGGACTTGTCTCAGCATTAGCATTATGCTTTTTCTCTGAATTAATTTATGCTTCTCTTTTAGTAGTGTTAGGGCTCTCTTTTCAGGGCGTATCTTTTTTCCCCCTTCCCAAGTAGGGCTTGCAGGTAGATGTTCCAAAATCTTGATCTTACCCAGTTCTGGACCAGTGCAAGTAAAGGGTAGTGCTTTGGTGCTGCAGAACACTGTTTTAAGAACAAGGTGTAGGTGTCAAGTGCTGCAGACCAGTGTGAGGACAAAGAGCTGTTCACAAGAACGGCCTTTAACAGGGCAATATCCCATGAGTTTCCCCAGCTGACATTGCCTTAGCTTACTCAGTAGCTGGACTTTTGTTCTGCTTGAAAACAAGTCCTGAACTTCTGCTCAGAATAAATGTAATCCCTGCCTGGTGTCTAGTATCTCCATAAGAGCTGGCTTCTACTGATGCAGACTCACAGCCTGTCTTGATTTGGGTTTTGTGAAGTGTTCACTATGCCTTTCATTAGCTGAAGCCTTATCAGTGCCCACAGGATGACGTAGCTCCTTCCTGCACTTTGATACTGGTAGAAGATAACCTCTGCTCTTTATGCTGGCACCCTTCCTCTAGAGAAAGCAAGTTCATCTTGTCACTCTTCTTTCAACCCCAACCATTTATAGAAGTGATCACAAAGAAGTGGCCTGGGCAGCAAAGGTAGAGGGAAAAAAAAAAAATTCCTTCCCCCAAGCAAGGAGAACTCTGTGCTTGCTCAGTTAAGAGAATATATTTTTCTGTTAGCCAGAAGAGCAACATTATTTCCTCCCCAGTCACAGTCAAGCAGTGAGAACATAAGACTTTTATGTAACTTCTAACTGTTGAAAGACTTGTAAGCTACTAAACAAATAATTTTTTAAAAATAGCATAGCAGGGGCTGTTTGACTCTCATTACATAAACTCTCAGATATGGACAGTAAATATATAGTAAGTGACATGCAGTACCTTTTATATTACTGTAGTTCACTAAATAACCATTGTTTTCTTTTGTCTGTCTCTCTTTCCTTCATGGCTTAAGGCATCATACAGTTACCCGGGGTATAACTAAAGGAGTGAAGGAAGATTTCCGCCTGGCCATGGAGCGCCAGGTCTCGCGCTGTGGGGAAAATCTCATGGTGGTCTTGCATAGGTTCTGCATTAATGAGAAAATACTGCTGCTTCAAACTCTTGCTTGAATGGACTGGATCATGATGCCATGTCTTTTACGGAGGGGAAGGCTCTTAATTGTATGAACAAGCAGCATGGCAGTGCGAAATTACTTGTTCACAGAGTCGAAGAAGTTCCCTATGAGTTACAGGTTCTGCAGTACACAAACAGTACTCAGTGTTTGTTCACTGCTTAGTTTTCTTATGTGGGTAGATCGAACTTTATAAATAAAACTTTGTTTAAGAAGTCTTCTGTAATATCCTATTTGTTTTGTGTTTTTTTCTGTAGCATAATACTAAGGTGTGTGTCTTACTTATTTTCCTCTTTATACATACACAGAGAACATAGCAAGGTATTTCAGGTTTTTTATTAGCACTAGTTTGGTTTTCAGATTTAGGTCCCTTAGGTAAATCCATATAGAAAGAAGTTTGCTTTGACTGAAATGTGGTAATATCCAAATGATTATACAAAGTCGATAGGAACTGGCCTTTCTGCACTCCTAGAGTGTAGCACATGAAACTCGAACCTCATCCATGCTAGAGGTATGTAACACAAAGGCCCAGAACATGCACTGATAGGCTGCTAAACCTGTAGCAGCAGCCTGCTGATTAGTAAGCCAGTGAGATTTTAGACAGCAGGCTTTTGTTCAAGACCAAATTAGAAGAATATAATGAAGCATGATCAGTTGAGGGCACCACTTTCCACAGCATGCAGTGACACAGAGGTGTCCCTGAGCTTTCCCAGACAGTAACTGCACCACCCCCCCAAGTGCATGGCTGAGGATGCTGCCAGCACTTCCACGTGGAGCCAATGGCCAAGTTAAATGTGTGCCAGTAGCCAGAGACGCAAAGACATGTGACAGGTGCCAAGGATATACACAAACCCTAGACCACCTGAGCTGGAAAGTTCTGTGCCAGATGCAAGGACTGTTACCACAGGCCCATTCTCATAACCCCTGAGTCACCACCCAGATCCCTTGCAGTTCCTTTCCTGAACACCATCAGGCTGTCTTGGACAGCCCAACTGTAGGTTTAGTTTCTTTATATGAAGGAAGGAAATCAGTAAAATATTTACAAAGACAGAAAACAAAGAGCAAGTGCAGACTAGTAAGGTTTTGCTAAATAGGAAAATACTGTCCCTTTAGTCACATAAAAGTCTTGATGATGACTTCATGGCACTGTAAACTTGAACTAGTATCCCTTTTTAGTTATACAGCCTAGCATGAGTGGCAGTATTTCAGGCTAATCCACCTGCCTCATCAGAATCTAGGCCTGCTACACTTCGGCCGCCTCTATCAGATCTTCCAGAATATCCTCCTCCTGTAAAGTACATATGATATTATGACCCAAAGAGTTGTCGCAGTGAGGTTTTGAGTCAGATGCTCTGCATGGGATTGGCTGTCTTGCATCTTCCACTTAAAAGGGAAATAGTTTTCAAACACTTCGTGTCCAATGTAGACCAGGATTGAGTTCATCCCTGAAAGGAAGCACAGATCATACCATCTGAAAGAGCAAGTATGAGCTTACTTCAGAGCAAGCAGGCAGAGGTGTGCGAGGCTTATAAAACAGTAACACAGAGACAACAACAGCTAATGTTACTCGCCCCGAAGATGCTACATACATGTGTTTTCAAATACAGTCTGAGGGGTTCTTTCCTCCAAAACATTTATTTAAAAGAAATACAAACAATCTTTGTGCTAAATTGAAAATACAACCAAATCACTATCCTGCAATTATACTAATAAGGAGAATAATAACAGTTAGTGTCTTCAGGGAGGACGACTGCCAACCTATCTGGTCAGATCTGTTGCCTTTACAAACAAATGCTGACTGCCCTTCAGAGCTCTGGGATTTCTGGTAGGAGGTATGATACCATGCTGTCACCCTACCCATTTTCCTGTCCAGACACCAGACACCAAAGCTGCTGAAAGGTCCCCTCTGCTGTGGGTTTGCATTCTGTACTCATGTTTGTTGTGTGCCCAGTGTGGTTAAACCCACAGTTGGATACTTTGGGACACATGCTTATCTAAAATCACAGAGACAGAACCCACACAGCTGCCCAGGGGATTTCATCTTCCACGTCTTCAGAAGTGGTATTATTCTGTTGACAGGCCTTTGAGTTTCCCATTAAGTTATAGAAGTCTCAGCAGTCTTTTCCAAAACCAGCTATGAACAGTTGTGGTATTTTGCTTGGTACTACGCAGCTGTTCACTGGGACCTTAACTCGAGACCAAACTGAGAACAGTCATTAGGCAATAACAATAGCACCATCCAGGCCTCATTGAAAGAGCTGACTGTCCCTCTCTCCTAAATATCTGGTGTCAAGCATCCCAGTTCTCTGCAAAGGTTCCCTCAATCATTCTGGAATCCTTCAGGTTGCCTCATTCTAGATCCCTACTCTTTTAAAAGGACAAGAGAAGCGCAGAAAACAAGATTATAGTATCAGTGTAGAAAGAACTGGAAGGAATATGTTTCCTGCTGTGATGTTACTGACCTGGGTAGAAAAATGGAGCACCCGACCACAATTTCTTGACATCCACAAGGTAATATATAAGCAACAAGAGGATGAAAGCAAAACAGGCTGTGGTTGTCACATAAGATATTGACCTACAAACATTTTCAGTAGAAAGATTAATATTTAGAGAACTATGTGATACAGATCTCAATATACAAAAGGTAGAACATTCTCTGAGGTAAAATAGTACTTCAACAAAATCATACTATAAGTTGTATTTCTTTGCTTACCATAAGTTCTTGTTTATGGGAATAAACCCTTCTTCTTTAGAACATTTTGTCAAGATAGCAGAAATAATTCCCTGAAATAGAAAAGTTGCTAAAGTTTATATAACCACTGCAACAAGTTTTAGAGTAACTAACTTTACACTGCACTACGTGTCTGTTAAAGAGCTACATATCTATCAGACTTACCATTACTATGCTCCATATGACGAACCGACTCATAATTTGTTTGTGCTGGTCTTTGTAGAACAAGGTAATTTTTCCTGCCTTATAAAAAGAATACAAAAAAAATTAATTAATGCCCATTAATGTAACTGCATTTCAAGAGCCAGATATATTTGCCACCAGCTACCTGAGCTAAGACAGAGAACACAAATAAGATTTTTATTAGGCAAGTGGCTGAAAGGCTCTGAATGAGGACTCTTTGCAAATAATGGACACAGAAGGGGGAAAAATTTAAATGCAACCCAATCAGTGGTAGAAGTGCACCACCTCTCTCCCTTCCCTACTATCTTAACACTGAGGAAGGGGACAAGCAACTTTACGAGTTCAACCCAATGTAACTTGAGATCCATCTCCCTTAGCAAAGATTGCATGAAGGAACAACACCACAGCTACCCTCAACAGCTTCTCCACAGCACCATGTCGCACCCTGACCTGCTCAGAGCACATGCTCTTTTTCACACACCACTAAAAATGTGTCCCAGTGACTCATTCTTCAGTGTCACACTTCTGTTCCAAGCTCTGCCCCACAGATATTCCCAATCAATTTTCACCCAGTGCTACGTGTATTAACATTTCCTTTCCCAGCACAAGAGTTGTAGTTTGGTTCACAGCTGCTGCATAGTCAGAAAAGCCAACAGCGACTAACTAGAACTGCATCAAAAAGCATCGTGGTAGCGTATTCTAAACACAGGTGAGCTGTGAGCTTTTGGTGTTGGTAACACCAGTGTGAATCCCTGCATCCCTTGGGTCAGGGAAGGTGAGCATGCTGACAGCACCTATGCAAGACAGCTAACACTGCATGTCAAGCAGAAAATTAGCAATGGGCAACAAGTACAGCTGCAACCTTTAAAACCCTTAAAGTGAAGCTGTGAAATCTACACATCTCTTGGCCTTACTTTCCATCATGCAGAGCCAGCCTACTCCCAGCATAAGCCCAACCTTAAGACAACAACATTAAAACAAGTCTCGAGGTCAATATTTTGCAAACTTCTTGTGTCTATCCCTTACAAAAACTGAGAAAAAGTCTAGGTGTATGTAATGCAAGTTAATGCCCTGTTAGGTTCCACTCCTCTGACACTCACCTCAGGCCAGGCTAAGTCATCCTGAAAGCATTGCTCTGGGAAAGTTTTTGTTAGAACCAGTCTCAGTCTCAAGTAAAGAAACGTAGCTGCCTCCCCATTTGCAAGCGTCCCTCAAATTTTCCCGTTTTTGCACACAGCCAGAAAGAAAAGAGGTACCTGCAGTCCCAAAAATGCCATAACAATGCTATTTATGGTCCCCAGAATCCCTTCAGGATCATAAGGCATCGTTGTTTGGTAAGTCACCTTAGAGAGAAAACAGTTGTTACAGGGCACCTGAGCAACCAATCTCCTTTCTCTTAAATTCCCTTGCATGTATCATTCCCAAGCCCCTCCTGACAGGTATGTTCAGTGCTTGCCTTTGACTTCATACTGCAAACCAAAAACTACTTACACTTGAAGAGGGATGCTGATATATATGCTTTTCTCCAAGAAGCAAACGATCAATGTAACCAGCTGCTCCTCCAGTGCAGTTGGGATAGTTTCCAAAGTCTCCAATGCCCCCAGGACCAAGATAGCCCCTACAACAGAGGCAAACAGGTTGTAGCACAGAGTGTTGGTACCCTCCATCTGCATAGCAGTTGGTCCACTGGGCACACTAAATGTTCAATGTTTTTCCTGGCTAGAGGCACATATTGATGGCATTGCAGTTATCATATTTTGTTGTACACAGACGTTGGGGAGATTTTAATGCCCTTCTTTAGATAGAAAGGAAGAATGACATCACCTTTATAACATCTGGTACTTTAGTACCAAAGTAACATGGTGAATGCTTCCTTTAACCCTGCTGGCCTAAAAGCTCTCCTCTTCATTCTTTCCCTATGGGCAATAAAATGTATTTTCTACTCAGTAGAAGAGAAACAGTCTGATGGCCCACAGAAAGTAGTTCAAGTGTACAGTCTTACCTAGGACAATCTGGCACTGGTAACAAGAAGGTCAGGCAAAGCCAAACCACTTCTAACATCAGAATGAAAATCCACTGTGGCCAGTAGGGGAGAATATCCTGCAGAGCAGGATATGGTGCTTCCTGTATGAGATGGAGGAAAGGGGGTATTAGCTGGCAAGTGAAAACCATGCCCTTGGGGACAACCTGTACTTCCTGGCAGGCAGTCCCCCAAATACAAGAGGGAACTGTTGTCATTACAAAACTGGATTCTGCCAATAGACATTTTCATTTTCAAAAACGATTTTCAGACACTTAGTTACTTGGGGAGGGGAGAGAGGATGGGAGAAACAAACCAAAACAAAAGCCCTTAATGTTTTTAAACTTGGAAAATGTCAAAAAGAATTTTGATTCATGAGTAGAACAAAAGCCTTTTGGGAAAACAGACTCTAGAAAAGCCAAAAAGCAGTATTACTTTCCGCTGCTGTAAAAAAACATTGCCAAAATTAACTGGACAAAACATAGACCACAGGATTCAGCATAGAGATGCCCGTCCCTGGGCTCCCTTTGGCACTGGAAATTCATCAAAAGTGTCTTGGAATGCCTGCTTCTAACCACCATCTGAACGGGTTGGTGAAATCTTCAAATACAGCAAAGCTATATGTGATAAAATGCAGACTGGGATACTGAAGGGTGCATGTTCCCCAAAATTTTTACTAGGTCACTGCACTACACACCAGGTAAGATGCTACATGTTTTTGCAACATTTCTCATGTGGTTTTTGTGCCCAAACAAGAGCAAAGGCTCACAAACCCTACTCCAGTATCATGTATCATCTCCCCACATAACTCACCCAGGTCCCACTCTCGGCTCTTGTAAACAGGAGTTCAAGAGCAGCAACCACCAAGTATGTGAATCCCAGCCTCTGGAGCACCCCAGGAATACGCAGATTATCCCAAGACACTGGAAAACATGCAAGCAATGTGAAAGAGGAGCAGACACAGGCTCCTTTGTAAATATGAAAGCTACTCTTCTCCAGGGATAGCTGAGACCCACTCCACCTGCAGGTTAATGGGGGACGCCTCCACTCTGCCCTGCCAACTTTCTGTAAATTGTAATCCTGGGAAAGTCACTACTTCAGAGGATAAACAGTGATCAGCACAGGGGCTCTAACAGAGAGAATTGCATCAGTGCAGAACCGAACAGCACTCTACAGGATACCATCAAACTGCCTCATATAGCAAGGCTGGCACTGTTTTTGCAACAGCCCAGCCAAGGAGGCAGGAAAAAAGTTGCAGAAATGCAAGGAAGAGAGTAAGTTCCACTCACAGGGTCCAAGGCAGTAATTGGGATTCACAACTATGATTCCCAGCAGGATTAGCAGAAAACTCCTCCAGAGGATCTTCCTGAGCACCTTCCACTTGGAACTTCCCCACCTCAGCATGGAGTTCAGTGACAACGCTATTGATGTCCCCATGATGAACACAAACCTGGAGAACAGAGCAGATGGGAAAGGGAGCTGACAGATGTCTCTGTCACGTGTGTGACAGCAAATGCTAAAACTAAGTAAGCAGCCTGCATAAGCCCAACAAAATACATGCAGTAAGTGGAACCAGACAACTTTATTTCCTCTGTTTGCAGGCTACTGAGCTTGCACTACAGGCCCCTTTCACCTTTTTCAGTGGTCAGTTGAGGCAGGGCTGTAATTGCATTCTGGTCTTTTTCCAGCAATTCATACACTACCAAAAAATTCCATTACTCAAATCAGCATCTTCAGAGGAGTAAAACACAAGCTGCAAATCTATGCTTCAAATTCAAAACTGATCCAGTCCTCCCCTCTACATTAGGTTTACAGTCCAAGACCAGGTCCCACCTCCAAGAGTAATCACAAGTGGTGTGGGGAAGCATGCTAAGGGCAGCTGGGATAATTACTGCCCCATAAGACCATTCTCTGGTTATAGAAATATTAGCTTAATCCAAAAGGTACTTGGCTATCTTATCTATGGATACACACCAGTCCAGCTTTGAATCCTGCCATACTGACCACCTTCAATGCAGTAGCATGGCAATGAGCTTCTCAGGGATACTGCACTTCCACTGGAAGAGGAACTCTGGGCCTCCCAATGACATCATGTGTGGGAGGAAAGAAAATGGGGGGGCATCAAAACCACTTTGCTCTTCTACTTTCTACTGGTTCATGAGGAATTTTTTTTATCTGGAGGGGCAGGTTCCTATTAACTGTTAAACACAAATTCACCCCTCCAAAAACATTTCCAATTGGAGGCAAGGTGCACACATTGTTCTCCTTGCAACACTTAATATAAAGAATCACTTGAGACAAGAACTATTCTTCAGGAAAACTTACCACGGAAACACCAGATCTGCCACAGTTAATCCTACGGAGAAATACAAATGAGCATGTTATTGATCTTGAACCCTCCCTGAATTTTAACAATACTATTATTGAGTTTCTAGAGGAATTGCAGGCTGCTTGCAATTATTTGATGTCCCAAAATCTAAAACATGTTATAAACAGAACTTACAAAGAGCTAATCATCTTGCTTGATCGTTTTTACCACTCTTCAAGAACAGAGTCAGAACTGATTGCTGTGCCTTGGGAAAGACTTCAGGAATGGGATCCTTGCTATTCTCCACTACGGCAGCACAATGCTCGGCTCCTTCCCCATCAGTTTGCCAATCAAGGCATTATGTTTTTACAGCAATGAGCAACATCAGCTTGAGTGTGGTCACTAACACAGAAAAGTTAAAGCTATGAACCTGTGTCACACACAAAAAGTTTACACACAGACTGTGATGTGAAACCATCTGGTCACTGTGTGACAAGCAGGACTACACACTGCTAAGCCCATTAACCTAACAGGCCAGATACCCTGCAGAGGCAAACTGGCACAGCAACCCAGCCTTCAGCTGAGCAACAGTGTGCTGCAGCAGCTGCAAGGCTAACCATATCTAGATGCTGCTGCAGTAAAAACCCAGATCAACTGTCTCAATTGTACTTTACCATTCCAACTCTCATGTTTGAAGAACCAGTATTTTCCTCCTCCATAGTTAACAAACACCATAATTACAAGGGAGAGCCTAAAAAGACAACAAAACCACAAAGTATTGCGTGTCAATGAAATACATATATATGAACACAAAGTTAATATTTACCCCCACTAAAATATTTCTAACTGTGAGATCTGGTTTATTTCACTTTTAGTGCATGATTTCCAAGGTTTCCAACAAGGTTTCCAGCTTTACCAAGCCGGAAGCAGCGTTTAAAGATCATGGGTGGTGGCAAACCAAAGTCAGTTCCTTCACATAGCATTTTCACACTCAACACATTGTTCTCTTCCACCCTCTGCCACAACTTTAATGTTTCCTCAAACAAGATCAACTGCAAAATGTTTTGGAAGATCTGAGAATTAAAACCTTGATTAACTTCCAAGTAAAAACAGACCACCTTGAACTGTCCATCTGTTATATATTTCCATGCACTGTTAAGCCACCACTGGAAAAATCTCATTGCCCTTGGAAGAGTAGCTTTTGAGCAAGCTCTCATGCTCACCCTCGGAATGTGTCAAGGGAATGCAGCCGCTGCCGAGAGGCTGTGCTCCATGAATGCGGGGCAGGATCACAGTTAATGGAGTCTGTTGTGTTTGGGGATCCAAGCTCCTTCGGGAATAAACCAGACACATGAAGGGCAAGTCAGCAGCTGCACCAGCTGCCTAGGGAACAGAGGTCAGCAAACTGCAAACTTTCACATACTCTGTCTTTATTCTCCCTGTCTTCCTTTTGTTTCCCCATTTGCTATTTCTAACCTCTTTCTGGCTCCACCATATTGTAATAATGTTTGCAGGTACAAACAACAATGCAGTGAAAAAAGCCTGTGCTTGAGATTCATGAGAGTTGGGTCCAGACCAAATCAGCCAGAGACTTGCCATCACTGTGAGTACTGCTTTACAAGAGAGCTGACCAGATCCAGTTGCTAACTCTCAAATAGGATACATCCCATCCCACCAGCACTTGTCTGAGACCACAGTGAGACCATTTTGAGAGCTAAACCAGCAGAAAATGAATCCTTTCAAATGCAGGAGTGGCTGCTTTGCAACTGAGTTTCCCAAACTACTCTGATCAGCCCGGGTGACAGCATAAAGAAGCAGACATCACTATATTGCAGCTATAGAGATGAACAACTACAAGAATTGCTGCAGTTTTGCTTCCAAGTCTTTTTATTATCAACAGGTTTGGATCTCATAGATGTGAAGCCCAGACTGTGGCGAACTATCTACGTTCTAGTACAAAATGAGGCTCACATAGAAATGCCAGCTCTATGGGTACCTGAGAAATTTTGGCTTCAGTTTTTTGCTGAAATTTTAGCTGTGCTGGAAGCAGACGTAAAGGTTGTAATTTCTTCCCTTCCCTTACACTGTCTATGTCAGAAGGGGACAGTATTTTCACCAACATGTTTGCTTCAAGGGAACTAAAGACAGCACAAAGCTGTACGTTCAAAATTTGCAAGAGGTCTACAGGGAATCCACTAAACTTGCAGGGAAACCTATTCTAACACTCTTCATTGACATAAAATTTTCTATCTGACATCAATACAAGATTTGCTAAGGAGAACACACAGAAGGGGCAGATGATTAGTAACAGACAAGTTCCCAGATGTCCAGATAGCGTGTGTTCCTCAGGGATGAAAACACTACACAATGCAAACTAAAGATACTGTGGTCACTCACAGAATTAATCAGACGATCAGTTTCTCTGGGGTTCAGCTTCTTGTAAACCCAGTTTCTGACTGGATCAATTCTGAAAATTAGCAACAGTTTAAAACACAAAACAAAATAAGAAGTCCTTTATAGTCAATTTCATCTTAATAGTAACTATTTAGCAGCATAAATCAGAAGTTGGGACAGTCCCTATTTTTGTTTCTATAGCTAATACAGGTAACACTGAGATTCAGTCAGTACCTAGGATCTCGGTTAAGTCCAGCTGTGTAATTACACTGTCACAAACTCATATTTGGGGGTTTTATTCTTGGGTTGCTTACAGACAAGGATGACTCACAGCACTGAGTACACAGGGTGGAAGGTTGCATATGCTACACACACTTAGGTCCCACTGACTTGGACTACTGATTCAGGGCTAGATCCAGAAACAAGTCACAGAAGGGTGAGGCGGAGTGTGTGGGAGCTTACAGTGGACATCAGCTGCCCTGCAGTAACTGCTTTGCCCACAAGCTAATCAGGCTGCAAGACAGCCCTCAAGAGAAATCACATCACTGTGAATTCATTATCGCACAGACAGCTACCCCAGTGCAACCTGCATGCAGCCTGATAACAGGATGGGATGATCTGCAAGCAGGGCTACAAGTGGGACTCTGAAGCATTAACACGCTATCTGACGTGGTTTTAAACTGGCAGCCCCACTTCACATGCAAGGAGGAATTTCTGTTCACTTACTTCATAAAAAGGCGCAAGACAATCAGGACAGCAAGGATCCCCATGTAAACCAGGAAAGCAAAGAGAATAGCTACACGGAAAGAGAAGAAGACAACCCTATAAGTGATCTAACAAAACCATTCAGCAACCTGGGCTTGACCAAGCGTGACACACACATGACAGAAATTCCAACCCACCAATCATCACACCACCTTCTTCACGCAATACACATCCCTAGCCTGAGTTGCAGAGGGGGAAATGAACCACAACAAACACGTTGGCATAAAAAAGGCAAGAAGAAAATTGCACTTCATCACAATAGTGAAAGAAGAGTTGATGTGCTATATGTTCCAAAGAATAAAACTAGACATTTTAAAATGTCCTCAACATGATGGTTGCTGCACAGGCTTCTTAGGAAGCTGGTTCTGCTGGGAGGTAGACAAGATGGACAATGAAAGGGAAAAACAGAGCATTACATACGAAGGTAGCTGTTGATTGGGCCTTCATTGATGATTAGGTCACAAGAAACAGTTTTGGTGCTTGCATTTAGGGTCTTTACCACAAGGGAATAATTGCCAAACTCTCCAAAATGATACTCAATCCTGCAGAGGAGAAAGGAAATGAAACTTGCTGAACCATCACCGCTATGTACAGGTACGACAGCAGCATTTAGGTGGGTTGTAAGCCTGAATGCTTCAGGAAAGGCAAGACAAAAACTTGGCCTAACAGCGTGTCCAGAAAGGAGCTTGTCTTTGCCAAGCCAAACACCCTCCCATAGCCCAACAACAATTCTTTACCACACATGCACTGCCATCATTTGTCTTCTTGAACTACAGACTCCCTGCAAGAGAAACGAGGTGCTCGCACATGCTGCCCCAGTGAACACCCTTCTGGCTCCTGCTTGCACCCAGATCCTTTCAGCACAATTACAATGGATGCCTCGGTTATAGCACTGGGGCAAAGACTGAATTCTATGCCTAAACAGCTGGGAAAAAGGGGCTGCGAGCAGGCAATAAACAGGCACACGCCTCCAAGGCGCAAAAATAAAAATAAACCACTACAAGACATAGGGTAGAGTTGCCCGTGTGCTGCCTGGGTCCGGGCCACGTACTTGCAGAGCAGAGCGTCGGCGGCAGAGCTGTTGAGCAGCAGGGTGAGCGGGTGCGGGGTGTCAACCATCACCGAGGCCGTGCCCGCGCTCCTCAGGCTCCCGCCGCCCGGCGGCACGAACGCCAGGAGCTGGTACAGGCACTGCGCAGGAAGAGGGTGGAAGGGAGCTCATTAGTGACACAGGAGAGCCAAAGGGGGTCCTGCCTCGCACAAGACAAGCGAAGAGCGGCTTCCGCTGCGGGAACTGCGGGCTCGACGGTGCAACCCATGCGGAGCAGCCCGGGGGAAGCAGGGGCCGGGGCCGGGGCCGGGGCCGGGGCAGGGGCAGGGGCAGGGGCCGTGCCGCGGGCTGGGCAGCGGGGGCCGTGGGTCGCGCCGGGCCGGCACAGCCCCTCACCTGGTGGCAGGAGCCGGAGCGGGCGGCCAGCCGCAGGCCCGGCGCGGGCAGCTCGTTGCGGACGAGCAGCAGAGCCTGGTCCATCCTGCCCGCCCGCCGCCGCTCCGCCGCCGCCGCCGCCTGGGGCCCGCCGCGGGGGCCGGGAAAGCCGAGCCCCGGGGGCTGCGTGAGCTCCGGGGGCTGCGTGAGGCCCGGCGCCAGCAGCAGCGCGCTCAGCCCCGCACACACCGCCGCCGCCAGGCCCAGCGCCGCCGCCATCGCGCCGGGCCCCGCTCCGCCCCGCCCTGGGGCGGTGACAACACCGCCACCACCGCCAGCGCCACCACCGCCAGCGCCACCACCGCCAGCGCCACCACCGCCAGCGCCACCACCGCCAGCGCCACCACCGCCACTGCCATCACTGCCACCACTGCCACCGCCATCACTGCCACCACCGCTACCGCCCCCGCCCCGCCCGGCCTGCTGCCCCGTTCGCCGGGTCGAGCGGCCCGGCGAGGCGAGCGTCGCAGGGAGGCCGGCCCTGCGTGGTCCCGGCGGGGGCGGCTGCGGGCTGGGCAGCGCGGCCTGTGCCCCGGCGGTGGGCTGCCCGCGGCCACGGCGCTCCGCAGGCCCCCGGCCCCGGCCCTGCTGAGCCTCCCTCTGGCACGGGGGATGCAGAGGGCACGGCCATGGAAAAGAAACCGCACTTCGCCAGGAGGGAGTTCCTTCCCAGAGAGGTGTCGTCCATCCCGCTGGCATTACTGCTTGTGGCCGTGCTGCTCCTTAATGCCCTTCTCTACCTCTACCTCAACAAGTTTTACAGCTCCTCGGGAGGTGCCGAAACGGACCCTGGCCTCTGCCCTTTGGGGCACTTCAGACTGGGAGCGGTGAAAAATTGTTCCCCGTGGCTTTCCTGCGAGGCCATAAATAGGGAAGTCAGGAAACTCAAGTGTGTTGGTGAAGGTGCTGTGAAAAAGGTGAGTTTGGTTTTCCTTTCTTCTTTCCAGCGGATAAAAGGCTTTCACAGCTTGCTGGCTAATTAGTGCCCATACTGCTGTTGTGACTATCTCACAGCAGCTAATTGCTGTGGACATCCAGGAGCATACAGCTACTGATAAGGTGAACAGAACAGGTAAGGAAGGAGGGCATGACCTGGGCCCCCTCTCTGACACCAAAAGACAACCAGCTACACGAGCAAAATCAAAGAGATCAGTGAAGTGCTTGTGGAGCATAGTGCAATCATGGCCAAGTAAGACTGACTGTTCAGATGGTACGAAATAACTCATCTGCATTGCCCATTCCAAAGAAAACTTAGGAAATTATGATGTAATTATGACGCCAGTAAGGGCTTGCTGGGACAAGTATATGGCTCTACCTAGGGCTGACTCTCCCTGGTGACTGCAATTTGCAGTTGTGACTAAGCATCACAGTCACAGGTTAGCAGCAGCTGGTAGCAGTTCATAGAAGGTTCTCCACATGTCTTACATGTCTCTTGTGTGTTCTCAGGTCTTTCTTTCTGAGTGGAAGGAAAACAAAGTGGTTCTTTCACAGCTCACCAACTCAGAGTTGAAGGAGGACTTTCTCCATGGACTGAAAATGCTGAAAGCACTTCAGAGCAAGCACGTTGTCCGGCTGCTTGGCTACTGTGAGCAGCAGTTCACAATCCTCACTGAGTACCATCCTCTTGGCTCCCTGAGGAGCTTGAATGAAACTCTACACATTCCCAAATACAAGGGCATGAACACATGGCGTCACAGGTTGATGCTTGCTATAGACTACGTGAGTGTCATTTGTTACCTGCACAGCAGCCCTCTGGGCACCTTAGTGATGTGTGACTCAAATGACCTGGACAAGGTCCTCTCTCAGTATCTCCTAACAAGTGACTTTCACATCCTGGTGAATGATTTGGACGCTTTGCCTCTTGTGAACAGAAGTGCTGGTAGGCTGGTGAAGTGCGGTCATCGGGAGCTCCAGGGTGAGTTCGTAGCTCCTGAGCAGCGTTGGCCCTATGGAGAAGATGTGCCATTTGAAGATGACCTCATGCCTCCCTATGATGAGAAAACAGACATCTGGAAAATCCCAGATGTCTCCAATTTTTTGTTGGGCCATGTTGAAGGGAGTGACATCGTACGACTGCATTTGTTTGACATTCATGCAGCATGCAAGAAGAAGGACCCGGCAGAACGGCCTTCTGCCCAAGAGGTCTTAGACACCTACAGGAAAGTTTTAACTCTGCTTATTCGGGAGGCAGCCATGCCTGCTACTAGGGAAATGTTATAGTGAATCATGAGGCAAACAACATAGTGAAGTTGATGTCCTCCCTATTTATGTAGTTTGCCTGAAGGGCAAAACCTGTCTCCCCAGAACTGAGAAGAAAAGAACGACTGAACTTGTACCTTTTGATTAAAAAAAATAAATCCACCCAATCCTAGACCTCTACAAGCTTCCCATTGGTATGTTTAATCTATTATTGGAAGAGGAGGAGAGGGAGAAATGAAATTGTGTGGGTGCAGAGGAAATTTGTTCCTTAAGAAATAATAAGTACTCTTTTGCAACATTTACACAAAAAGTATCTTTAGAAATATTGGTACACCTCAAGTGGTTGGCAGAGGACTGGAGAACAGAGACCATGGATGCCCCCCACAAGCTTTGTGCTGATTCCTGTGGCTTTGGCTCATGTTGTGTCCACAAAGCTCTCATTCACTTTCCCATGGAGTAAAAGCAATGGTCACTCAGAAAGGAGTATCCCAGTTCACTTCAGATTTTGGTGAGCCTCAGTGCCAAAGCCCCAATGGTAGTCTTTCTCTGCTGGATGGGGAATAGGTTGTTTTTGGAGCTGTATGGCCATTGCTCTGTAGGCCCTGTATCCCACAGCAGCAAGCACGTGGCCACTTTTGTAAGTAAGCAGATGATGCAGATCCTGAAGAATCTCCTTACAGATAATATGCTCTTGGTTTTCAAGCCTTGGTTTTCAAGCCTTTGTCTCATGGTATTCTCAGATGGGCTCTTTAAAGATGAAGCTGTAAAACATGAATCTCTTGCTCTTTTTTAATCCACGGAAATCCTGAACACTTTGGAAGAGAGCTAAGTATAAGTTTTTTCATTCACTTATTCTTGCAGAGTGTCATCATGACTCAATGGAAAGGAGGAGAACAAAGAACTGAAAGAGAATGGAACTTCCTTCCACGGCAATAAGCATTAAACATGAGCTTTGGAAAAGAAAAGCCCTGTATGCAGAGCATACAACTCATGTTGAATTCAAAGCCCACTGAACATAAAGGCTGCCAAAAAGCAGCCTCGATCCTTGTTAGGAAAAAACCTGTGGTACCTACATGGGTGTTAGAGCCTGGTACCAACAGCTGTAGAAGAATAATAATAATGCCTTAATCCAGCAGTAGGCTCAGTTTAATGGCACTGGGATCTGGGGTGCCGTTGTTCTTTTGGTGAAAAAAAACAGGAGTAGCGTGAATGAGAAATGTGAATTCTAGCATTGTGCACCTGAGGACTTTCTGTGCTGTGGATGAGGTCTTTGAAAGACCTAAGGGCCTGAGATGCCTTAAGTGTTTTGACTGGAGAGGTGATTTGTAAGCAGAGAAGTACATGGTCCTTTCTGCTGAAGAGTTTGGTTCTGTTCTGTGCTGCTTCACCTGAACAATCCATGTTATGACTGTGCTGAAAACATGCATTCAGTTCGTATATATAATTTTCAAATCCTGGTACCAACATTTTATTATAAATGGGAACACTTTCCTGCAAATTAGTAAATTTATACCTGATATCATACAATGCCACCGGGAGCCCTTTAAGGGCTGCTGATTATGGCTTTTCCTCTGAACAGTCTATTTTCTTAAATTAGCTGACTTTTGCCCTTTTTCACCTGTGCAGTCTTTCCTTGCAGCTTTCCTGCTCGGGTTATCAGGAGGCAAAGCTCAGAAGTCAGGGTCTCCAAAAGAGAGCAGTGGTTTTGGATACTTTAGGTTTGTTTTGAACTTTGACTCAAAACATCTAAAAGCAGCCTGGGGAAGAAGAATGCTCTTTCTGTTGTAAATGCATCATCCAGCCCATGAGCTCTTGAGTTGTTACTGTTAAGGCTAGAGTTCTACAGTTCCACCATGAATCCAGGATGTGCAACAGCTGGGAAAGGGTCCTGTTACAGCTCCTTGAAGCTAGGGATCAAGTTTTGAAGGGCCAAGAGTCAAATCTTTTGCATGTTCCCCCTCACAACACCTTGTTACCTTTTGTTAGCCTTCATGTACACTTGAAAGGAAAATCAGCATCTGATAACTGTGAATAAACATCCCATCTGTTTTTTTATGAGAGTAGCAAGGACAGACAAGAAGAACCTGCCAAGCTTATGCTGGTCTCTCTTGGTTAAGACAAGCTTTTGTTGGGATTCTCTCTCTGTTGTGTACTGTAGCACCTTGCAAACAGACATATTAGTTTCACAGAGTGAAAAAAATGGACAAATTCTGGTTCTGAATAATCATCTTGCCATGGAGATGTCTCTCTCTGTTCCTGGATGAAATAGTGATGAATGTTTTAAGAAAAGGTGTTTCCCTAAACGTTAACCCTGAGCAGTAGGTTCTCCACGTCTCTTCCTTGTTCCCTCTCCTCCAGCCTGTGTGTTGTCCACCATTGTATTTCATCAGGAATAAATTACTTTTGTTCTGAACACGGCATTATGGAGCTGCAGTTTCTTTTTTGGGATGTTGTTTCTGCCCATGAGGAAACACTAGATGGCAGCATGAAGGTCAGTTCAGCATTAGTTATTAGCAGTTGCAGCCTCACATGCCCAAACATAGCCAGAATCTGGCTTTGGAGCTGGTATTTTCCAAGCAAACTTCCATAAGCCCCTTAAAGATCTCATTGTGTTTGCATTAGTGAGTCTAAAGTAACATGACAGATAGATACAAGGGCTGTTGTAGGAGCCACATGTGCCAGTTGAAGGGGCTACCACCTCCCCTTTAACTTGCTCATGGTATTTGTGTACTTTACTGTTTGCATGTCACCTCTTTCCAGTCTTTCAGTAAAATCAGATGTTTGTACCCTGTGCATCTTTCTGTTCTTCCCTGCGAATCCCATCTGAAATCTCAAGATAACATGAATCCAGTCCTTCCCGCATTTCCAGCTTCTTTTCCCTTAAAGGAAAGAGGCAAGGCTTCACAGAGAGGGAAAAAGGCAGGACAGCTCTACATGCTGTTGTCTCACATCTTTCCAATTCTCTTCTGGGCATTTCAGTTTTTACCACCAATTACAGCCTTTGATAAAGATTCAGGGACTTTGCTGCCTCAGTACAAGCAGCTCTTTTAGTGGAAAACATCAAAAGATGAAGGGCAGGAAGAGGCCTGTTCACAGCTGGAATCCTGCAAGCCCTTCTCATCTGCTCCCCAGCAAGCTCTAGAGCAGCGGATACAACCTCTCCTGCTAAGACCACTGCCACGGCTCTGCCTAACGCAAACAACAGCTGCTGGTTCTTATCTCAAGCTCAAGTCAAGGGTGCCACATTCCCTGTCCTTCCCACAAAACATACTTCTCTGGGGATGGTTATTGCCATGTTTCCTATTGTATCCCTGTTCTCTCATCCCAAAAGTCCAGTCAAAGAAGCTGCACAAAGATGCACAAGGAGAAGGATAGCTACTGGTGCTTATCTCCTTCAGAAAACTTCAGAGGGCATTCACCAAACCACCCTAGGTGGTCAGTGTGAAGGTAGATATGATATGATCCCAGTCATTCCAGATGAAGGCCCTGGGTCTTGCCCCTTTCCAAGGGCAGGACAATCCTTTTGCTGAGATCAGTGTCTGTAATCATGTTGCCCTTCCTTTTTGGGCAATGCCTCCTCTGCCATCCCTGCAGCAGTCCCACTGCACATCCTGACCTCCTTCCCCCCAGCTGGCCGCTAGAAAAAAGACTCAAACCAGACTCAAGAAACAGCACCTGGTTCCTGGACTGAACTCTCCTGGGACACTGCTGTGCCAGCAGTGGAGGACACAGGGAAACCTACGGCACGCTAGCTGAGCCTCCTGACAGTCTGACTGCAGGTGCCAACTGTGTCAGGGCACCTGGACACCCTACTGGTATGGTATGCTCTATCCTTGGTCCAGTACTGTTGCCAGAAACAAATTCCCAGTGGATTTCCCAATAAAATTTAGCCCTTAGCAGGTGGGTTACAAGTTACAGAATGGAAACCACCTGTCTCAGAGCAGAGTATCAGATTTAGTTGAAAACCACTGCTCCTTTCACTTTCTCCTCAGAGTCATCCAAAGAACAGCACAGTCAAGGTTATTCTGTTTCCCTTTCCAAACCGCCCGGTGGCTGCACGCTTCTAGGTGGGTCAAGTCTGAGGTAGTATTTCCCGGTTTGTGCAGTGGGTTTCAGACTACATGCTAAAAGCACTCCTATAATGCTAAATCCTGTAAAGGTGAGCAGCCCATACAGCAACTCATTGTATGTTCGACACCATCAGATGTAAAAAGTTGTGCATGAATATTCACATCAGGTGCTATACAGGTCTGGGTAAAGGAACTAAAATGGGCACGATGTATTTAATTAAACAATTGTTTGAGTTTTTTCTTTTTTGAAGGATATTTTGAAAGCCTGTGTTACTCTGTGGTCACTTTTAAATGTATCAGAAGTTTAGAATACCACACAAACTTTTTGAAATTCTGTCACAAGCTCTAAAATAATATTTTCCTTTGATGCCACATAAACAAAACATCAGATCATTATCTTTGTGAAACAGAGGCAGTGCTGTTTGCCAAATATAATTTGTGAGCTATTTGGCAGAATTTGCAACTGTAAACTGATTCTATCATTATGACTGTAATGTCTTACCAACAGTCAAGAGACCCTGGGAACAAGAAAAAAGTGGTTCTCAAGTTCTTCTAGCATGATATAATGTGTATATTTGTAGAGTCCAACCAAATAAATTATATGCTAGATGGTACTTATGAAAAAGAAAAAGGATTTTGTGGTTTTTTTTTAATTGAGATATTGTATACTTGAGATGACCACATGATTTCCAATAATTGTCAGTCTCTGTTCAGAAGTCTATAATCCAGTATTTATCAGGATTAAATGATGAATATATTTACATTACAGTGATATCTATGTCTCAGCAATTTCTGACTCTGTTTAGCTCTGGGTAACTCAAAATCCATTAAAAATTATATATTTATATATAGGCACACACACAGGTTCTTTGGCTATAATTTTCAAAAGACCCATCTTACTGTTCCAGCATTCACATTTTGGTTATAAAGTAACTGGATTTTGAAAACTGGTAACATTCAGTAGCTTTCAGTCAAATTTATAATAGTTGCTGGATGCTAATGACTTTTGGAAAGCGAATTCTTTCCCCAAAGAGCTGGAAGACCCTTTTCAGCAATTCTTTTGATAAATCTGAGATCAAAGTAGGTACTTTATAAAGTACACTCCGGATTTCTTTGTGGAATAAACAGAGTTCCCACTTTTGTAAAAGTTGGGATTTTTATGTGTTTTTCTCCCCAAGAGCTCGTTCCCAAGGTGGGAGCCGGAAGGGGAAGTGGGGGAAGTTGGTCTAACTCACAGCTGAAACTCCCCAGGCTTATTTGCCTGTAATGCTGAAAAATTAGTCACTAAGCTTCTGTCTCTATTAACTAAGTTTAGCTTACGCTAATGTCATATATTATGATTATATATTATTAGTTTGGTGCCTATATGCTTTAGTCACAGGTGTTGAAGGTCAGATGCTATAAAAGCACAGCACAAAATGACAGTCCTTTCCCTACAAGCAGCTTTAATATAAGAAAATATAAAACAACTTATGTCCTCATGCATTAAGAGCATACACAAGCATTGGGTATCCCCTCCCACATAATCCAAGATACAAATAAATATGCTACATACTTTACACAGATAGGTCACAGTACTTCTTGGACACATGACAACTGCAAGACCTGACTCTGCTCTGACTGAATTCAATAGCAGCTTGCATTCCCATTTCTGAAAGTGTTTTAGGAATCTAAGACTGAAACAAAAACCCAGGTTACCAAAGGAAATGATAGTGCACCAGGACAAGATAAACTGTAGGCTTAAGAGTCAATCAACTTCGCCATTTAAACCAGATTCCTCAAGGAAGTCATGCAGAAGGCCGGCACCCCCAGAACTCCTATTTTTACAGGTCAGTAAGTGGAAGATGACCCCTTTTCCTCAGGTTTGCAAGACTGTCACACTCAGCACAGCACCAGATGTGATCCTCAATCTAACCCTGTCCTACCCACTGATTAACATTTGCTAAATTCAGAGGGGTATGTGGGAGACGAAAATCTGTCTCTGCCTGTCTTCTAGGCAGGGGGTGGATGGATTACCTGAGACTTAAATCAAGCATTTCATAAAATCAAATGAACCAGGCACGTGCTGAGTGAGGCAAAGTCTGTTTCTGTGTGCTGGAGGCTGTAGAAAAAATCCCAGGACCTGAAGTCATGCTTTGTGGATGCAGACCTTGGTTTCCTCTGGATGGGAAGCTGGGTGCAGAGTCCTGGGGCATTCCAGCCTCCTCCTGCGTTGTCCAGAGAAAGCTGCAGGGTTAATACAAAAAGCGCCTTTAGTTACAGCTTAAATACAGCTTCTCTACACCTTGTACAAAGGAGACTGATCTCAACTGAGCTCTAGAGATAGTAGTGAAATATAAAGAGCACTCAAGGTACTTATGTTTATTCTTTCCACTTTTCTTCCAAAGATGTGTAATGCTTTCTTGTCAGGCCTGTTAGCAGAAAAGTTCAACATACTAAAAAAGCAAACAAAAAGCCTCAACTTCACAAGAAACTGGTTAAGATCCCTGTAAAACCATGCTTAATTAACTGCCCGTTGTCATGTTGCGTAAGTGGCTTTTTTTTAATCTCTCTTAGTGGTTTCCACAGTTCCCTGCATGGGTGCCATCCTAACTTAATGACCTACAATTATGCCTAATTGCTGTTCTATCCATCTTTCCCACACCGTGTGGGGCAAGGAACTTTTCTCATGACAGTAGTACCTTAGGTTTTTATTTTTTATATTATCATTTTCACTCATACCCTTTTATGTCCTGATCTGAGGCCTCTTAAAAGGAATTTTTTCCATACCATGGAAAAAGGAAGACTTGGTACATTTTGCACTGAGAACACGGCTCCCCAAAGAACAGAGTTTCCCTGGGGTGGTTAGAGATCTGTGAAGCAAGTGCCATCCAAGCGAGGTGCCTAGGCTCCTTCCTCTCAGTAAGGGGACACAAGATTTCCTGAGCACGGGAGGTGTAATTCTGAATGTTTGACATAGGTTAGATAAATCAAGCACTAAAAATCCCTGGGCTTTTTCCTCTTATTTTTTTACAAATTGTGAAGACAATTGCAACCTAAGCACATTCCCCTAAGGGAGATGAACCATATGCCCTAATGTCTACGTTGTAATAGTTCTAGCATCTGAAGAAAGATGCCGCAAAAGGAAGCATCAGAGGCCGAGATGGACAGAAAGAAGCAGAAGGGCATAGAAAACAGCACACCTAACCTCTTACACAGCTCAAATATGCCACATCAGGCAATAGGGGGAAAAAAAAGTTTGTGTGAATGTGTGTGTTAGAACCAGCATAGGTTTACCTGCATCTCATTAAGCAGTTCAGGCAACTTTTCAAGGTTCTAAATTTCTAATGCTCTGCCAAAGCATTATCCTAGAATTGTGCTTTTTGGCATCAGGAGCATATGCAGCATAGGAGTAAGCTATGTTGCTCCAGCATCTGAATATCCAGCAACTCCCATTTTGGCACAGGGAAACAAAAAAAGAAAGGCAAGACTTTCCAGAAAGCACTGTTTCTATTTTGACAACCTAAGCTGTCAAATTTAGTTCCTATGTGAAAAGCGAGATCTTGTGACAATCTGAGCCTCTTTTTCTCTCGACACCACACACTGCAGAGCTACCTCCCACAATTCCAGCACCACTGCAGGGTACCAGCCCAGGTGGGTGACTCTATGCCTGTCAGGCTCCCAGAGCTGCTGAAGTCACAGCTCTCCTGGCCCCCCACTCAGCTGCATCTGTCTCCTCAGACACTGGCGCTGCAAAAGAAATTACTTATATTCCTTGTGCCTGCATCCCTGGGAGAGAAGGGGACCCCTCTGTGTGTCCTCTCCCCAAGGGTCTGGTAGCTGGGGGGGAAATGAAAGTGTGGGGAAGTGCCCCAGGGCCTCACGGACACTACAGAAAAATTGGATTCTTTTCCCGGTGTGCAACAAGGCGATAATTCCACACTCGAGAGAGACACTGATTATTCTCTCTCCAACTACCTGAGTCGTAGCCAGGTAGGGATTGGCCTCTTCTCCCAGGCACCCAGAGATAGGAGGGGAGGACATGGCCTCACGCTGCACCAGGGAAGGCTTAGGTTGGGCACGAGGAGGAATTCCTTACAGAAAGGGTGATTAAACATCGGGATGGGCTGCCCCGGGGGGCGGTGCAGTCACTGTCCCCGGAGGGGCCCAAGGGAGGACCGGACGTGTCAGTGCCACGGTCTAGCTGGCATGGTGGTGTTCGGTCATAGGGTGGACTCGACGGTCTTTTCCAGCCTAATTTATTCTGAGATTCTGTGATTCCTTCCGGAGTCGCGCAAGCCCGGCGGCACCCCATAAACCAGGCGCGCCAGCTACCAAAACACCTTACATTTAGGCGCACAGAGGCGCTGCTGCTCACAGGCTGCAAGCCGCACAGCGCGCTGTCGGCGTTAATCAGTGCTACCCAGCGCTAATGAGCGCCGCCCCCCCCGCCATGGCGCGGCCTGCCGTCACTTCCGGGTCCGGCGCGGCCCGCGCTCCCCATGGCGGCGGCCGGGGCCGGGGCCGGGGCCGTGGGTGTCGGTGTGGGTGGCGGTGTGGGTGTGGGTGGCGGCTCCTCGGCGGCGCTGGGCGACGGCGGCGCCATCGACTACTCGGTGCACGAGGCGTGGAACGAGGCCACCAACGTGTACCTGCTGGTGGTGCTGGCCAGCCTGGCCATGCTGGTCTACGCGCGGCGGTGAGGGCAGGCCCGGCCCGGGCCGGGCGCGGTCCCTCGGGCGGCCGGGGCGCCCCGGGGCAGCGGCCGAGCCCGCCCTCACCGCCTTGCCCCCGCCGCAGGAACAAGAGGAGGATTATGCGCATCTTCACGCTGCCCCCGGCCGCCGAGACGCAGCCCGAGCCCAACTTCTACGACAGCATGAAGAAGATCCGCCTGCGGCAGCAGCTGGAGATGTACTCCATCGGTAAGTGGGAGGGAAGAGGGGGCGCCGCGGGGCTCGGGCCTGAGGAACTGTGGAAGTCATCGCAAAGCAAATGTCAAAACCAATCCCGCGTCCAACCTTAGAAGAGACGGGAATGTCAGGATGTTGCTAAAACGTGGATGGATTTGTAAATGTTGAGAGGACTGCGGAACCATGAGTAATTCAACCACGTAAATTGAAAATAAATGAGAATTTTACTCTACCAGCAAGTGTTGCCACTCCCACCTTTAGGCTGAAGGTGAGGATGGAGGCAGGAAAGAGCCCCATGCCTCTCCTATTCCAGAGGCCCAATTCGGAGAAAGACTTGGTCTTGCTTTACATCTGCCATACCTAGATGGAGTACGGGAAAAAATACATAGTGAGCTGAAACCGCTTTTGAAATGCAAAAATTTGATGTAAAGACTCTTACACCAGGCCATTGCATTCTGTAGGAACAAAATAGGATGTTCTTCCCATGCCTGCTGGCATTCGTTGATGGTGCTTATACCACTGAACGCAACTCTTTCATCTCCCTTTGCCCTGCTAGCCAGGTTAATTTTGAAGTCAGTGTAATTGTTAGTTTGTGGCCCGTATATTGTGGAGGTGATGAGAGGGGTGGAGATGAACCGCGTGACTAATGAGTTGTTCAGGTTATCTGTAATAGCACTTTTGAAGCCATAGTCTTTAATTTTACTTATTTTAATGAAAGGACCTGAATGGAATCATAGTTCCCTTCTGTTGATTTACTGACATTTTTACTGACCCTGCTGTTCAGCATTTTCAGGGCCTAACACTAAAGGAGAAGGTCCACATGGTGACTGAAACTTCCCCTTGTGTGGCTATGGTGAAATTATGGTCTTTGATATTAAGTCTATTTCTTGATTGTCATATTTATACATAAAAGTTTACAGATATGTATACATGCACATATATACGTGTATATAATAAATGGTATAATTGGTGTTGATTGGTGTTTCTTTTTTTCAGCAAGGAAGTATGAACAGCAGCAACAGCCACCAAAACAGACTGAAAGCATACAGCTCTCAGTGGAATGAAGCCCACAATTGTAGGAACTCAGGATATATATCCAGTGCTGATTATAAAAGTCAGTGTGGAGCTATTTTCAATGCCTCCTGATTGATACGTATGTGAAGGCAAGGGGGAAAGGAAGGGGACTTAGTTCTTAGTAGCTTTTCTCTGAGCCCTCATGAGGTAAACCGAGTGCCTACTGAAACATTCAGCATGAAAGTACCCAACACGGGGCAGACCTGCTCAGAGAAACCTCTGAGGGTAGAGAAGTGTAGTCTTATGAGTGTATAAATTATTTTTCTCTCTGCTAGCACCGTGGAAATCGGCTCCTGCCTTCTCTGGCAACAGCACCTTAGAGAAAGCAAGGTGGTATCTGTCTGCCTGGAAACCCTTGTGTTCCTTGATCATGGATTGTTGGAATTTGCTGAATGCAGTAGTAAGTGTGAAGACACTGTGGCCTTACTGCCTGGTGAAGGTGAACAGCTTTGAGAGCCTGGAGCATTGCTGGCAGCAGTACAAAAAGGTTCTGCTCTCTGTTTATTTGGGGGTTGCATATGCAATACTGTGAACCTTTCCTGGAGAAACTTTGAGAAGTACACATCTAGAAGACACTTAAAGCCACTACTATAATGTTAATAGTGAAGGTTATTAGCTTAATTTAGTCATATTGTTATAAAGAATGGGTTTGTCTGTAAAAATCTGTATCAACAGGTCACAGCTTATCCAGAAGAGACTTCACACTGCAGTTGTTCTTTCTTTCTAGGTAAATTACAAAATCAGTTAATTTAAAAAATACTGACAAAATGACTTCTTAATAAAAGCATCTGATCATGAAAACTACTTGAAGATGTATTGTGCTGTAATTCTTAAGGTTACATGACTTGAGTTGGCTGAGTGGTGAACAAACAGCACTGAGCTGAGAGTGTACGTCCAGAGGTTTTTTCCCTATTCTGTGCTGAAATAAATATTAAGTGTTGGAGCAGTGGTGAGCAGCACTGAGGTTCCATTTGGATATGAGGAAAACCCGGCTTTGCGCACCAAACCTTACTAGACTGAAATTATCCGGTGCCTGTAGGAGCTGTAAAACTGCCGCACTGACAGCGGCAGAAGGCTCAGCGCGTCTGCCCCACGAAAAGGCTGGTTTGGGTGAAGGATGTTCCCCCGTGCCAGCTTCAGCTTCCCCGCGCATACCCGCGGGGCACAGCGGCGGCGCTGCCGCTACCCCGTCCGTACCACGTTGCTCTGGCCGCCTGAGGACCCGGCCCCGTCCCTGTCCCCGTCCCTGTCCCTGTCCCTCGGCGGTGCGTGCGAGGCGCGGCCGGCCGGGCCCGCGGGGGACCCGCTCCCCGCGCGCTGTCGGCGCCGCCGGCCGGGCCCCCGGAAGCGCCCACCTCACTTCCTCCCGCGCTTCCGCCTCCGGGACGCGCCGGTGCCGCTGCCGCAGCCGCATCTGGCGCCGCGGGAGCTGCTCCCGGTGCTGCCGCCGCCGCCGCTGCTGCCGCTGCCGCCGCTCGGAGGCCGGAGGCGCCCGCCGGGCGGTGAGTGGGGCCGCGCCGCCCTCGCCCCGTCCGCGCCGAGGGAGGGGAAGGGAAAGGGAAGGGGAAGGGAGGGGAAGGGGCGCCCCGCTGGGGGCCACGGCTCGGCGGGGAGGGGCAGCCCGCCCGAGGAGGGGCGCGGGGAAGGGGTGTCCGGGCCCGGCTCCATGCCCGCGGCGGGCTCTGCCCCGCATCCCCCTGCCCGGGCCCGGCTCCATGCCCGCGGCGGGCTCTGCCCCGCATCCCCCTGCCCGGGCCCGGCTCCATGCCCGCGGCGGG
>JAWWTY010000123.1:27315772-27359229 GCA_035222235.1 Margarornis squamiger | reverse complement strand
CTCTGCCCCGCATCCCCCTGCCCGGGCCGCCGTGCCCCGCTCCGCCGCAGGCTGTCCCGGCGGGGCCCGCGGGTGCCCGGGCGCCGAGCCCGCCCTCCCGGCAGCGGGAGCGCAGCCTTGCCGTGGCGCATCGCGGGCCGCTCCAGGGAAGCAGCGTGTCAGAATGAACCCGCGCCCTGAGCTGAGCCAGCCCAGCCGCCGTGCAGGCTGCGGACAGCAGTGTCACCGCCTGCCTCGCACCCGGGCTGGAAGCACCGCGAAGCCCTTAGCAATCTGGAGCGGCGTGTAGCCTCGGTGCTCGTGGACCTGAGGTCGTGGCACCCGCATCTCACACACTTCTGTGCCCAGTTAAGAGGCTTCTAAGGAGAAGCAACAAAAGCAAAAGCTTTTCCTGGGTCCGTGCCTTTTGTATGTGCTAGGGTGTTCGAAGAATGCTGCTTGAGCCATGAGCGAAGGGCAGGTTGTGGTTTGTTTTCCTGGCAAGTACAGCCATTGAAGTTCTGTCCCAGTGAAACCATACCCTGTTCTGCAAGGGGTTTTACATTTCACTTTTACAGTACAAGTATGCGTTGGGATGGAAGGTGCAGTCAGCTTTTGAAATTTTGCCTCAAATTTCTGCAGTGATTTTTACCTGTTAAGTCATGATTCTGTGTGTAGTAAAAAAACAGTGCCTAAAAGCAAAGACAGATAGGGTAGAGAGATAACATCCTTTTTTTTCTTTTTTTTGGCATCCATTCTTTGTAGTCAGGCTTTTAGGCATGCACAGGAGCAGATTCTCAAACTCTCATGGAACTTTGTTCATACAGAATTATTAGATGTCTTGGATGCGGAAAGTTTGTGACCTTTAAAAAAATTGTGCCAAAGTTATCTTCAGTTATGTTTATTTTTGAGAATGCTGTACAGGGGGAAGTCTTTCTAGCTTACCCAATCCTGTTTAAAAAGCTGTTATGATGTGTACGTTTAATGGGAAGGCTTTCTAAGCAGTTAAAACTTTACAGCTATAAGGTAATGCAAAAAAGTGTTAACAAGTTGTTCTCACTTATAACAGATGTTTTTGAGAATCTGACCTCTCTATTCTCTCCATGAGAGCTGCTGAACACTCAGGTCTTTGTAAATGAAGTCTTCAGATGGAGTTACAACCATGACTCTGTAATCTTATGTGAAAACTATAATCTTCTGTTAAGTGGTGAAAAAGTCATCTCTCTCCTCATAACAAAATGTAGCTGGCTAGGGCTTTTACTCAGTGCTGCACAGAAGATCAAAGCTTTTCGGATAGAGCTGTATAAATTCTGTGACAAGGCTCAAGAGGATCTTAAATATTTAAGCTATGAGTGTGTCTGTGTTTAAAGCTGAAGACGTTGTAAACTCCCTGGGCCTTGTAGTGAAAATACCTTCCTCCATGCCACGAGCATTTTGAGTTTCAGTCCAGTGTTACATGCCTGGATAGTATGAACTGGTATGTGCCAGCCGAGCCCAGATGAGAAAGTAGCCTGCAGCAGCTGCCACGGTGCCTTATAGCTAGCTATTAGAGTTAGGAATCTCAGCAGTGTGATGCTTGAGTGGTCCTAAACTTGCACTCAGACTTCCCTTCTGAAAGTACCTGATCTGCTGAGAAGACCCACAAAGGAAGCCTTTGCTGTACCACTTGTACTGCTGATGTCAGTAGAGGCTCTGAAAATTTTGTCTGAGGATAGTTTGCAGGGAAGCTTCTTCAGTGCAATGCAGAATTATTCATTGTGAATATTTTAACCCGTGGTGAATCTTTCTGTAATTTATGTTTTGCATATATGATTAAGCAGCATTGGCCAAAAGCCTGGTGACAGCACAGGGTTCTGGAATGTCTCCCTGTTGCCTGGGCAGTTTATTCATGCTAGTTTATTTCCGTGAGCATAATCGCTCCTTTTAAAGTCCTCCTGAACTCAGGAGTGCCGCTGCTGTTGAGCAAGCCGAAATTATACACGCTGCAGAGGGAAAGGTGGGTATGTTGCAACTTAACATCTCTTTCGGAGGAATTGAAAAGATTTTGCCCCAGCCCTAATTTCTACATTAAAGAGATTGAAAATTGTCATTACATGCCTTCTTCAATGGGGAAGCAGCACCTTGTTAGAAAACATGTAATTAAATCCATGATGTCTTTGGCCTGCTATGCCTAAAGAGCAACAGCGTTTGGAGGACGCTTGCTGACAAAGTGGAGTCTTTGGTCTTGGTTGCTTATGCTCCAAATCGGAAGTAATGATCAAAAGGTGTTTCCTTTGCCCTCCAAACACTTAAACTGTGTTTTAGTCATGGTAAGGAACCTAGGTGTTGTTTATTAATGTAGTCACTCGAACAAAAAGGCAGCACTTCCTTCATCTTGTCCTTGAGACAGAGCTGCCACTGAAGAACAGAAGGTTTCAGTGCCTCAGGCCCCCGAGAATGGAGGTAAGATCCTTTACTTTGCAGCCCCATTTCTGTTGTGGCATAAAAGTTAACGGCTACAAACCAGTTCTTTGTAGTCTAACAAGCTCAATCAGAGATTGGCGTTGCCTGGCTTGGTGGGACTCCCTGCTGGCTAAGGGAGAGATACTGAGCGTGACCAGAGGTACTGACTGCTGTCAGAACACCCCAAAGCCAGCACAAATGTCTCATGAGAAATCTGACATCAGGGACTGGAAATCACTGCTACTTGTTCCATAACAGAATGCAAGAAAGGAGGATGAAAAAAACAACATGTTGTGTGAAGAACAAAAGGCTTCCTAACTTTTTTCCCAATTTTCTGATAAAAAGTGGCTGATGAAGCTTCTCAGTGCTCAGTTGTGTCTGTGAAATCTGTTTGCATTGAAAAGATGAAGAACCTTTTTAAGAATGAAGGTGCTTTGCCTCATTTTTGCAAGGAATGTCTTAAGCTTTGGGTGTTACTGTAATGAAAATAATTCCTGATATTTTTGCAGAATATCTAAACTCTGGGCGTTACTTTAATAAAAATAACTTCAAACTCCAAGATTAACAAAATTGCTAAAAGGAGTTAGTTCTCAATAAGAGAAACAATAAACTGAATTTGGAATTTCTGAACCAAGCCCTCGAAGGCAATTTGTGGCAGAACTCCAGAAAAAGAAAAAAAAAGATCTCATTTTTATAAAATAACTATATATCTTCTTTCTCAGATACAGCTAGATGCTTCTTTGAAAAGTGATTCTCTCCTTGCAGAGGCTGAGGAGTGAGATTTTTTAGGAGAATTTGTTTTAATTTTAATCTAGCAGTAAAATGAATTAATCCTAAAAAGGGCCTGCTCAAATTTGGGATTTATTGAAATTGGAGTCCGAGATACTTTACATCTGAAAGAGAGTTTAGATCCTGAGTCTGTGAAGGAGTAGTCCCCTTCAGTTTCTGCCAGGCTGTCAGACTCACTGGAACTGGTTTTGTACATTCATGGTGTATGAAAGACACTCCTGGGTCTATAGCTTGCTCTTGAGAAAGACTGTGGTTTTTGTAAGATTATAGAAACATTTGTCTTTTTCTTAATGGAATAGAAGGAGTATTTTGAAAAGGCTTGTCCAACAGGAGGGTTGTATTACTTTCCAAAGTATCCTCTGGGTCATCTTGGAAGCATAGTTTGTAACATGCTCTTGACTGACAGCGAAGGGTGTGAGGCATAAATTCCTGAGCAGGAAAGATGTATGTGGGTTGTGCAATGGGAGACTCCATGTGATGTCGTTATTTATGGTGCTTCTCTCAGATGTCTTTCTGGGGCTCAAACAGCTGCTGTGAACTTTACCCAGCATAGAGTACTACGTATGCTTGAACAACTATTTTGCTGTTGCTTGGGTCATGGTGTACACTCTGATAAGCAATAGAGATCCAAATTCTGTGACACTGGTCATAAAAACAAAGCATAACTGGGAGAATCCTTTTACTGATTGATGAAAAGCTTGCAGGGGGAAAAAAAAGTAAGAATATCATCTCCTGTAGCTTTGGTGGTGGACATCAGGGAGTGATAGTTGAAGGCAACCCATTTCTTAATGCTGTAATATGGAAGGAAGGGTGGAGGACAAAAGAGGAAGACTTGCTTTTTCTTTTCAGAGGGAAGATTTGCAGGATAGAGGCAGAGGTGCAGGTTTTTCAATCTTAGCTATTTTCTTCCTGACTGTTTTGTTAAATGGGAGCAACCATTGTTTGCAGGAACTTTTCCTTGCTTTGGTAAAGGGCTGTGGCTGGTCATGCGTTTTGATATGTGGCAGTGCCATTGTTAAACTTGTCCAAATCTACAGTCAGATAAGGCTTGGAATAATTGATGTTTTTAGCTCAACTAAATAACTGAGTTCACATGATCTGTAAGTGGCCAGCAGATTTTTTTTTCCTAAGGCAAAGTATGTACTGTTTTTATTGCACATTTATTTAAAGCTAATTTTATCACAACAGATTGAGAATTCTAGCAACCAAAAATACTTTAGTTGAGTCCGTTAAAAAATTTTTCTTACACAAACTCTATTTCTGTCGGTGACAAACAGAAAATATCACATCTTTTTGACTTCACAGTCACTAACAGCCTGAAAGCGGTGCACTCCATGCCTCCAAGATTACTTTTGCCGCTGCTGATGGGAGAATTGTTCTGTATCATTACTGCCTTCTCTTTCAACCTCAGCACATTCTGAAATGCCAAAGGCAAACCACTTGATGGCTGATCAGAGGTCCCAGAGATGCTGGTATGGCAGTGCTCTGAAACTTGTGGCTTGGATGATTGTTTGAGCATTGCCTAAGAGGTTGTACAAGTACCCAGCTTAGTATTTTGCCTTTACACGTGAGACAGAGAAACAGGAAAGCGTTTATGGCCTCTTAGAAAGAAAGTGTCAAGATCATTGTTCTGAAACAGTTTCTAAGGAGGCTGTCACTATTAAGAAGCACGGAGGGGTCCTTGAAAAGTGTGCAATGGGACAGTTTAACTGCCATTATGAAACCTGTCATTTTATTGACTAATCAGTCTATGATACTCAAGTAGAGAAAAACGTTGCTTATGTTTGTATTGCTTAATGAGGTAGCTGTTGGCAAAGTGGTGCCTGTTACCAGTTCTGTTTGTGCTACTTTGGTCATTAAAGAGCTCCATTTGTTTATGGACCTTAAACTGGAACAGGCATTTTCTCTCAACCTCTTGCCTGCCTGAAGCTCATTCTAAAGAGGGATGAAATGGTATGATTTTCATTTTGGCTGAGGCAAAGAAGTATTCTTTTGCCATAATTGACCAGTTCCAAGCTCATAATTTGTGGTGAAACAGTGATGGCTGTGTGGTATTTCTCACAGATGCTGTTAAAATTCTGTCATCTCCTTGGCGGGGGGTCATCTTCCTATGAGATACCAGCCTTTCTTCCTTTCTCTCCTAAAGACCTAGGATTAGGAAGTCTAAAGGAGTAGGAACCTGTGGCCTGGGGTCCAAAGTTTGAGCTCCAGAGACTGGGAGAAGAAAATGCAGCCCAAGCAGAGACTGAAAGCAGGATCTGTGTTTTTGGGAGATGAGAAGATCCAGAACTTCAAGTTTGCTTTAGGAGTCTCTCTTCTCTGCTGCTTGCATATATATATATATTTTTTTTTTTTTTTTTTTTTGTCACCACACTTTTGTTGAATGAAGGTGTGGCTTTATACCTTGGTGCATCTTGCAGAATGAATATGAGCAGAAACAGCAGTGATTAATCACACTGGAGCTTTCGTAAATACTTGGCATAATAATCATGATGAATATGTCATGAGCTCATCCATAAGGAAAAAAAAGTAACAACATAAGCTAAAGGTATTGCACAGGGGAACCTGCAGCCCACAGAACATCAGCCAAGAGCCAAATGGAATTGCTGTTATGTGGTTGGACCCTGTTCTTTATTCAGGTATGATGATGAGAGGGAAAGAGGTTCCTATACAGACCTGGAAAAGCCCAGCATGATATTCTTCTTGTCTGTTCTTTCGTAACCAAATTTATCAGAATTTTGAGTGGGGTTCAAAGAGCACAACACAGGGCTAAACAATTTGCTTATAAAGGTGGTGTCTCTGGAGTGGAAAACATGAGAAAAGTGAGCTTGCAAGATCTAGAATAGAGTAGGGCCTGCTGAAATCCTGGTGGTACTGCCAATTTTCCTGCAGATCCCAGAAAATCAGCTTAAAGAAAAGTTGCTAGGTATTTGATAAAGTTGATCAGTTGTTGTCTTAAAGGGCCTCACATTATGCTCCTGCTTTGTAGCAGAGCACAGTATGGCATGGAAGTTCATGGTGCAAGCCATGCTGGAGCTCTTGGCAGGGGAACAGAGGTGGTTAATAGCTGTGCTAGTTCCCATAGTGCAAGAACAGAGGGATATTTAAAAGAAATTGAAAATCAGTACATTTGAAACTGGGCATAATTACACCACACAATATTACCAAGGGCAAAAGTTTAGTCGGATTCCAAGCAGACCTGGAAATTTATATATATAATGACAATCTCCAGAGTTGCAGTAAATAGGATTAAAAATAAATTAAGCATATAAACCTTCATGTTAATTGATGAGGTCAGGAAGGAATTTCTCTTTTGGGCGAATTACATCATTGTTCACTACCTGAGCTGTTCCACCTTCTAAGCATCTGGTCCTAATCACAGGAGGCAGGATTCTCAAACAGATGGACCAGCAATCTGACCTGTCGTGGCAGTGCTTAGCTTACCCTGCCTGGGTAGGATCTTGTTGAAATGGTTTGAGAAGCATATATTTTTTTAGGATTTTCTGAGGCCACCTGTGCTGCAGTGTATGTCTACTTTTCCAGTTTCTCATTGGTGAAACATGACAACTGTTGTCCAAGAGCCTCTAATGAATCCTGAGAAGTGCCTGCTGACATGTCATTCCAGAGATGGAAGATGTAATGGGCACATAGGGCATTGCTGTGTTGCTCTGTATATTTAAAAGTAGCTCTGTGAGTAGCTACACTAATGAAGATGAGACTTTCCTGTAGCTTTCTCATTTTCGGTGGCACTGTGGTACCTTCCACATCTCTCTTTCTTTCTTTTTTTCCTTCTTTCCTTCCTACTTTTCCTTCTCTCTCTCTCTCTCTCTCTCTCTCTCTCTCTCTCTCTCTCTCTTTTTCTCTCCTTCCTTCCCTCCTTTCTTCCTTTTCTTTCTCTTTCTTTCTATCTTTCTTTCCCTGATTTTTCCAACAGCACCATTCCTGAGCAGCTTCTCTCTGCCATGTAGTTCCTGGGTATATTTAGCCAAGACATGCTGTCTCCATGATGTTTGTGAACCAGACATGTTGCTCAGAGGCTGCTCTGGTTATTTATTTTGCAGCTCTGTTGTAGGAATTGAGCACCTGTGAAATCTCTGTCCTCTTGCATGAGATTAGGTTGAAATTCACCTTAAAATTTACACTTCTGTGCATGGGACAATCACTGTGGTTATATAAGCAGTGTTTCTTTGAGAAACAAGGAACAATTTCAGTCTTGCAAGCAAGTTGCTGTAGAATATTTTTTCTCTCAATACAATTAGGTGCATGAACAGTTACGCCAAATAATTGAGGCATGTGTGCCTTTAAAACATGCTCTGTTTAATCTCTTAAGACTTTCCCCAAGGTATAAGAGGAAGGTTTCCTTGCCAAAATACTATAATTGAGTTAACATTCTGGGAGGTTTCTGTGTTTTGTTACTGAGCTACAAAGCTTCAGAGCTCCTGTTACTGAGCTTCTGCTGGTGTTGGCTGCTAGGAAGATCAAAGTTAGAAGTACCAGCCTGACAGTAAATTGTCTCTTCAAAAGAAAACTGAAAATTCCTTGGTTGTTTCAGGTGGCAGCCAGCATCAGATCTTTTTGACAATTATTAATCTTTTTCTGCAGTTCTCTTTCTGCATGCAACATGAGCAGACTGGATGTCTTGTAATCTGTATGGTGTGTATGCTGACTGTAGACATCTGATTAATGAGTGAAGATGTCAATAATAAATTGAGTTACGTATCCTCAGTTAATTTCTGCTGCTCTGAGAGAATATGGAGTTAAGATGACTACGGAACAGTAAAATTATGGCTTCTGTTTCTTGCATACAGTTATCATCATGATAAAAGATTAAGAATCACTGTGTGGTATAAAATTATTGGATGGCATATGGACACGTTCTGGGTGTCCTGACAGCAGTGTGGCTGCCTCAGCTTTTGTGCTCTTGAAAATTTGTAAGCTCTTGAAATCCATGATTGTTACCTTTCCTGAGTAGGCAGTAGTGTGTCTCAATAGCAGACATGATCACTGAGGCACAAGCTTTCAGGACTATTTGCCTTCTAAGCACTTTTGAGGGTAAGGACTTATTCAAGAGTTCAGAATTGAGGGAATATGTATTTTTCTTTGACATGTAATACCAGCACAGCAAATACATTTCTGTCCAGTTACTTAAAAGCTTATTGTTTCTGAAATACCCAGAGCTCTGTCCGAGGGTTTCTTGCTTTGCCTGTCCAAGGCTCAGTTATCTTCTCAGTTGTAATGTGCAAGAGCCAAAGCCAAGACTTTTTGTGCTCTGATGGGACTCTGTCCCTACAGCTGTCCCTCGTTTCCAGTGTAAGAGAGCCAAAGTGACCCGTTGTTTCACAGGGAGGAGTTGGTGAAGGACTAGGCTGTTTTTCTGATTCACATCTATGGAGCACGCTGTTGTCAAGTGCTTTTGCAGAAGAAAGAAGGATTTTAGATGGGAGGTGGAATTCTGAGAAGTGTAGATGGTAGCTGATAAGATGTAAGGTCTGCTCTGCTTCTGGTATGAAGAGGTTTTGATGCTAATGTTTGTTTAAAGATGGCCTTAACCCTAAAAGGGAGAGATAAAATTGCTTTCATGCTTCTGTTTCACAGAGAGCTGGCTGGCAGAATGGTTTTGGTGCCTGCTTATCTGCCCTAAAGGCTGCAGGAATAACTTCTTCCACACCCCCCCATTCAGCACTCAGGCCAAATTGTAAGGCAGGCAAATGGTTTGGGCTGCCTGTTTGGACACAAGATGGCTGTCTCCATTGCGGGCATGAGTCATCCCTCTGCCTTTTTGTTGTTAGACTCTAAACAGCGCTGCTGTTGGCTCAGCGCCCACTTGATCACAGGTTTTGGGTGGCAGAAACAGGTAGGCAACTGCCCTGCAGCCCAACCCCAAATTTTGTGCCATGTTGAAAATACCGTAGGCCTTTGTTGCCTTGTGGGTAAGCTGCTGTAATGCCAAGAGAGCATCTCCTCTGGTACCTGATAAGTGTGTAGAAATGCAAATGCACCGTGGAAGTTGTGTAGACTAAAGAACAATGGGAAAAGTGGAGGAGAGGCTTACTTCCATGTTTGTTTTTCATCTCAGTTGTGGGCTAGAGCTCTACTTACTTGGACAATTGGGTCCTGGATAAAGATAACCGGCATTGTTTTCAGTAGTGGGTAAGTCAGCAGATGGGTCAGCAGTTTCTTTTAGTTGAGCTGGCTGCCGCACACTAGTTCTGCAAGCTTGGCACCTGGTAACATTTTCCACAGTACGAAAAGCTGGCTGATGCAGGATTTCTTCTGCTCATCATGTCAGAATCAGAGGTGCAGATTGAGAGATTCCATTGGTTACCCCAATTCTTGCATGCAATGTTTTGCCAAACTAGGTTTGTAAACTTTGCGCTTGTGAAAGGAACTCTGATTTCCTAAAAGGAACTTGAATGAAAGTTGGGATTTTATTAAAGACACAGAGGCATATTATTATTCATCTTTCATTGCTTCATCCCTGTGATGTTTCCTGTTTTGCTTCTTGAGATACAGGTGTCATGATGAGGAGCTTCTCAGAAACAGAAGTGGATGATGAGTGGAGATGAAGAAATCATACATTTAAGAAGTTGGCTCAAGTTTCCGTTACAGGCATGGAAAGTTTCTGAGACCAAGCCATGCGAGAAGAACATGAGTAAAGAAGAGGGAGATGTAGACCCAGACTTTCTAGAAGGGATTGCAGGATTTGAGAGGACGCTGCACAAACGTCACGTAGTTTTCTTGCTTATTCATTTGCCTGCGCCCCTGGATTGTAATACTTTGTTTGCATGTCTGTTTGGAAGTTGAAAAATCCCCTCACATCTGTGTCTTTAATATAATCATGGCTTCAAGCTTGTTTTAGGAAGAGCAGAACATCACTGTAGTTTTTATTTGTGGATTAGACAGCTGCTGTTTTGTACTTGAAATCAATTTTGGGGTTTTTTTTCAGAAACATTCATTGAATATGGAAAAGATCAGACCATGAGCATGACAAAATAGGAAGTCAGGGATTTTCCTTGCCTTTGATAAACAGCCTTTGCCTAAAAGGTGTGACAGATGTGTAGGTAAAAGGAAAAACAAGGTAGTGCTAGCCCTCTAATTAGCCTTATAATGTATTGTTGTTATGATGTCCTTAGACAGATGTCAGAATCAAATACTAATCAGTTCAGTCTTTTTTATTTGACTGTTGGTCACAAAAATGTTCTAGACAGATAAGATTTCTTTTCAGGGCTCTGGGGTTTTAAGTGCAGATTACTCAATATTGAGTTAGAGAAGAGTTTTCTGGAGAGGCAATTTTTTAAACATCTTGGCTGTTACATGAAGTATCTCCAAGGATATACTCTCCATGCAGTCCAACAGCTTAACAATGCTGTGTACAGACTTAATTGTAGCAATTTAAAATTTTAAAATTAAACATATTTTCCTGTAGTATTGCTCGTAGAGGCAAAGAACATCTTTATTTTTCTTATGAACTTCTATCTGTTTTTTTATCCTTAATAAAAGACTATGGTTATTTTTGTATACTGACTGAATATTTGGCCTTTAATAGTATATAATTAAATGAAAGAGTAAAAGCAGTTCTTAAAGGACTGTTTTTCTAATGAAAATAGTTTGAAATCGTATAATTTTAGTTTCTTCTGAATAGATGTTATTAGTGTGTTGGAAATAATTTTACAGTGGATATAAAGGGAACAATTGAGAGACAGCGGCTGAGAATGTGTCCAGCTATTTCTGTAGCTAACAGTTACATTTTTTGTCTTTTTACTTGGGTATTTCCATATAATTGAACAGCTAAATCACAATGGGATACAAAAACTATTTGCACATAGCGTTATTTTAAAATAAGCTTTAATTACTAATTGATAAGTAAATTGCAACAACTGTGAGAAAATCCTAGCCTATATTATTACTTTGATAGAAATCAATATATTGAATATGGGATAGTATTGTCTGTATCGTATAAAAATGTTTTTATGGATTTTTAGCTGCTGAAACTGAAATCAATAAACTTTAGCTACTCTTGTTGACTGGAACAAGTAAATCTGCACATTTCTGTTTTCTTCGTGTTACCTCTGCCTCTACGTTCATTTAGTGATTCTTGCAGCATTACTGCCTTCCATGGTGTTTGCCTGTTATGCACACTCCGTGGGGTTTTGCATGCTCTTGTGGAAGACTTTCTTGACAGAGAACCGTGCCTCCGAGTTTGTGCAATGACTCTGCTTTCTGAATAAACCCTAGAGAATCTCAAAGCAAAATCACAGAATTAGAGTAGCCAGTGGATCAGTTTGTAATTTTTTTCATATTTTAAATTTGTCAGTAACTGATGATTGTGTTTAAATTAGATACAGAATGGTTGTCTGCACCCCTGAATTTCACATTAGGTTAATGTTCCAGCATATCCCACATTAGTGAACAATGTGGTCCATGTTCTGGATTACTTTAGAGAATGGAAAATACTTTTTGCTTTGCTGAGAACTTTTTAAAATTGGAAAGGCTTATTTTTCTTTTAAAACTGTAGTACTTCAGACTTGAAAAAAACAAACTTATATTATAGCCCAAATTTATTGTAAACTGTTTCATTCTTTGTACTAAATTAAGAGATTAAAAGGTGTTCATGTCTGCTGAAATTTTAAAGAGAAAATCAAATTGTGGAAGATAAATGGTTAAATGCTTGGAGATAGTGTTGATTGAAATATTAAGCCCATTTTGGGAGTAATGTATGCCACTGTTTCAGAGCAATTGTTTTCCTCGCGTAATTTTATTAATTTGATTTAATTAAATATCTGCTTAATTCAAGGCTGAGGAGCTGATTGATAGTTGAAGAAATGGCATAATTAATTTTCCCTTTTTTAATTTATGTGTAGAAGAGATGGAAGAGAAAATTACTTTTATGACTTCTGAAGGTCTTGGTGACCAGAAACAACCATTTTTATTAATTATAGATTCCTTGATTACTTCTTTACAGGAAAAAAAAAATTATATACTTTTTTTCCTGAGTATTCAGTGTTCTTTATTTACATGATGATCCACTTGCTCATTTGTTTTATGGATAACAGTGAATAAATTTTCCTTATTAGCATGACAGACCTTAGTCCCTTTCAGGTGCTTCCGTGTTCCAGAGGACTCTCTTCATGAGGTGTAGTTTTCATTCATGGCTGCTGTAGACTTAAATTTTTTTTTTAGGTTATTTCCTCTGTTTTTACTTGGGGTTTTTTTCATACTCCTGGAATTTTCACCCTTCCTTGGAGTGGTGTGGCCCTTCTCTCAGTGCTTGTGTGGAGTGGAGACGTCTGTGTCGGTGCTGTGCCATTCCCGTTGTTGGGTTGGCCATTTTCTGCAAAGGAAATGCATAGGTCTGGAGAAGTCCCAGCTGAAGCCACGGTGCGCACAGCAGGATCCTGGCGTGACTAGCTCTGATTCTCACACCATAAGGCAGGGAAGAGGGGAGGGTTCCCCATGGAACCCCTTTGCTATTCCTGGCCTCTCAACAGTATCCATTCTATGTTGTCTCCTCTGGGCAGCCCTTGAGCTGCTGTGATGAGTCACTGTCATCATCAGGGCTTAGCTACAAACACACTTTTCAGAGAATGAGGCACACAGCCACCACTGCTGTTTGCTGGTGCCATGTGCTCAAATATGTTCTGCTACCTTAAGAACTTGCCCTTCTCTGCAGCCTCTGTGTCAAGCAGAGGAGTTCGAGCTGTTTGAGATGTTTCTGCAGATGAATATTCTCATCAGTCCATGTGTCCTGTTATCTTGCCTGTACCTTTAGGAAGACTCTTTGTTCTCCCAGCTGGACTCTCACTGGATTTGCTCCCTGGCTAGGAAAAGCCCAGATAAAACACAGAGCCATCTCTCCATGAGAGTTAAACCTAACTTTTTTTGACCTGCTTCATAAGACCACATACCTTTAGTAAGTCCTCTTGCATGTGTTCGCTAAGCCAAGTACCCAACTATGGGACATTCTTTGGCATGTTACATTGACAGTGATTTAGTTCCAAGCCAACGTGACAAGTCTGTTGGCTACTTGTTTGCTTCTGTAGTATCATCAGCTTGCAGTGAAGCAACCAGCACATTAATGCTGCTTTGTAGGTGGAACTCAAGGTTTTTGCTTCGCTATGGTGCTCCTTGTGTCTCTAGCAGCAAAGGCTCCGGGAGACAGATGTGGACTATTACATGGACTCAAAAGAACAGAGATTAGCAGCTATTGGACTTCATGGGAGAAACAGGTCTATTAGCTGACAGATGCCATTCTTTGCCTGGTCTCCAGGCAGCATTAGGCATGGTCACCAGCCTCTTGATGTAATGTTTGGCTCCTATTCCTATGAAATGAAGCCAAGGTCACAGCTTTCATTGCTGTTTCCCCCTTTATATCTTTATTACTGCAATGGTCATAGGAAAAAGGGCAGAATTTCCATTGCTGCAGTGTATTGGCCTCATCTGTTTCCACTTACTCCCATACTCCTGATCGACACCTGAGTGTCATCATCCCTCCTCTCTTTGGCTATACCCCTGGTCCTTTTCTCCTTTTGACATTCAGCTAGGTCGTTTCAGCAGTGCTTGGTCTTCTGTCCTGTTGGCCACACCAATTTCAAAGGTTGTCAGTGAGAGCCAGCCAGTGTGGTTTGGCATGTTGATAGCTACTCACTCACTGCAGCTCTGTTTGAAGAGAGGGAGGTTGCTGGACCCAGGGGAGCTCCAGCCATCTCTTCTGGCTCAAACAGAAGACTCCACAGTGGTTATTCTCTGAAACCCAAACTGAAATGGAAATGGCAGCCAGTCTGGGGCTGGAGGTGTCAGGTTTCCTTTATCTGAAAAATTTGCATTGTTGACTTTTGGCAACCACACTCTGGCTTTTTACCAAGGGCATTTCTGCATAAGCTTCTGAATTTGCGAAACGCATATTTTTTGATTGCCACAGGAGCATTTCATGAGCAGTCTTTATGTTCTGTATAAAGTCAGTACAGGTCCATTAATATTCTAGGATAATGCTTCTTGAGTTGTCAGCGGTAGCCAGGGCTTTTAGAATACTGTGCCCATGCTGTTGCTTTCTTTGAGTATGGGGCTGGGGAAGGGAAGTGATGGATTAAATCCAGGGTGGCTCAGAGCAGCAATTTACTCCTTTCCTTGGGTTTAGTATGGTCATGGGTATGCTCAATCTCCAGTCAATCAGCTGGAGTCACAGGTGATACAACTCTAGTTCCCTGAATTAACTAATGCAGTGCTTGAATCACCAAAGCCTTGCTCCTTCAGAATTGGTTTGTTGCCTTCAGATTCTTTCTGGCTTGACATGGGCTTGTGCTGTGGCTGGGGTTGGAGTCAGCATGGCTCTCCTGGGCCACACAACACCCGGAGCCTGTGTCATCCTCTGCACCAGCCTTGGCCTCCAGCAATTCCAATTGTGGGTTCCTCCCTTTCATTTTCCCAGGGCTCTCTCACTCAACAGACAAGTGTGATCTCAAACAGTCACATGCTGTAACATGGCAGCTCTCCCTGCATGCCTGTGCAAGCACAGCTAATTCACCTCGACCATTGACAGTGAAAGTCCCCTAGCTGGGATGGGGTGTTGTCTTTGAGAGCCTGCAGGCTTGCTGGAAAAAAAAAAAAAGTATGGATGACAGGGTGATAGAGTTCAGAGCCATCAAGAAAGCCCATCCAAGTGGTTTGATTTCTCAGAGCAAAGGAGTTGCTCCATGCCTGAATGCTAGATGACTTTTTAATTTTTATGCCTACCGCATTAAACTTTCCAGAGAGTCGCTGAGGTGGTTTTTCTTGCAGTGAAACATGGATGCATCTCTTTTGGAGATTAACCTGATGGAAGTGGGAGCTTGCTACGCAATATACAGAAGCAAATGTACTTTTATTGGTTGGAGCAGGCTCTTTACAACTTGAACTGTTTTTGCAGTTCTCTGTAGAGCAGATGGCTCATAGTTTTGTTGGCATTCATTAGGTGTAGTGGAGTTACCAAAGCATCCAGAAGAACTGCTGTGTTTGGTAGAGCTGTGTTAAATCTCTGTTAGCCTCAAGGACCTCAGGGCTGATTTCCAGGTAATAATCAGCATGTGGTGTCCTGCTCCAAGTCCCCCGTGGTGGAGATGGTCACAGGGGCCTTCAATAACTGAAAGAAGAGGGTATTGCAAGAGCTGGATTTCTTGGAGATAGTATGTGATACCTGTGCACCCATCTGCTACACATTTTCATTCCTCCTCATTCATTTTCTTTTTCTTTATTTGTAGATTGAGGGGAAATAAGGGTTCCCTGGCAGGGTCAGAGTCTCTACTTCCATCTGCTTATGATTCCCAGTTTTAGAGTACCAGCAGGCATATGAAAGCCCAAAAGCTCCTATGACTGGCCAGTAACCTTATTTAAGCTGGGACAATGTAACTGGAAAAACATCCTGCACCTTTTGGATGTTCTTACTGTATTTCTGTTTCTGACCAACTGCAGTTTACAAGTATTTAGATTCAAACTCTTACAGATTTTTATTTTAGAAAGTTGTGCTTATCCCCCACTATTTTCTACTTAAAATGTATGTACTTTAAAATACTTGTAGTCGCTTAAATATGTAGCCTTCTGACCTGAATGGCAAAACAGGCCAACTTTATTCAATGTAAAAGTTACATCAAATTGCAAATTAATTTTGTTTTAGTGGTCACTGGGAAATGAGAACCTGGGCATCTTTCAGAAAATGGCTGTTGCAGAAATTCAAAACAGAGGGTGTTTAAAATTAATTATTTAAATTGGCATGTCCTATTAAATTATTTAAGCCAGAATGTAAGTCTGCCTAGTATGGGTTTGTTGAATCAAACAGGGATCTATCAATTGTATATTTACCAGAATAAATTATAATTAAGACCAAATTATGATATCTGATTGAGACTGTAATATGTAAGATTTGTCATTTCTACAAATATTTGATTTGATGGGAACCAAACTGGTGCTACCATTGCCAAAACCCAATCTTCGCAATTTATTTTGTGGTCTTATAAATTTTCCTTTGCTTGCTTCTTTAGTGGTATCCCAAATTATAACTCTTTTTAATGGTCAACCTATCTTGGCTTGAATTTTCCCATGCCTGAAGTCCACAATGCTGATTTAGCAGAACAAGAACTTTGAAGATATTTCCTTTTCTCTGTGCTGTTTATTATATCCTTTGCTTTGCATGTAGACCAAGCTCTGGAGCTTAGGTCAACAAGAAACCACTGTTGTGGCCAGGCTGGCTCATGGGAAGCGGCACTCAAATGGTTCCAGTTTGTAGTTCTGGGTCTGAGATGATTCCCACAGCTCAGGGTGGCAGCCTCTGGGGTTTGAAATCGATACAGATACCTCTCAAATAACATGTCCTCCTCTTTATACCTACATCTGCATGCTGGTGGAGGTTACTTTAAGCTGAGTGAATGGTTCTTTAAGGAGAACTAGAATGGATTTAGCACTTACTTGGGCCATTCGGGTTTTGAGGCAGACATCAACAACCTGTCAGACATAATGAGAACATGAAATAATACTTTGCAATTTTTTTTTTTAATTTTACTTTATAAAGTTAAATAAGTGCTCCAAGAAGTTTTTGTGTTTGTTTATTCACTTCCTTAAAACTTTGGAATCCAGATCTATAAATACAGGCTGACTTAATGTTTTACAATTACGATTACTCTCACTTGAATTGATTGATGCTACTTGTTAAAAAATAAAGACGTAAAAAAAGGTATTGAGATATGTTTAGATCTGCAGGAAAAGATTAATGTTCTTGTTGTTAAAATGTTTTGCTTTTGTCCATAAGGAAAAGCCAGTGTGAAAAGTCTCACTTTTCTAAAACTACGAGGCCTGTTTGCCAGCTAGTACAGAAATAAAGGGCAAGATATTGCAACCAGATTTGAGATGTAGTTTTTCCCAAAAGTAGAAAACTTTATTTAATAGTAGTTTGGTATCAGCCTTAAATAAAGAGTGAGCATTTCTTAAATATAATCATGGCCTGATACTTATAATTCGGGGGTTTTTGGTTTTGTTTTTTTTTTTTTTTTTTTTGCTTTGTTTTTTTTTTTTTTTTTTGTGTTGGGGGGATTTTTATATCATTTCTGCATTGCAGATTTCTAGCTGGAGTTTTGCCCTAATTCTTTTTAGAAGGTAATGTAGGCTTACTAATCCATGTGAGTTTTCTTAAGGAATGTAAACCACTTTTCAGTTTTACCAAGTTATCCCTGCAGATGTGCATCTGATTTTACCAAAGTCAAAAAACTTTTGACTTCTTGTTAAGAAATATCTTTTATTCAAACTTGAAAAAACAGATGAGGAAGGGACTGTGTTTCCAAGTCTGTGTTTACAAATCTCAGTGGATGATTTGGTTGTTCTCAAATGATCAGGATGCAGAAAATTTACAGTTTTTATTTTATTTTATTATGTTGGAATATCATTCCATGGCTTTGAGTTACTCAGAATGCAGTAAAACTTAGCAGTTAATTTATAGCATCATTTATTTATAAAACAGAAATGTGTCCAAATAAATTTTTGTCTGTCAGATTTTTAACAGTGACAATGCAGTTTTAATTTACATTCCTTTTTTGCTGAATATGATAGTTTAGCTGCATTGTATTTTCTTAAAGCAAATATTTTATATAAAGCTAAGCTGGGTGGTTTTAGGCAAGCATTAGTTTTGCCTTGACTTACATGCAAAAATGTTTCCCACTTAAAGGAAACCGGTTGAAGGAATCTGGATTGGGTAATTTAGGCTGAACTGTTGAAAGTGAAGTTGCTTGCTTAGGCATTGATCCAGTCAAAACTCGTGCACATCTTTAACTTTCTGCAGTCTGCATAGCCTGTGAGACCTCTACTGACATGGCTAAAGTAGCAAGCATGCATCATTCCCAAATTGGACGTTTGTATCCTACAGTCACATGTGCTTGAATTAAAAGTGCATTTTAATAGCTAATAGAAGATCTAGGACTCCTCAGAGAATACCTGATCTCAGTAGAATGCTCAGCTGATGTTCAAAAATGAGATTTCCTTTCATGTCTGTGTCTATGCTTGGGGGGGAGAAAAAAAAAAAAGAACGTTTTGTTGCTTTTAATACGAGCTTCATTGGATTGGTTTGTCTCACTAGTGCAGTCGTGACGCAGTGTTGTGTTTTATCAGTGCCCACCCCCAGCAGAATTCTTTGCTTAAGAGGAGGCAGATTTTCACCTACTGAATAAGACCCTGGACTCGCATTGATGCTTCTCGGTGTTGTCTTGTGTGCTCTCCTGTGCCGGAGTGAATTTTATCCCCGGACTGCCTGGTGTAAGTTATAGCCCTCTTTCTACCCTCTGGAAATTTGCATGTTCAGATGTGACTGTGCTGAATGATAGGATGTCTATTTTAGACTTGAACCTGTATTTACAGTCAGGAGGGAAGATTGCTGGAAGAACTTAGCTCCTTTTTCTTTTTAAACAACTCTTAAATACTGGGTGAGTTTTAAAGACTTCTCTGCATGGTTTTCTTTTTTTAAACATGTTTTCTATAACTGTGAACATTTGTTTTTGAATGGATCTTGAAAATCTGTAGTATTGAATTTTAAAAACTATCTACTTGTTAGAAAGACTTTGTTCAGTCACTGAAGGATCAAATTGTCCTTTAGTCAGAGAAAAAGATATTTATCTGCAAATGCACAAAAACTTGTTGATACTTTACCTGTCTTACTTGTTTGTGGAATTGCTATTTAAAGTGGCTGCTGTCTGTCTTTTTAGTGGAAGTTTTCAGCAACAAAATCTCATACTAAGTATTTTATATGCATTTTTGACCTTTCAGTGGTGGGAACAAAGGTTGATAGAGACTAAGAAAGCATCCTCTGGAAGTTTTGGGAGCTGACAGTGGCAATCCCTCTGTGCTATGTTAAACTGGATGTGAATCCTTGGAAAGCTATCAACTTCAGTCTGGTTTCCATATCAAGTAGTAGCGTGAAGTATGCTTAAACACATTGTGAATATGTTAAAATAGGAACTGATTGATACAAAACCTGCTTCTGCAGATGTGGTAATTGATTTCTTTTATAGTAAGTTGAGAGTGCTTTTTGTGTACTGAAGCATTAAACTTGCATAATGCTTGGCCTTGTGACAAGTCCTGTGCATGTAATTTAGAGCCATATAGGGATGTTCTTAGTCTTGAACCACTTGAATTAATACTACCTTTCATATCATGAATGTGGCATTGGTAATTTAAAGTAAATGATTAGTGAGCCTTGTGGCCTGAACACAAACTGGAAATGGTAACGACTATTGATATGAACAATGTTAGTAGATTTGGTTATAAATCACGCTTGGTTTCTATGCAGTGTTGTGTTTAGTACCAATAGACTGGAATGCTAGGTCTGGTCTGAGTTTATATACAGCCTGACAGATCAGTGTTACATAAAGAACAACATACAGGAGTTAGAGAGGTATGGACCAAACTCCTAGAAGCTGCTGTCTGGTAAGCGTTTTAGACAGACTTTTCAGCCACTGGTAACTGGAAGTGAACCTGCCTGTCAGTACAAATTCAGTGCCACTGTCAATCATGAAATGTCTGCTGTTTTCAACACAGCAGGGGAAAAGAAATTATCCTCCCTTGTCTGCCTTGCCATAATGCAAAGTGGAGTAGTTGTAGGGGTTATCTTGAGAAATGCTGCACTAGCTGCTGTCTTTTGATTTTTCCTCATACTTTGGCAACAACAAATCAGTTAAAATTAGGACCTCGTGGGATCTCTGTCCCGTCCAGAGCAGAGCAGAAGATTTTCAGCTGCAGCGTGGTGCAACTTCTGAGAGTAGAAGAGCTGCATACAGTAGGATTTATATATGGTATGAGCCACATACCTTTCAATGTTTCGCAAGTGCAGTAGGTTTCTTCCCCAATTTTCTGCGAAGAGGAGATTAAAAGACATTTATGGGATCTCTGTTTGTTTCCTTCATGTCATACAGATGGATTGCTGGTGGGTAATGCACTTTGATTGCTTCCCAAGACTTTGAACTTAGTCCAGGGCTTTTATTTATCCATTCATCCCTGCTGTTAGATACTTCTGCGTCCTCTTTAGCAGCAATTTGTTCAGTGAACCTCCTCACCCCCCCAAAAAAAAACCCCTGTCATCTTTGGTTTTCAAATTTAGTATTTCTTTCTTTTCGCTAAAAATTTGCCTAGGCTTAGAAATGTACAGGAATAGTTTCCAGAAGAGCTGTCTTAGTAAATGTCCATATATAAACATGTCCTAAAATGATCTTGTGATTACCATGAGATCCCAACTTTTTCCTGAGGATTCACTTGTCATTGTGCATGAATCAAGGTGCTTCGTTACCTAGGTTTTTTCCTCATCTCTCCCTTAGGGAAGAAATAGCATTCTGTGTTGACAGAGTTATAACAAGCTGTTTAGTTAGCAACAAAATACAGTCCAAGGGGGGTGTCTGGATCATCTGCCAGTGAGGCAGAGGGACGTGCTTAGCATTTCCAAAAACTGGATTTTTCTTACTGAGATGCAAGTCCTGTAAGTTTCTAAGTCCACTTAAAAAGCTTCAACTCAGACCTCCCAAGTACGGTACACTGATTATGGATCATAAGAAAACTCTGTTAACTAAAATTTTTGCCTTAATGCATAATTAACTTCTTACAACTTGAAGTGTCATCTTCCTTTGCATTTCCCTTCACTCTAATAGCTATCAGAGATGCACACTCCAGCTTCAGGTCCTGCAGCTCCCCAGTCCGAACATAGTTCCTCTGCCCTGCTAATGGCCAAGTGTGAATTTGCATCACGGCCACTGCACAACAGGCTGGGCTGGTTCAGGAAGAGTTATCCAAAGCCTAAATAGGAAAATGAACTTTTCCACTGAGAGTCTGCTGCAGTACTGTAGTGTACCTGTCTACAGAGGCGGTACTGGTCCCACAGGTAAATGGCAGGGTTTCCTATCCTCCTTCAGGCCAGGCTGAATTGCATTTGCGCTGCATAGAGGCACATTGATGAAATATAAATGAGCGCAGGAGAGAAAGAGGTGAGTGACTTCCAGGTGTCACACACAGAGCAGATAATCTGCTGTTCCCTACTGCATGGCGTATTTTCCATCCCAGTTTCTTTTTCATCCCAGTAACAACATGAAATACCACAGGCTCTTCGTTTAGATTAGGTGATGAGGGGCATAGCTCAGCATGTCTGAGCATGCCAGATGTATTTTGGGCTCTAGAAAGAAGCATGGTACAAGATTTAGTCTGTATTTAGTCACTGGCCTACTTTGCAGGATATTTTGCATTTCTGAAAACTTTCTCAGCAGAGATGTGCCTTTTTTTTCCTTTCTGTTTCTTTCTTCGTAAGCATTTAAAATCTCTTACCATTTTTAAAGTTTGAAAGTAGTAACACCTAGCCATTCAAAGGCAGTCTACAGGTTAATTTTTAAACATGTGTTTCTTCCTCTTTTCTTTTTGATTATCATCATGTTAAAGACAAGACTTGTCTCTTGCTGTGCTCTATCTCTTGTGCCAGTGCAATGGACATCAAGCTGAGCCTCACAAGTTTTGGAGGAAGCTCTATCTTGAACCATCACCTTGCATAAAATGACAGGAGGGGTAACTGCCTACTTAAGACATCTTTTTCTCCTGAGGCCATATATCCCATTTCACAAGAAGGGAGTTCATGTAGCTGCCTCTCTGAGCTACTTGCCAAAAGCCCTGCTGACAGAGTTTTGGAAACTCTTTGGCCTTCACGAGGCGTTTTAGGAGTATATATACACACACTTGAAGTCTTCATTTCTTTGGGACCATCTGGAAGATTTCTCCCCACCCTTTCCCAGGGAAGCTAATAAAGGCAACCTTGTGACTTAGCATTTTATTTTGGAAGCAGCAGGAACTTGCTGTGGCTGGAGGAGCCAGATTTGGCAAACATTGTCCCATGAACTCTGTTGTGGTGGGGGAATGTCACAATCCCCCTTATCCCAGAAATTGGGTCACCACAGTAAATTGGTAGGTTGGTTGATAAGTGGAGGAAAGACAGACCTCTGTTGGGAATATGGGTGTGCTTTCATCTTGCTTGTCCAAAGGAAACGGGCCTCATATAACCACAGAGTCTGTGGATGCATGCATGGATCTCAGTCAGCTTTGCCCATTTTCAGGAGAAGAAACTGGGGCACCGAGGCTAACTTGGCAAAGGTACTGTGTAAATCCATGCAGGATGAAGAATTTAATCATTAATCTCCAGGATCAAGGAAGGACCTTAGTCCAGCACTTCATCTCTTAGCAAAAATCTGATATACATAATAGAATCTTTTTAATGAATGCATTTAGTGGGAATTTGTCTTATTTCACAGGAAAAAAAGTGCTAACTATATTTGTTTCTTCCAAATATCTTTAGCCTTTTCTGTCTCTGTCAAGTCCTTTTCCACTCAATGGGCTGAGTGCTCATGAATTATAAGAAGGCAACAAGTCTTCAAGCAGCAAACGTACTTTGGTGCTTTGTTTTCTTGTGTTATCTCATAGTATAAAAATCCTTATACAAATGTTTTTAGCTGTTAAGACCTTCTGAAATGTTATTTTAGAGTGTAAGGCATTCAAGGATTTATGTCTGCTCCATGTCTGGAAAAGACTGGAGCAACAGTTGTTCAGCCAGTTTGGAGCCTGGAGAAAGAAAGAGGGACATCTTTTCTGCTGGATATATATATGTAGAGAAAGCATCAATCCTTGGCATCAGTTTAAGAACTTTTTAGGAATCGCTTACATATAGATGTGGTATTTTCCTGTTGGCTGTTCTTAAGGATCCAGCATCTCAGGAATATGCAAAATCTCTTTTAATTTTTAATTTTGCCATTGTTTCGGAGGCCCCTTCCTCCTTGCTACTGCAGGACCTATATTGCATTTGGGTCATTGAAAGAAATTAAACAAGATCTTGAAACTCTACATGTGTGAATATTGCATGAAAATGAAGAAACTAAGAGCGAGCAGGAGGTGGGCTCAGGGCTTTAAATCTGATACCCCCGGATCTCTAGAAGTGCTTCTTAAAACATGTGGAGTTGGCTAGTGCGTATTTGCTGCTAAATGTTCATTTAACCTCTTGCCAGTGGATGTCTTTGTGATGGCTGCAAACAGAAGAGAATTAGCCCTTGGAGAAAAGGCAGGTGATTTGGGAAAATATGCTTCTACCTTTTGACCATCTTGATGTCACTGTGGGCCTTATCGCCCTATTTAACAGTCTTTTGGATGGTGAGGGTTTTATTTTTTAAATTCCCTTTCTCTTTGTGAGGTTTTTGGTTTGAAAGAGCTCACTCTTCTGTCAGGTTAGACTAATAAGGATGTAATTCAAAACACATAATTCATAAAACTGAAGCTAATGAAAGAAATACTAAAAGATATCTGTGACAATGGTTTGAATATAATAACTGTTAGTAATCGATAACTAGGAAAGAGCAGAGAGCTCAGTGTTTTAGTTACACTTTTTTTATAGACTTCTCTAAACCAGTAGGGATAGATGGAAATACTGAAATTATCATGCTGATTCAGTGACTGAAAAGCTGTAATGAAATGGTGTTCTTATTGCATGGGATGTGACAACAGCAACAGATGACTATTAATGCTCTTCAGAGTATTTTTCAGTGGTGTTTCCTAGACACACATATATATAAAATCACTTTTCAAAGGAGTGCATCCATGTCTGCAGCCGATAATAAAATGTTGAGAGCTCTGCTGAGATCAGTGGAGCTAGGTGCTGTATATCAGCTGGAATCAGGCTGCATGGTATGGTCTATACACCCTACATGTCTTACATTCACTGTGTGCAAAAAGCCAAAAAGAATCCTCCTGCTAGAAAGAGGGCTTGTTGCTCTGCTCCGTAAATTCAACACAAACGGAACTCCCAAACTTTCTAAATCCTTTTAAATTGCTCAAAAGATTTTCTTGGTTGGTGATACTGCAATAAACATATTACTTCAGAGGTGACCTAATTTGAATCTTTTCTGAATTGCTTTATGATTAGAGCAGTCACATGCTGAGGTAGGACCCCATTAGTGGGTTTAAATCATCTGTTTACTTCTGAAAACGTGCATTGTTATGGGCTCTGCTGAGTATTCCTTTTTTTTTAATTTTATTTTTCTTTTTTTTTTTCTCTATTGCAGGACAGAACCTCGCAGTTGTACTGATTTGGGAGCAAAATATGGAATGCGTTTCACTGCTGACCGAAGGCAGCCAAATGAACAGTATTTATAGTAGTTTGAAAATCAGCAGTTAGCAGTTTCTTCACATTCTAACACTACCCAGCACTTTCCAGAGAGAACTCATTGTTTACAAGAAATCTGCTTTCCAAATCCGTTGCGGTGCCCTCCAGCCTTGACTATTAACTATTTGCAAAGGGGAAGCTAATCTACGGTTTGGGAAAAGATGGCAATGGATGAGTACCTGTGGATGGTCATTGTGGGGTTTATCATTGCTTTTATTTTAGCTTTTTCGGTTGGTGCAAATGATGTTGCAAATTCTTTCGGCACGGCTGTGGGCTCTGGTGTTGTTACTTTACGCCAGGCTTGCATTTTGGCTTCAGTTTTTGAAACCACTGGCTCAGTATTACTGGGAGCAAAAGTAGGAGAAACAATTCGGAAAGGTATCATTGATGTTAACCTGTACAACGAGTCTGTCCCACTGCTGATGGCAGGAGAAGTGAGTGCAATGGTTGGTAAGTAACACCTTCCTATTCCGAGTAATGTTTGTTGTTTATTTGTCATCCTGTTCACTGTGAACATTGTTAATTAAGTCTACCCATCTTCTGGACCCACTTACCTGGTTTTATGTGAATGCAGGGGCCTGTACTCCTATTTAAGTCTCCTACGTTTTTTAAATGCTTTTAATAACTTACATTTTTCAATGGTTCATCCGTTTAACTAATAGACAAAAAGAAATGTTTTACACAATGGATCCTATGTATGGATAGGATACTGAAAAAAAGTATTTTGGAGATTTTTGTTATGGTAAATGGAAAATAGGAAAGCATAGCATTTGTGTCTGTACAGAAGATTCTACAGAAACAGGAGCTTGCAGGGACCATGGATGAGAAGGAATTGTTTTGAAAAAAATTACAAAAAATCCAAACACATCTGTTTAAACTGATTGTCTAGCTGAGTGATTGCAATTAGTCATACACTTCACCCTTGCCCATGGCAAAACTAAGGGAGCAGTAAAGATAAATAATCACACATTTAAGATCTCTTTAATTTTTCTGACCCAAACCGGCAGCAGGTCAGCTACTTTAGAGTCTGCTCCCCTGCTTTTGGTGGTGGTTAACTAAATCTCTGTTTAGAACAAGTAGCATATTCTGAGGTAAGTAACAGTAAGCCACGGTATTTACTCTTTGTTTATATGCAAGAGGCTTTGTGAGCTTTTAGAGAGCTCCCTCAAGGAGCAAACCTGCTTTTAAAGGGCAGGAGGCAGCAGGAAGGAAACCCTTTCACTGTGGGAGAGGCAGCCCAGGCAAGGGGCCAGCCCTGCCATCCCACCACCACTTCCTCAGTCTGGCAGGTTTGTGGCATCCCATGACAGGGTGGCGTGATTTATACAAGTATCACAGCATCCTCTATTTAAAAGGGGTGTTCCACTTAAAATTTTTCTCCTTTAAACCTACTTAAACCTGATCTAAATATTATTTCCACCTACCCCCTCTAACCTCCTCACAGTTTTTAGGGATGACCTGCACATGACATAGGTGAATCTGTGCAGAGTTCTACTGCATGTGGTTATTTTCCTGTTTCTTTGGGGAAAGGGAAAATTTAGTGCTATTTTAATATTATTTTTTATTTTAATGGATCAAAATGGACATTGAGTGACAATTTCTGGAGTTGTCAGAGGTGGCTTTGTGTGCTTGAGTGCAGGAAGTTACTTCCCTTAGTTCTTTGGCTGCTTCTGAGTCTCCTGAAGGTTGGCCACCTTTCCTTGCTCAAGGGGAACAGAAATCACTGCTGGGACCACAGCCACTTCCCTAGACAGTCCCTGTGTGAGATTGCCCCTTTAGACCACATCAAGTGCTCTTGGGCACCCCCCTATCAGCTCCTCTTTCCTTATATCTTGCAAGGTCAGCTGCAGGTTTCTGGTCTTCCCCTCAAGCTGTAGGGTGATTTTTTATTACAGAATCACAGAATTTTCTGAGTTGGAAGGGACCCGCAAGGATCATTGAGTCCAACTCTTAAGTGAATGGCCCGTATGGGGATTGACCCCACAACTTTGGCTTTATTAGCACATGCTTTGACCAGCTGAGCTCATCTCAGGGTTCCACTTGCATCATTTGGCCTTCTGCTTACTGAAATAGCTCACCTCTGAAATGTAAGTGACCTGCACGTTCTTGATATTCATGATTCCCATTGAAGGAAGGGTCCTTTTACTTTTCTGTATCTATTTCTGGCATCCTGATCCTGGCAGGGCAAACTTTTAAGTCTCAGATACCCCCTGCAGAGGCAACTGGCCAGAAGCTCAAAGAAAACAACTTATTTGCATGCGTATTTACATAAGCCTGTGTGAACTTCATGACCAGTTGCATTCCCTTCCTCCAGTAAGGGCATTAAGAAAAAATTCCACATTTTAAATCTCAGAATTAATCACAAGTTACAAAATGAAGATTTCAATTTTTTTCCCCCCAGATCCATTTCCAGCTTTTCTCTGGATGTATGGTATTTTTTCTGTGTTTTCTCTGAGCCTTCTTGGATGTTTTCTTTTCCTCTTTCTGTTTTTGCTCTGCATTTTCCCCCACCCTGTTCTCTCATGCCTCATGATCATGTTTTTTCGGAAGGATTTAGCTTCTGAATTTCAATGAGGCTTAAATGAGTCAACAGGCTGGGAGAGACCAAAAGTCACTGTATCCCCTTTCCAGATGTTGGTGGAAGATCCTTTGATGCTTGCAGCAAACAGCAGATGGTCATTTTCAGGGCAACCTTCCCTCCTAAGAGAGAAGGATACAGAGGGATTAAAATTTTAAAATGTAGCCTTTTGTAATAATTCGTAGCATATTAAAATGTTGTTTATTAGGCAAATCAGTTAGGGACTGTTGCTCTTGGGAGTAAATTGTAATACTTCCCTAGCATTAACTAATTGTCAGGTTATTGTCAGGATTTGCCTGAGTGTTGTTCTAGTGGTCCTAGTGTGAGCAGAGGACAGCAGCTGGTGCGACTGAGGAGATGCCACCAACAGAGAGGACATCCCAGCCAGGATTAGCAAAGCAAAGTACTAATCTAGTCTTTCAGGTGATGTGGTACTTGATGGGGACTTAATGGCTGGCACACAGCACTGGAGCCTCGGGAGAATGGATGTGGTGCCTTCAGCAGCAGGGGAGCATGAAATGCACCCTGAGCCAAAAGCTGGTGCTGGTGACTCTTGGTCAGGGCAGTCTGCAGCCAGCCCTGTGTCTTTAGGTGATATTAGAGAGAAGGGCATGCAGCCATGGTGTCAGCAGGCATGAAGAGTCTGAATTTGGGACTCTGTGACAGGTCTGGTGAGCCTCCTGCTTCCTAGGTTAGTTTTGCAAAGGTAAAAACTGGAAACATATATTTTATGTTAAAGAGGAGTTAAAGCTTTGGTGTAGGTAGTTAAGGCACTGCAAACACCAGAGGAAAGTCGTGCTCTGGCTTGATTTGTATTTTCTTCTCTTTCTTCATATGCTTCCTTAAACTTCTTTAGATCATGACTTGTCCTTCTCAGACCACCCACTTTTCCTCTTGCTCTCCTGTTTGTTTTTAGTTGAGCAACCTGGTCCAGTGGAAGGTGTCCCTGTCCATGGCAGGGCAGAGTGGAACTAGATGATCCTTAAGGTCCCTTCCAACCCAACCCATTCTTTGATTCTACGATTTTAAAAATTGATTAAATAAGAAATAGTTCTATACTCCCACTATTTCCCCACCAACAAAAAGCCCCAGCCCTCACTACACATTTGCAGTGCAGCTGTGGCTTGGTTGCATTTTCCCTGGTTTTCACCCTGAGTATTTTGTAATTACATATCCGTGGCTGGCCTGTCTGTTTATTTCGCACTCTACAGATGTAACCATCTGACTTCTCTTTCACCTCACTTCCACCTGCTGGTCTCTAAGTTCATGTCAAAGGTTTCAAAGTATACTTATTTTTATTTTAGTACAGGGGAAAAGAAGCCAAAAAATTAAAGAGCAGGTGTTCCTTGATTGATCGAGAATTTCCACTAGCAAGAGAAGTAACAGTTGTTTTGGGATAGTACTCCAGGACAGATCAGTTTTACAAACTGGTTGACTTCCAAATGTAGCTGCATATGATACCAGCAAATCACCATTTGCTTATGTCTCTGTTTCAAGATTCTTAAACCAGCTTCTCATGTTGGAATTGAGGATGGAGGCTGAGATTTTGGCTAACAGCCTATCTTCAGTGACCTTGCTTTATCACCTCTGCCTGCTGCCCATCTGTTAAGAGAGGTGGCAGGAGCCAGAAAATTCAGAATCTCTCATGGCAGTCTGATTGTTGCCATTAAATCCTTTTAACACATGAAGATTTAGTCTTGAGGCCATGAAGTCTTAAGATTAAGAAGAGATCTTTCTACGAATTCTCTAATATTGGGTGAGGTGCACAGAAAACTTGTGTTACTGTCAGAGTTGTTTTGGTGTCCTGAGGTTAGTGCCACTGCAAGAGGAGCAGGGAACCTGGGTCCTTGCAAAGTGGAGCTGTGTGCTCAAGGGCTTGGTGGGGAATTGTGGTCTGGTCTAACTACTGAAAGTGATGCTTGGGGTACTTTCTTTAGTTCCCTGCACTCTTGGCCAGCATCCATTCTGGTATTGGGACACTAGACATTGCATTTACTTTATGACCATTAATTGCCATCTCATAGTTATTTCCTTATGCCAAGGGTATCTTTGGCTACTCCATGCCTAAGACAAGCCCTTTCTGCAGTTCTGAATTTCCCCAGTCCAACAATGAGCTGCAAATGAAGGCACTGAGAGAGTCCTTATTCCCTCCTCAGTCCATTTTTCCTATAGAGGACTCTGAATGGCTGTGCATCATTGGGACAAGGCATAAAAACTTTCTGCCCCACAATTTGAGGCTTTCTCTGGTAGTATCCAAATTTAGGAGCATGGGTAGTTCACTAGTGAAATGGTGAATACCTCCTCACACTGATCACTTGGAGGCTTCCAGCTCTCAAGAATGAGGTTTTCTAAGTTCGATACAGACTGGGACCAGTTTGTGTATTTAATCGGAAAAGCTGTAATACTTAAAGCCATGAAAAAAAAAAAAAAGCAGAACTGTTGTGAATTGTAAAGAGCTGCTAGTCATAAACAGTCATAAGGAAGATACTGCATTCAAAGTTGCTATTAAACTGTCATTATCTGCTTTTAGAGACAGAACAGGAACAAAACTCTCTTTAGAAGATCTCTGTTATGCATGGAGTGTAGGCAGCACTTCTAAAAGAATGTGGGCATGTGAAAAAGAATTTTGTGCATTACATTATTGTTGTTGTTGTTGTTTATACCATATGGTTGGGCTTTTTCTAGGTTCTGCTGTTTGGCAGCTAATTGCATCGTTCTTGAAACTCCCGATATCAGGGACCCATTGCATTGTAGGTGCTACGATTGGATTTTCTCTCGTGGCAATTGGCACGCAGGGTGTCCAGTGGATGCAGCTTGTCAAGATTGGTAAGTGCTGTCTCCTTTTATGTGTGCCAGTATGTGAAATAGCATGTGCTGCCTGCAAAAGACATTCCCAGAAATCTGCTTTGTGCTGATAGCACTCCCTCGTTAATTTATTTTCCACCCCAGTTATGTCATTCAGAAGATGCACTGGTGCCATGTTCATTAAGGGCTGCAGTGTGTCTCCAGTGGAGAAAGGGGTAAGACAAAAGTTGCCCTTTCCTGGAGGTATGCTGAGGACACATTGCCCCTCAGAGACATGCTTCAAGGTGACATTCCTCCTCTTCTAATTCTTTTTGTGGCAGCTCATACTACCCTGTTCTTGCTCTCAACAATGCGAATGCCATCATGTGAATGCCCACAGTCATGTTTCTCCACCCACCAGCTTCAGGGAGGGAAAAGCTGGGCATACAGCACATGTTTAACTCTCAGCCTCCCATTGCCAAGTTCAGTACATCCAAGCAGGGGTGTAATGGAGTGTTTTGTTACTGTTTTGGAAGCCTTGTAACCCAAGGTGCAGCCTAAAGCCTGTATTAAAAAGATTTCAAATGCTGAAGACATGGTAATTGAACTGTAGCAATACATGTTTTACTGTCGAAAGTAAAAGAGAGTTTGCAGTGACAGGAAAATCAATTTGTTAACCATGCTGCAAACAATAAATCACTCCGGATAAGATTTCTAGAGTGCTGCCGTAATCCGATTTTATTGGAATCAGTGGGAGTTTTGCCACCTACTTCAGTTAAATCAGTCCTGGACACTTGCAGTGCTGGCCTGCGAAAAATGTGCACACATTACACATTATAGTGGGTGCTTCTATGGCATTTTGGAAATTGAGACTTTTCCACTGCAAGCAGCATGGCATCCTGCTAGATGAAGTTGCTTTCTCCTTACGTGCAACATTTGTAGTTGTGGTGATTAGGAAATTACAGGGTTTTCTTGGTCTACTCTCATTCAAACTACAGGAAACTTTTATGATGCATTTGATTGCTAAACTTGCAAAATTATCAGGAAATGCTTTGGTTGATGTTTCTAATGGTGCCTAGCATTACTTCAATCTTAGTGTCCACGGACACTGAGTTGCACCAGTTGTAAGTAAACATACAGAGCTTTCATTCCAGTTGTACAAGATCTGTTTTAAATTTATTGCTCGTTAACAACTTAATTAACTATTATGCAAGAATAATGTTTATTTCAAGTTTCATTCTTTCTTTTCTTCAACACAGTTGCCTCTTGGTTTATTTCCCCACTGTTATCTGGCTTGATGTCTGGAGTCCTTTTTGTGCTGATTAGATTCTTCATTTTAAACAAGGTAAAGAAATTTCACTATTATAATGAGTGCTTATTATGAAGGTTATGTTCCACCTTCCCATTTGAGTGCTGGCATTTCTAGAGTTGAAAGTTTATGGCTTGCTTTTTGGACAGGAGACCAGTCATTTTTTTAACAGCCATTTGAACTGTACTTGCTTTCAGCCATTCTGAAAGGTCAAAGTAAGTAATATGACAAGTATTTGAGGCTTAGAAAGTGCCGTGTGATAATTAATATTGTATATTCTATTTGGTCAGAAGATGGTACATTGAGATTGCTTCTGTATTATTACAAGCTTGCTGGCATTGATTTAGCACTGCAATAGCTGTTCTGACTGTTATGTAAACAGAACAGTCCTATCTTGGAGGTACTCTTAATTGGTGTTTTATAGTTGTGAAATTTTAAGCTTTGGTTTTCCAGCACATCAGACATTAGAAGATGGGCATCTGTGTATTTCGTAGATTCTCAAGAAACCTGAATCAGTGGGTTTTAGTGACCTGAGGTAACATCAGTCCACGTATCTCCAGTGCAAAAGATGACTTGCTTGCCACCCAGCATGAACTGGAAACCAGATCACTATTATCTGCTTTTTCCATTTCTCTCACACCATTCAGCTTGCTAAAATGGGCAAGTGTAGCGCATGACAATGACCTAAAATAAGGGACACTATATTAGCAGTTATACAAGGAACTTAAATAGATGAGGGATTAATTCTTTTGCTATAAATAGCACCACCTGTAACCTCAGCTTCATCATTCTTTATTTCTGATCTAAATAAATGTCAGTGATAAAAACAGATGATAGATTTGATCAGACTCAGCTTTGAAAGAAAAATTACTCAAGTTGCATAAAGGATGAGGAAAGGTTCCACTATTGCATTCAAAACATACCAACTTAAGAAATTAGTGATGAAAATACATGAACTCTGGTATTAAAGCCACATATTTAAGCATTCAAGGGGCAGAAAAAGTTCAAGTTAAGGACATTGCATTCCTGCTGCTATCTGTGCCATTCACAAAGTAGTGAGATCTGTAGAGCTTCTGCTGTAAGCAGGTAGCAGCTTGTGTTGTGTGCACGCACAAAAAAAGGGCAGCTTTCTAGCTTGTGAGTGTGTGGCCTGTTAGAGGACTTCATGCCCTTGTTGGGGCTGTCTGTGAATAGCAGCTGGCCCTGCAAATACAGCCCGTGCTGCACCAGGCTTTGGGACCGGGGCACAGGACAAGGGCGGCTGCAGCCTTTTCTCAGCCTCCTTTTATAGCTCATGGCAGCAAGAAACAAAACCGCATTAGCCAGCCCTCAGCTCCGCCAGGCTCTTTGCAAACACGCGGAGCCCCTCAAAAGGCCAGGGCAGTCTCCTGACAAAGGCTCTGTCCGTGGCTCACACAGTGCGTTTCCGCTGCGCCGTCAGCTGAGCCTTTCCTTGTGAGTACCGAGGGCACGAGGCTGCAGCGGGCAGCGGGCACGGCAGCGTGCTGAACTCTGCGTTGTGTATGTTACCTGTTCCATACAGACAGACATGTATGTTTTCAGAGATTTCTCTTGGCTGGTAGAAAGTGCCAGGCTGTCGCAGTCATAACTGAGACGTTAGGAATAAGGTTTTGAGATGGATGCATTGTGCTGATGCTTGTAGCCTTGCCCCAGAACATCAAAGCCTTCTCCTGTCTGGCACCCTTCAGCTGTGCTGAGTGAGAGGGATTCCTCGTTTTGGAGACAAAAATAGGTAAGGGCACACTTGCGGAAAGAAACTTGCCACCAGGTCGCTCAGCAGCTGACCTGAAAGTACAACCTGTCTCCCTGGTTCCCTTCAACAGTGTCAAGCTTCCGCAGAAGCACTGACTCAAGAGCACATGTTTTCCTCATGGTAATTCATGCTGACATTAATCTGGTGCAAGATCCAACTAATGTTTCCTTTTTCTCGTGATTTCTATGCAGGAAGACCCTGTGCCCAATGGTCTCCGCGCACTTCCAGTGTTTTATGCTGCTACCATAGCTATTAACGTGTTTTCCATCATGTACACAGGGGCACCAGGTGAGTAAGCCATGCATGGGAGGAGACACGGGAGGGAGGTTTCCTGCAGCGCATAAGGATGCTCTGCCAGTGTTATCTCCTATGTCAGGAGTTAATGAGGGCAAGAGTAAATCATTCACCTGTGCATCTGTTTTTGTGGCCCCCTCCTGATCACTCTGGTTAGTGGGGAAGGGCACAGCTACAAAAAATATTCCTCTTTAAGGGAAGGGAAGTTACTGACGTGCCAGCTTTGACTTTGTGAATCTGAGCACTTGTTGAGCTCTCAGAGATGTTCTAGACACGTGTGTCGAGGAGGGAAGGTTCAGAGCAGGGCCTAAGAGCAGGTAGGCTGTCTGCACTCAGTGTGGTGCTGTCGCTCCATTGACATCAGCAGAGTCACTGTTCTGGCTGGTCTGGCACGGAGACTCTTATTTAAGTTTTCTTAATCTTCCTTTAATGATAAGAAACGCCAAACCTGTTTCTGAAGCCTATTTCTGCATTGAATGTATCTTTTCTCTTTGGTGTTGTGTCTTCATTCCAACTCAGTAGAAGGAAATGAAGTTGAAGGACTTTATTTATGTTTGTGTAAATTTGTTTATTTCATCTGCACTTATATGTTTATATTTATTAATATTTTTGTTTTTACTTGAATTCATATTTTTATATTATTTGAATTTATATATTTGATATTTGTGTTTATATTCACACATTTTATGGTTACATATTTACATTTATATTTTTATAGTTAAACAGTGTACATTTAAACACGCAAAAGAGTTGTAGCAAAAGAGTTCAGAAGAAAAATGTTCAGTGATCTCAAATACTTTGTTGAAGACCCTGGTCATTAAATGTTATCTTTAGATTAGATTATTGCTCCAGAGCCATGAATGAACAGGCAGTTGAAGACAGCTTCCTGAACGTGGCCCTAAATTAAGGAAACTGGCTTAAAAAGTGGCCTTTTTTGAACGGGAATTTGTTATCTGTAAAACCCAACACACTAGATGGACTGCATAAATGCAGTTGGTAGACTACCCCATAGCATAGCATTACTGAAATTAATAAAAAGACATTCCTCATTTGAGGATAACATAACTGTTCCTTTTTCTTAAGTCTAATTGGCTATGTATCCAAGACGTTTAACAGTAAATCAGCTGTATAACCAATATTTCCGCATCAGTGGTACTACAGAAGTAGGCCAGGCACTCTGCAGCGACTCAATAAGCAAAATAAATAAAATAAGAATCTTAATGTCCCTTCTGTTTCAGCTTAGCAGTCTCTAAAGCGTGTGAACAAAAAGGTGGGACTCCATTTTTGATACTCGAGAAATACATATTTACTCTCCAAGGCTTCTGTCCTGGCAACATTTACTCCCAAGGGTGAATAAATCACATAGGTTCCAAGATAGGCAATGTATATATGGGTTTGAAAGATCAGAGTCCAAGCTCTTTCTTCATTAAGCGTCGGATCGTTTCATTGAACAAGCATGCGGAGCTCTCTTGGGGGGGCACTTACAGGAGCAGGAGTTATTGACGTGGTTGTGCACTGCAGCACTGATATCTCAGCTCTCAAGTGCTGCATTAAGCTAATATCATAATCAAATAATGGCTTAGACTAAGCTAAGCATTCAGGCCTTATTGACTAGAGCAAAGATCAGGTAAATACTTCTCCTAATGGGCAACATGGTTTAATGTGCATTAATGTATAAAATCACTGCAAGCTTGTTTTAGCAGTTCTGATGTGAGGGTTTTACCCTCAGCTTATTTGGAAATAAGGTCACAGTGGACTACCAGAAAATTGGAAGACCAAACCTGCAAATGTTTCTATGTCAACTAGACCTTTGAATACTGCAGTAATGGACATGATGAAAGTCAGCAGCTCATTCATCTCTGTTTTGAATACATTGTGGACATTGGCTTTTCTGCAACAGACTGCTCTTCCACTGCCGGGGATAACTACGTCGTGTTAATTTATGGTTTGATTGGGCTTTATTTCTTTGTCTTCACAGTACTGGGACTGATACTGCCAATGTGGGCCATTGCTCTAATATCAGTTGGCGTGTCCTTAGTATTTGCTGTCCTAGTCTGGATTTTTGTGTGTCCCTGGATGAAGAGAAAAATAGAAAGTAAGTAGTTGTTTGATGAAATGTGAGTGAAGTAAAATCATGGAAAATTACATTTCAGAGGTGGAAGGGTCCTTGAGAGGACCTGGTCCATTCCCCACCCCCAGGCAGGATGTGCTTAAACTATTCCTCATGTATTTGTGTGATCTGCTTAAAAATCTGCAGTAGTAGAAATTCAAAACCTTGTTAGGCAATCCATTGCAGTGCTCACTTCTTCTAGAGTCTAAGCAGAAATAGGACAATAAAACCTGGAATATAATTTGGTTTATATTTTATTAAGGAAATGCTAAAGAGGAGAAACCTGGCAGAATGATCATCTTTAAGTGACTTCTTTAACTTTACAATGAGTTGAGCTGATCACAGCTTTTAGCTTTAGAGTTTTTTGCTTATTTGCTTTACTACTTTCAACAAATACAGCATTTAAAATGCAGAGAAAAGTTCCATATTTCATTAACAGATGAACAACTCAGTGTTTTATTTCAGTTACCTACTTTGGCAAATTTTGCAGGAAGAAACTAAGATTCTCTAGAATTTTCTCACATGAACTTAGTAAAGATAAGTGTTAGAAATAAATAAAGAATGTGTGTATGAAATGGAGCCATGTTATTTTATGCACATTAAACTATGCTGTTGATGCAAACAGTGAAAACTTAGGTACAAGTGGTATAGGTTGGGTTTAAAATTACAGTACTTTTATTTCCTTAGGCCGGTTAAAGAAAGATGCTGCACTGTCAAGGATATCAGATGAAAGTCTTGATAAAATTCAAGATGAAGAAACACCAGTATTTAAAGAGCTTCCTGGTGCCAAAGCATCCGATGAGAGCACAATTCCCCTTACTGGATCAGTAACAGAAGCTGCTGGGGCATCAGACACTATTGCAAATGGAAACCATCCACGTGTACCGTACGGTAAGAAACTAAGACAACACTGAGGGTTTGTCTTTTTCCTGTTTCATTGAAGTTCCTGAACTGCAAGTAGGTCCCTGTTGTAAATAGTAAGTTAGTGTTTGGGATTTCTAGCTCTAATCCCTGTTCAGCACTTGTTTGGAAAGATGCTCATTTATAAGTGACATTTTCTAGAGAGGACTGAAAATCAATTACATTTTGTTTGGCTGTATTTCAATTTTAGAAACAGCTGAAAAAAAAATTATTTGCCTTTTTGCTTTGCTTTTCTTTGTCTCGTTAATGGTGTTTCCATCCTTTCAAGCGGTGGAAAAATACAGAGAACGCAGATTGCTGATGTATGAAGGTTAAATTCACCATAAAGATGATTAGCATACTACAACAGGAGATGAAAAGATTTGGACTTTATTTGACAAATGTATGACCATTTGGAGCATGTCCACTAGAGAAATTTCACACATTGTTTTCTGAATATATATTTAAAGAAGTAAACTTGTGTGCATAAAGCTCTTTTTGTTCTCCCCTGTGGTGGGGTCACCCCCCTCCGCTTAGCGGTCTGCTGACTTTGATATCACTTTGCTAACATCTACACAACCCTGTAATTTGGTTAATAAATGCCTAATATATTCCACCAATTCTTACAAAATCAAATAAGTTATGACGTGGAGCCCTTTCAGTGTATGCCTCCCGTTTAAAAATAGGTAAACCCAATTGTGGATGTTGCACAGTGGAAATCCAGGGAGTCAGGAAATGAAAAAGGCAGTTTCTTCAGAAATACTGCCTGTGATACATTTTGATGTGAGTCCTACAGCATATGTTAACATTAAATGGATGCAGTGGGAATAATTATCATCATGTTCATGGAAGTAAGATTTAGAAAACATTGCAATAGCTGAGGAACTTTTTGCTTTCTGGGGTTTTTTAATTATTTTTAAAAGCTATGTAAATGTCTCTTACACATAGATGACCTCATATTCAGTATGAAATAGCAGTAAACCACCTTTCAGAAATCCTAATTATTCCTATCCAGTGTAGACAAAGCCTCAGAAAAAGTAGAGCTTGCTTTACAAGAAAGGAATTTTATGGAAATTGTTTTTTCAAAGAACCTGGGATTTAACCATCAAGTATCACATGTGAATAGCTGATCCCAAGTGGCTTCTGCAGGTCATACAGCATGTCTGGGGAGACACAACACTGGAACAAAGTTCTTTTTGCACAGAAGATGAGAGAGTTTGTTTTGTAGTGAATTGAATCTTGGCTTATTCACTGCATGTAGTGCAAATTGATCTTTGTCCTGTATTCTCAGGTGGCGGCCACATTATTGTCTTGCGAAGTTGGAGGGAGAGGGCTTTTGTATTGCATTTTGTATGAATAAAAGCTCTCGATCTCTGCCTTTTCAGGAAGGGCATTTTCGGTGACGCACACCTCGGTGAAATCACCTGTCTCCAATGGCACCTTCAGCTTTGATGGCCACGTGAGGAGCGATGGCCACGTCTATCACACTGTGCACAAGGACTCAGGTTTATACAAAGACTTGCTCCACAAAATACACCTGGACAGGGCCAATGATGAGAGGCCCTCTCCAGAAAACAACTACAAACTGTTACGGCGCAACAACAGTTATACTTGTTACACTGCTGCTATTTGTGGCATGCCCGTGCATTCCTCCTTTAAGGCAGCTGATACATCAGCTCCAGAGGACAGTGAGAAGTTAGTGGGAGACACGGTTTCCTACTCCAAGAAGCGAGTCCGCTATGACAGCTACTCCAGCTACTGCAATGCAGTGGCTGAGGCAGAGATCGAGGCGGAGGAAGGTGGGGTGGAAATGAAGCTGGCCTCTGAACTTGCAGAACCTAACCGGCCCCCCGTTGATCCTGTGGAAGAGGATAAGGAAGAGAAAGACACGTCTCAGGTCCATCTCCTTTTCCACTTCCTCCAGATCTTAACAGCCTGCTTTGGATCCTTTGCCCATGGAGGTAATGATGTCAGGTAAGAGGATGAGATGTCAGCAATTTTAAGGTTTAAATACTTGGAGCAAGGTTTGCCAGCCTGGCTGGTTGGAAAGTGCGTTCATTTCTGCAGGCAGATGATCATCAGGGCTGCGTTTTGCAAAGCATGTGACACCGATGCTCCAGGTGCTTTCCAGGGGTTAGGCTGCTTAATCCATGGTTTATTTTCTTATTGAGGGTAAAATCTTTTTTATTTGCTGCTAAGTAATTGTTGAGTAATTAGTTTAATTTAGGTTTAATTTTGGCAGTCTTTGAGGCATTGAGACTTCCCCCAACATACAACCACTGTAAAAGAAAACAGGACAGTCTCAGCCTTGAAGAATTTGCAGTCTATTTTATCTGCAAAATTGGAAACCTTCAACAAATAAGAGATTTTAGGCTATTTTTGTAATTAGATGAATTTCATCTCTTGTCACACTACGGAAAGAGGTGTGTGAAGAATGTCTTCATTTTGATTGCTGGATCCCTTATAGACTTCCCCTTACTGAATCTTTTGCCTGGAGTTTTCCAGGGGTCTAGGACTGTGTGAGGCAGTGTATCACTAAAAAGTCTTAACATTAAAGTCCATTGAAGTTCATAAACTGCACATACAGCTTCTCCAGCTGCCACAACTCTCTCATCAAAATAAAGGGAGCTACCTTCCAGGAGCCCTAGGCATGTTTCCATGCCCCATGCAGAAGAGGGTACATGGGCTATGGCTAATCTCTTAACACTCATTTAATAAGCTTCACATCTCCCAGCATGGTTCTAGTATGCAGTGTTCCCTGACAGGAGTTTTACCCAGAGCTGCCACCACCACTGAGTTGCTCCTTGAGTTTGGGAGAAGCCAATGAGTTCATCCTTTGGTCATTTGGCTTAAGTGTGTCTGTCCTTAAATCTCATGGCATTAACGTCATTTCCCAGGAATAAAGGAAAGGCATCATCCTTCAGGAGTCCTTCTCTCCTGTTCATATTGACTCAGGCAGCTGACAATCCTGAAGCTGGTCTCAGAAGTGTTTATCTGCACCTCTTTGCCCTCCATCATCTGGTCAGACCCCTTCAAAATAGTCTCTTCACTCACTCATTTGCCAACCTCTTTCCTTTTGAAGGTTTGGCTCTGTTTTATTCTACACAGTACAAGACTTTTGACTGTAGGATGTAGGGTCAGGATGGAGCATTTTATACCTTCCTTGTCTGCACTCACATTGCACATCTTACAACATTGCTTCATCTGCAGGGCCCTATTGCACCTCACCATCTCGATGGCACGTGACTGAAGAGCAGTTTGGGTGATTTTGCTCTGTCCCTGGGAACATTGCATGTTTTTCCTTTAGGATTTGGCTGGACTGCCTCTTCCCTAGGCCTGGAGCCATCCATTTGGTATGTAATAGGCACTTTTTCCAGTATCATGATAAGGTCCCCTGAGAAATACACTGAAGCTGCTTGTTGAAGCAGCTGTCCTTATTTGGGTTGTAGCTGGGGCAGTACTGAGTCCCCTTCCCGCTGGACCCTTGCCGTGTTAGCCGTGCCCTCACGGTGTCGGTTTCAGTGTTTGCAGCGGGGCTTTACAGCGTTCATCGTTTTCATTGCCCTCCTTAGGCATCTGGGCAAACGCTGTCCAGACTCAGCAAGGAGAACAGCTATTGCTCCTTGCTCTTGTCAGCCACCCAATTTAACTCACAGCTCATCTTGAAAACACTTAAAAACATGTTTCTTCCTTCCCCAGCCATCTAGCATCCTGGGAATTCAGAATAGGCTTTTCTGAAGAGCCTTCTTGTACTCCCTTCATATCCACAGGGATCTGGCTCTGGGAAGGAGTCCAGGGTCTCCTCATCCTCTGGATCAGAGGTGCAATTTTCTTTCCTCTTGGACAGTCTCTGTTGTTAAGGACTTCTGCTCTGAGCATGCTAGCCAAGGTCAAAGACCCATGGGGGCAAGCAGCGAGTGCTGAAGGGAACACAGGAGTAAGGACAAACATCACTGGTACTTGTTGTTAATGTACCTTGGGAAATACCATTGCAGAAGATTCACAGCCTATCTCAGTAGGTGTCCCAGCACCTTTATTCCCTGCAGGTGATGCTTATACATACTCCTCAAGGACTAGCTTGTTTATGCAAGCATCACTTACCTTTTCTGTAGGAGGCAGGGGTAGTAGGGTTTGTTAGAAGTGATCTGTAAGAATGCAGTCAGCTCAGAAATCAGATTTGGTGGTGCCAGGAGCTGGCCAGGATGAAATACAAAGTTCAGACTCAGTGCAGAGTGTTTTGTTGCATCTTACAGCCTAATTCCCTTAGAATTTTGCATTTGGACTGGCTTGTTATCTTGACAATATCCTTCCCTGAAAATTCATATTTTTTTAGTATTTTTCAGGTCTCTACTTCTGCTGGTGATCCTACCAAATTTGCCAGAAAACACACTTTTTAATTAAATGCTATTTATTCCAAAAATCTCTTCTTGAGCTGAATTCATATGTTGCAAAACTAAAGAACAAGTCGGCTTCATTTTATCAAAGCTGGTAGAAAAGCAAGATGGTCATGGGTGTAGGATTGGATAGGAACACATCCTTGCAACTGTACCGAGTTCCAGCTAAATAATACAAATTAAAGACCCCTTTGTATGCCTAAAAGATTTAGTAGATAAAACACTCAGGGCATGCAAATATCTATCCTGTGGATTGTGTAGCAGAGACATTTTTCTAGTCTTTGTCTAGCAGAGCAGAAGACTTCTTACTGTGCTCTTGGCTCCACCACATGTTGCATGAAGATCTGCAGAGCTCAAAAGGCCACGCATGGTTTCAAAAATAATGCAGTAGAACCTAGCTAGTAGCTAGGCTTTCTGTTCACACTTCTGTAAGAAAGTAAGCCCTGGCAGTCCATCTTCCACTGATGGCTCCTGTCTTTTCATCTCCCTCCTTCCTTCACTTTCCTTCTGCTCATTCCAGGTGCTGCTGTCAAGCTGCTTTGTGTTTTTCCTCAGCCTTCAGTCTTGTTCTTTACATCCTGCTTTCCTCTGCATTTGGTTTTAAGCTCCTCACTTGTATTTAGAGCAGCACCTCCATTGTTCACATCTTTTTCTTTGGACTTGTCTTCCACATTTTCTTTCTCTATCCTGGAACTTACTCTTGTGCCATGTTTTCTATTTATTTTCCATCAGCTGTGTTTTGGTATTCCTTGAAGGGACAGGAGCAGATAAGAGGAGCAAAGAGAGAAAAATCAAAAGCTAATATGAAACTTAAAATCTGCAGGTAATTGTGAGGCAAATAATTGACCTGTGTTAAGGCATATTTAAGCATGAGGCATACAGTACACACTGAACTGTGATGCAGCTTAGAAAAACTTCATGTATCAGAAGTGCCCCATGTAGTTTGGAGGGCACTTTAATGGACAAAACATCATATGGACATCTTTCTTGTTTCATTGTTCAGGGTTGCCCATGAATCTGGAAGAGTTAAGTCAGTATTTTGCCCTTGACTGCAGAACTAACTCATAACTAACTCATGGGGGAATTAGACTCCAGTTTCTTCCAAGCTGATGCTTTTTAGCATCATAACGATACCAGCCACCTTTGCTGTAGGAGCTGATGTTTGTAGCAGTCAGGGCTCATGTTTAGGCTGACATCAGCAGGGATCTTGGCCGGGGCAGCTGTGTGTTAAAAGAAACAGGGAGTCATGGTAACTCCTTATTTGGGTGACTGTTTTGTTCAGACCATCCCCTCCTGCCCCCCTGCTACCAAGCTTATATGCGCTGTGTCAAGGGTGCTGGAGCTCTTCCAGGGCTGGGACTAGTTGAGCCGGGCCGAGAGCCTTGTGACACCATCGTGCACATGGACTGAATGAAATCTAAAGAATTTAAAATCCCGACTAAATGTGTTGAGACAGAACTGCTGAAAAAAATGCTGTTGTTTAACTTAATTAGCGGCGCCAAGTGAGCAGGTCCCACTGGCTCAGCACCCGAGCACAAAGGGAGCACGTCAGGTCATTGCAAGGGCAATGTGAGAATAAAAAGGGCAGGATGGAAAAAAGACCTCGGCCAGGAGCGTGACATAAGGAGCACTGCCAGCTTCCTAAATGCTTGTTCAGAGCCAGCTTTCCAGAGGCTGGGAGGCTGGGTTTGTTGGCCAGCGGGGATTATATGCACCTATGGCTGAGTTGGACTGAGCTAATTTTTCTGTAAATATAGGCTGGTTCAGCAGCAATTGTGATGGTCCAGGGCTCAGCACTGCAGACACAGCAGGTTACCTGTATAGCGACAAGTAACAGCAGAGTTGCTGAGGCTGTAGGGTTTATGCTGTGTTTCAAAGTGTGGAAGCATGTCTGAATTAACTAGTTCTCAAAAACAAGAGCAGTTGGGCAGGCTGTTTTGGACTGTCTTGGCTAAAGAGGGCTGCTATCCCCATAGCTATCTCTGAGGCTCAGCACAGTGGTGTCTGTGGCTGCTTTGCTACTGGGTTGAGAATGAGAAAACCATGAGCAAACAGTGTGTCGGCCCCACAGCCCCATCCTAGCAAACGGGAAGGCACTTTTGTTGACTCAAGCAATCTCTCTAGCTTGTTATTCCTTGAATCCTTGCAGTCAAAGCAGGATGACCCACAGAAAGGTGCAGTAGGTCAGTGTGAGGTTGCCAATTAAAATCTGCTGTTTGGGCTGTGAAAAAAGCCTGTGCCCTGTGCTCCTAAACACCTGTCTGTGCATGTGTTTAGACTTTTTTTTAACAGATTCCTTCCCCCATAAATGGGCAGCCTCTTCTGTTCCTTTCTAAACCCCCTTCTTCACCTCGTACCATCATTCCTGCTGTCATGGGAGAAACCCCAGGGATGTCAGGAGGTGCCCTGTCTGGTGTGAGCAGGCATCTACCTGTGCTCATGGATTCTGGCCATGGAGGAGGGTTGATTTATCATCATGATGGTGGCAGGAGGCTCCAGCTGAACAGGGTGACCGTGGACCATGCCCCCCACCCATGTCTGTGTGTGCCAAGGTGCAGGCAGTATTGAGGTTTGCTAGTATGTGCTGTAGGGAGGAGAAACCTGCCTGCAGATGTTTCATAGGGGATCTCAGTTTTCCTGACTTCCTGCTGCATAAGTGGTTTGAATGTGTCTGCTCTAATTAAATTTCATGTGGAGGACTTCAGGACTGCCCTTGTGTATTCAGGCTTAGATATTAAGAAAAAGGGGTCATTTGTGATAGAGTCTGCAGGCCGTGCCTTATAGATTTATGGCACGAGTTTGAGAAAGAATGGCTCTCATTAATCAAAAGATATAGACTACAGTACTACAACAGGATTGAAAACTATACTAAAAATGTTTAGATTTTTTATGTATTTATACACATTTTCTCAGTGGTTTTAGG
>JAWWTY010000123.1:27228025-27315672 GCA_035222235.1 Margarornis squamiger | reverse complement strand
CAGTGGTTTTAGGAAGCTGACTTGCCAACAGACAGGGAATTAATTGTTTAAGCAAAGCAGTTTGAGTAAAACTAGGAAATACCTACTTGCTCAGAATACAGGGAGAGGAAACTCCTCTCACCTCCATACAGACTTACTGGAGTTTTAGGTCTGAGGCCACAAACAGAAGTAGGGTTCACCTTTTTCCCCTCTTCCTAAAGTAAATGCAATGGGATTAAATGAGGGAAGGACTGGAACATTGCCGGTATCTCTCTGCACATGGAGAGCTTAGTGGGATTCAGCCTCCTGGCTAAATAAGGAGTCTAAGGAGCTATAATAAGGCTGGATTACAAAATGAGTATTTCTTATTTGCTCCCTGAGAGCTGCAGTCAAGATCACTTAGAATATTTAGGAAGCTAATCTGTCTATTACGATTAGTGAGAGCAGCCTGATACCAGATTCCTTCCCTTTCTAATAGAAGTCCATCCTGTGAGTCCAGCCTATGTCCCAGGTAGATATGAATCTTTGCTTGTGTCCTTAATTGTGCAGGTACATGGCATTTTTGTTGTGCCATGCAGGCAAGCCAGAGGAGAGCAGCAAGAAACAGGACTCTGGTGGGCACAGGAATCCCTCCCCATTCTGCTGTAAGCAGGACCCATGAGTGGGTTTGCCAGGGAAAAACCTGATGCTGGTGGGTGCAGGGGAGGACGGACCCAACCCTCCAGGATCCAGGGAGTTGGGATTTCAGGGGCAGTATTTGCAGTACACAAAGATGAGCTGCAGGAGTGAAAAACATACCCTCCCTCATTTCACATCCTGACTCATTAATGCACTCAAAGCTTGCACTTCACAGGGCACAACTGGGACACGCTGTTTTTGTTCTATGGTATATGCACTGTTTCAAAACTGTCCAGTTATTTGAACTAGGATAAGACTCGTGATAATCTGAGATCTCTGGAGATTAGAACATGTTTTTTTCCTGTTGCTACATAAAGGCGTATCTTTCTTGCACCCTTACTCAACTGGGTGATGTCTCAAGGCGTAACTACAGCCTATTCAGAAATATCATCCCACTGATTTTCCCAGTGGAAAGTTTGTTTGTGAAATCTTGGTTTGGGAAATAGTCAAAAGACTAGCAATTTTGCAATTGTATTTGTAATATTGGATGCCTAATACAGGTTTCTCAGACGGCTGTTTTGGTTGTCATTCAGTTTTCGTTTGTGATAATGTAGGTTTCAAGGTTCTTTCACTCCACTAGGAAAGGTGGCTAAAACACAATCTCCTTTTTCAGCTAGCAGAGCATCAAAGCATGGTCGTCAAGGAGTCTGTAGACTGTTCACAAAGCATATTCGGAGTGTAGATTTCAAATACAGTTGGATTTTCTTTTCAAGCAACTCACTACTCTACCCAAAAAGTAGCGAGGTAGCAGCAATGTTGCTACTTCAGAAAATGTTATGACAAGTTTGATGGGGTTTGGCAATAGAGCATTCAGCTGATGGCATCCTTCCATTACTGGGAAAAAAGCCCCTTATTTTTTACTAAAAATAAAATTTAATAGGTTTTAGTCCTTGTTCCTCCAGAGAAGGACTTGGACTTGTGACCCAAAGGTACCTAAAAATTTGTGCTTGTGTGTGTGTGTGCATGGGAAACTGTCATTTCTAAGCCTGTCTCATGATAGCTGAATGTGGGGTGGGTTTTTTTGTTGGTAATACTATCTGTCTCACAGGGGAGAGAAGAAGCCAACTCTATTTATAGTTCAGATTCACTGTCAAATGCTATCTTTCACAACAGTTTTATAAATGGTGTGTGACAGATTCTCAACTGGCACTAGCAAACAGAAAAAGAGAAGTTGTGCCAATTCACGTTAGTCGAGAGGGAAATCATCATGAGGGTCAGACAGCACTTCAGAAACACTGAGCAGCACTTCACTGAACCCCTGTGACATGTGTCTGCAAGTACAAGTATTACTGTAGATGGCATTTAATCCTGTTTTGCACCTCTGGGGAAGGCAAACAGCTCCCATGCACCACCCCTGCTGCAAAGTCCTGTGCCCTGCCAGTAACCACAGCTGGTGGAGCCCAGCAGAGATGGTCAAAAGTACTGGGTGTGGAGAACACACATTACAGCAGGTAGAGTCAGAAGGCGGGCTTCTTATGCCATAATGTTTCATAAATTCATCCTAAAATTAGCTTGTAATGGCTATCCCCTTGAGCTCAGTGCAAAAGTGTGTATTAGACGTACAAAATTAAAAGACAGGAGCAGCTCATCTTGCCTTTTAAAACCAAAACTAAATAATACAGCAACATCCTCTAAAGCACTTCAGTTTCATAGAAACCTAAGGGCAGTTTTACATAAAGATAGATGTGGATACGGATTCAGAGCCCCTGGGTGACCATCTCAGGCTTTTTTCTTCTCCTCTAAACTACCATGAATAAGTCTTGAAGCTCCAGCACAAAGGAGAATTAGTTAAGGCAAGTAAAAACCGTGTGGGAGGATAAGAGAAAATCACTTGAAAATAGACTTGTAAAATGAGTCTTAGCCAAATGCATGGAAGATTTGAGGTCTGCTTTCCTGCTAGTCATCTCTTGAGTCAACTGAGATAGAACTGGTGGGAAATACTGTGAAAGCCACATCCCAGTCTAGCCGGCACCCTTGTGGTTCATCTGGTTAGTCATTCAGTTGTAGGAGACATCTGTTAATTGCAGAAGATCTCAAAGCAAACTCTCTTATCTAACAATGCTTTTTTTGTGTGTATGTATGTTGTTTCTGCCTTACTCTCTCTTAGTGTCCTGTTGGGACTGATTGTCTTTTACTTCTATGCAGAGCCAAGAGTGTTGTCTTTGCAGTGCCTGAGTCAAACCCATTTGTTGTGAGCTTTTGGCAGTTTTGTGGTAGAACACGCCTAATGCCTTCTTCTAGGGCCATTAGCATAGGAAGCATTGATACCACAAGCCCCTGGGATTGGCCCTACTGAACAACTTTAGAACCCTTGACAGTGCTCGATTGGAGCCAGCGGTTTGGTGGCTGTTGGTAGCCACTTTCAGTTCTCAGGCTGGGAGATGCCACTGTCCCTAGAAACTGAACATTTCAGTCACATTGAACATGATTTACAGGGAGAGGAGAAATGTCCCTCTGGTAAAGATAACCAGTGATGCAGATACCCACAAATGAAAATGCAGTTAATTGCCTTTTTGCCTTTCCAAACATATGGATCCCGTGCTGTTCTGCTTTCATTTCTTACAGGGAAGGTATCAGAAATGCTGCTTCTGTGGGCATCAGTGTCGTCTCTCCTGATCTGTTGGGCAGAATCAGCCACTCAGATCCTCTGAGGCTGAGCATAAGTCAGCAGAGTTTTGCTTTGTCTTCCATTGCCACAAATAAGAAAATGAGCTTTTCTTCAAGGATTAAACTTAGGTGATTCAGAGAGGTGTAGCATTTGCAAGTAATTAAAGCTGGATTTTGATACAGAAGAGCATAGTTTGCTACTGCAGTTTTTGGAGTAGTTTCTGTCTTTCCATTTACATTGAGACTGACAAATATCCATCCCTAATCTCTTTAGAACAGTCAGGAATCAGTTCCTGGGCTCGCTCCAAATGTGCCTGTTATTTTTAAAAGGGAGGTTGCTTCCATGTCATACAGCACAGGAAAAAGGGATGATGATCTGTTTTCCCTTTATTCATCTGATCAGTGTTTTATTCGCCTTTATCTATCCTTCTGCACCCATCAGTTGAAGCTACATTGAGTTACCTTCCTTTTTCCATGCACAAGAAAGCATTTAAATGTGCAAGTAATTTAATCCACACCTGAAAATGTTGAAAAAGAAATTGCAGGTCAACTTAAAAATATTAGAAATGCTTCGATGAAGATTCTCTTCTTGGAGGAAAAATAATTCTTGCATTTAGGCCCTAAGAACTTTTCACATACTGTCCTTCCATTCATGCAAAAATTCAACAAATCAAATTCTTACTCAGGCACAGTATCAGACCAGAATTTTAAAGTTGTTTTGCTAGTGGAAATCACTCTTTATTTAAAGTGTATTTAGTTGTTCACTGTACTACTAAATGTCTTCAAATCCACTGGATTTCAGATCCACTTGTTAGCTCACTAATTTATTTTCAGTAATTTTCTCAAAATCCATAAGAATTATTAATTCTTTTTTATATCAAAGAGCATTTTTAAATATTTTCATTTGCCTCGCAGCTTGAATGTTGCTCTGTGTGTTTGCAAGGGAAGAGTCCTTCCTAGTTACTTTGCTCCAGTACCACTTCCAAGGGTTCAGAGCTGGATTTCTCCAGGACCGTATGAAAGAAGGAGGGTCTTGTGTTGCTTAGATATGCCGAGCTTTGCAATGCTGAGGACCCTTGTGTCTTGGCAATCACCACTCGGCCCCTAGCACCTTGTATCGGGTAAAGATGGGATTCAAGTAAATGATTAACTGGCGGATACAGTGGCTTGGTTTGCATAACATTTGACATTAAAACTGGCCCTTACTCCATTTGTGTGTTTTGGAGCGGAACCAGGAACTAAATTTAGCTGGTCCTGGCTCCAGGGCGAGCATGGCTGTCTGTCCTGCCCGCAGCGCTCACTGTGACCTGCTTTCCTTATCACTTTACAGACACCGGTGCTTCCCGATGGTTTTCAGATTTTTTGAATGACGTTGGTCAGGTTTACTCTGCTCTTTTCATGATAATTAGACATAAATGCTGCTCAGCCAGGCAAGCAGCTACCCAGTTTGGTAAAAAAGCTGGGAAAAAAAAAGCAGTGTTGACATTCTTATCTGCTTTTTAGTATTTAAGCCTCTAAAGTAACTGGATACCAGCTTTCAAGTTTTTCTTCTAACTCTCATGACTAGAAACTTGATGCTTTTTTAGAATAAACAGAGTCAGAAGTCTGACTCCAAGTACCAAAGACTCCAGCCACCAGTATCGGATGACCTGCAATAGGAGTGGGGACTTTGGTGTTGCTGACTTTCAATGTTTTTCTAGATAGCAGCAGCAGGGTAGTGAAAAGGGCTTCTGCCAGCTATGTGTCACCAAAGGATCCTTTCTTATCCAGTCCAACTAACTCTACAACATGTTTGAAGAGGACTAAGTCACCGTCCTCGCTGCATTGTGATCATGTCCCACATTTTACAGGCTGCCAAACTAGATTATATTTCCATATTCTTGTCAGTAATGGTAATTTTATTCATTATTTTCCCTATTTGACAAAAAGAGGTAATTTGATACTTGAATTTTAAAGATGCAGAGCTCCTGAATTGGTAAATTTTGAGATAGTTTCAGTGCAGTGCTGAAAATACTGATTTTTGTCACAGAACAGATAGGAGGTACTACTGACTGACATTTCAGGAAACTATTTGTAAAAGAGAAATTCCTTTCAGGAGTTGCTCTAGTTACCAGTGATGAAATGACAACTGAAAAAGCAACATGATGAGAATTACCTGCCACAGCCTTTCCAAGCAAGAAGGGGTGTTGCCTTTAGGGTCAAGTCAGAGCAGTGCTGCACGCATGATGAATTAAAATCACACAGAATATAAGAGACTTCTTTCAAGGCTGTATGTTTATAACTCAGGTGATACATTTCTGTGTCTCCAGCAATGCAATCGGTCCCCTCGTAGCACTCTGGCTTATCTATGAGCAAGGTGGCGTAATGCAAGAAGCATCGACTCCCATCTGGCTGCTGTTCTACGGAGGTGTTGGGATCTGTGTGGGTCTCTGGGTCTGGGGTAGAAGAGTTATCCAGACCATGGGTAAAGACCTCACTCCAATCACACCGTCAAGGTAGGTCCACAGGTGTCATTATGGCTGTGTGAACCAGTCTGAGAAACTGCTGTTCCAGTATCTTGTTTGTAATGCTCTTTGCTGGATTTGCTGTGCTTTGATTTTAATGATGACCTGGCTTTGATTTCTCCATCTTTCTAAAAAAAAAGAAGGAAACAAAAGGAGAGAAAGAGAATGAGATAAAGAAAGAAAAAGAAAGAGAGAAAGGAAAAAAGATAACCCTGTAAACTAATACTGACTGTGTGAAGTAGAGGTCTGTGTGAACAGTCTTCTGCTGATGACCTATTTAACATGGCAGAAGGTGCATTTGGAAATGGCAAGAGTACAGTGGCTTTCCCAGTGTGCTTCTGCCTATTAAAACCATATGTATTTATTACAGTAATTTTCATCCTTAGTGCATACTCGACCTCTGCTGGTGCTTAACCGAATTACTAATTAGGCTTGATTCATTGCAGTGTCAAGTAGTAAAAGTCCCTGACGCAATGAGCCATGCAGCCAGGTTGCTACAGATGACTAGCCTATGCCATTCCCATTATTCAACCTTTCCTTGTTCTCTTAACTTACGTGTATGACAAAAATCACTTGGAGATAAAACAGTGGAAAGAAGAAACGGGTAAGACTTTGGCACGCTGCATGGTATCAGTGCGAGCTGATGCAAAGAGTGATTGTGAAGTGTTTTCTTATGCTTCCTGCAGTGGATTCACTATTGAGTTGGCTTCGGCGTTCACAGTTGTGGTAGCTTCCAATGTTGGACTTCCTGTCAGTACTACACACTGCAAGGTATGCCTTTGCCCAGCGACTGCAGTCAAGGCAGTCTGGACTATTCATCTTAAAATTGTGCCGCTCGAGCCAGGGATAATGGCATGGCAAGGGGAAAACAGCTGCTGACGGAGGACGGGTAGGCAGAGGTGCATCAGTGCATCTCAGTTATGCCAGACACTGGAGAACAATCCGGCTTCCAAAAAAATGCTTTGGAGTTGTCACAGTAAAGTCAAAGGGATTGGACACAATGTGAACTCCATAGCTGTTGGTAAAGAAAAACAGCACTCGCAAAAACACGACCTGAATTTTAAAGCAAACAATTGCAAGGAAGAACCTGGTTTCCTCTGACAGTGCCATTTGAACCTGGTCGGGTAACATTTTTCCCCTGTTCAGAGGCTGCGCACCATTCATCATTTATACTTCACTTTCTTGATAAGTGCATGGCATGGGATTTCCTGCATATAACTCTTTTACTACAGGTTTTCCATCTGTCTTTTTTTTTATTTCTTCACAGTGGATTTTGCATTGAAGTAATGTGTGCGCTAACGGTACTTGTAGCCTCAAATGTGGGTATTCCAATAAGCTCCACCCATTGCAAGGTATTGGGAGTTTGCAGTGATCCTATCAGTAAATCACATTGCTAGGACAAACCATAACAAAATACAAGAGATACCAATTGTTGCAGATTGCCTTCACTATGTGGTGCACCATGCAGACTGTGACCACAAGATAACAAGGTCCGCTTTGAAAGCTGGTATGGCTGAAAGCAAAGTCAGCACTATAACTAATTGCACAAAAGTCTGGACTATCTTTCACCCTTACATTATTGTATTGAACTAATATAGACATATTAAAATAACATAGATTTGTAGTTTGTGTGAACCCAGTTACATGTAGTTTAGAGCCACCTGTATGAAAAACACTGCTACATCATTAAGCTAATATTTTAATGTCTCTCTTCTTTTAAACCAACTTGTCCTCACTTTTGTGCATTATAGTAATCCCGCCCTTGTAATTAGTTCTTTGAACAAGGTTGTTTGCTTTTTTTTTTTTCTAAAAAAGACCACTTTGGAGTACAGGTGTAGGCTGGGTAATGAGCGGAATTTAATTGTGTCATATGATACGCTGTGTGAAAAGACATTTATATTGCTTGTGGACATCAGGGAGTATGTGTACATTCACACTGCCAGAAGAACGTAATGGGAATTTGACGTTCTCTGGGAAATTCTTGAGTCAAAAATCCTGTCTCTATTTCCTTTGCTTCCCCACAGACTCCCAAGCTCTTGGATATGCAGAGCTGTTTGTTCTTTCACCCTCTGGCAAGATGTGGGGAAGCCCCTCCAAAATCAGAGACCCCAGAGTGGCAAAGTCCCTCTGCAGCATGACATGCCACCAAGACCAAGCCCTAAAAAAACCAGATCCTGTAGGATTCCCTATTGCACCCTGGAGGCCTTGAACCCCTTCCAGCCCTGGCTGGGGCTGGGGGAGGCAGGTTTCCGGGGCTAACTGCTCCATGGCATGGCAGGCGGGCTGGCAAGAAGCCTGGCATCCTTGCCTGTGACATTGACCTGGTTTCCAGTGAAAGAGTCAGTGAAATCCACACATCCTGTAAAATGCCCCAAGTTGGTTCAATTGGCCTTTTTCTAGTGAAAACCATTTCTTCAGAAAGCCTTCCTCTAGTGCAAAATCATTTCTTTCTTCTGTCCTGGTGCTCTTTGAGAAGCAGCCAAGACTGAGCTGTTCTGAAAGGCTGTTCAGATTTCCTGGCATTGACAGAACTCTGGTTCCTCTGAATCGAGCAAGGAGGGGAAAAATAATAACAATGTGATACACTTCTAAAAATGCTAGCCTGAAACCACCTCCCTTTAAGCTGACTGGTATATCAAATGCATGATGAAGAATTTGCCAGGGAGAATAATACAGCTTTGATTATCCCAGTTGCGTGCCCAAAGCATTTCTAGCCAACTGTTGTAAAAAAGAAAACACACTTTGGTGTAGACAAATAGACTGAATTTAAAAAGAAAATGTCTTGGAAGCCATAAGCTAATGAGAGGGTGGCATGAGAAGGTATTAATTCACTCAATGCAGTTTAAAAGCTTGATCTTTTCTAGCTGCAGAGCAAAATAGGTATTTTTAAAAAAAACTTTCATAAAAGCAGTTAATGTGGTTAGTCTGGGTCTGCTCCCTGTAGTTTGCTATATCTCATTAGATGGATCATTCTTAATAGGAAGATCCACTCTGCAATAGAATTAGAGTGTTCCAGGATGTCACGTTATTGTAACTGACTCAGTGTTTCAGCAAAATGAGATCCTGAGTTGAAAGATCCTAAGTGATCAACACAAGATAAAGCAAACACTTGTAACAGATGTATTCCTGTATTCCTTGTTTCCTTTGAGGGCCCAGAGAAGGAATAAAAGAACTGTTATATATAATTTTCTCCATGTGAAAATGCCTCTCTGAGAGTGCCATTGAGTCAAAAATGCTGTCTCAAAACTCAGCAGAAAAATTATTTTTCCCTAGAAAACAAAAAGAAAAGAGGTTCAAGGTTAGCCTGATATTGAGCCTCTAGCATCAGGAAGTGGAAATTATTCCTCTTCCCAATACTTGCTTCGCTGTAAAATAGGATTTGCTAAAGTGGAAGCCCTACTGAAGGGGTGTCAGTTGAACATGCAATAACTAGATAAACTGATGGTAAAGAAGGAGCAGCATGAAACAACTGAGGTGGAGTGAGACCCTTTTGAGGTGAAACAATAGTCTGCAATGAAAAATGGAGATGAAGTATGAAGGAAAGCTCTGAGCAGCAGTTTTCAGGTCTTGGAGCAGATGTGGTGGCAAAATGGAGGTTGGTAGCAGGGAGAGAAGCATTGGCTTCTGAGGAAGATTCGTCAGTCCCTCTCAGATCAGCAGCTGCCTTCAGTCCTAAATCAGAGGCTTTGGTCTGCATGAGGTAGTCACTGCCCAATGTGCCTGTTGTAAATCTACAGCCAAGCAGCTTTGTCATGCTCAGTGCCAGCTGAGAGCCTGAACAGCACCTTCATGTTTGCCACCAGTCAAAGGTGAGGAAAATCCCTCTGAAAGCCTCCAAGTCAAGGAGGCCTGAAGGAAAGACCTAATCTTTTGAGTGTCCAAAGGAATTTGTCAGTCTGAACGTGGCAGCCACATTGCTCTGCCTGCACCCGTTCAACCTCCCTTGGGATGTAGCACTGAAAAGCTGGTGTGGTGTGAATGCATGCTTTGCCTTTCTGCTGCCCAGGTGAGCAAATGATTATATTGAATCTTACACATGGCACCTGTTATGTATTCTAAGATTTGAGAGGTAGAAATAAACAGGTGTTTCTCAGCTGCAGCAGATGGAGTGTGTTCACATACAGATAAAATTACAGTGCAGGAGTAAAATGCTTTTCCTCTGCAAAAACGACTTTGCTGAGGTCATACTGTTTGCTCTGTTTTGCCATTATGATTTGGGTGTTGTGAAAAATATTCTCTGTGCTATTATGATTGAATGATCATGTTCCCTGTGTTCTTATGATACACCATTGCACAGGATCAAGAGCCAAAAGCATTTCTGTAATGCTTTAAGCAGAGCATACTGAAGGCAAACTGCACTGGTTTCAAACCAATCTCAAAGTAGATATCATCTGAAATTCTGCAGGCGGTGTAGTGTGCCTACCTCCAAGTTTTAGCTGCTCTCCTAACCTCTAGTCCATCACAATCACTATTAATAAACTAAACTTTAATAATGTTTAAAACAGATTGCCAATGCCATCATTGCTGATACCTTTTAAATTTCAGGAAGGACCTGGAGACTAGCGTATGTAGATTGCAGGCTTGCTCAATAAGCAATACTTCTTGTTGTGAGCATGACACATGGACACTAAGGACATGCAAAATGGAAAGCTGAGCCTAACAACAGCTGCTGAAAAACCAAATGCTGGTTTCTCTAATTAACACTTTGATATAGTCAGAAGTGTGGGGTTCCTCTTCACTGGGCACCCCCTAAATACAGAATAGCATATTGTCCACTCGGGCGGTATTTGGATGAAATACCCAACAGGCTTCCTTATTGGTTCAAGCTTGAGGCAGAGGCCTTATTGGTCATAGAATATCAAATTTAATTTTCCCGTGTTCTGTCACAGGCACCCTAAAGTTGCAGGGTCTTCCACAAATAACTCTTCTCCAAAAAGAAACATTAAGCAATAGTTAGAAGCTAAATAGGTGTTAACAAAAGATGTGGATTTGATATCTCCATCCTGTCTTTCTCTGATTGCCTGTTCTGCTAGCATTGATCATTTTACCTGCTCTGTACATGGGGAGCAGCCCATCTTTTGGTCTATAGGCAGGGACTCATAAGTCCCATTAAGAAAATAAGTGGGTAGGCAGAGATGGCACTTCAGGGAGCACAGGCCCAGCTGTGTCTTGGAGTTTCCTTACCTTCAAAACAGAATATTCCTTCCACATTTCTTGCTGCTTTACCGTGCACTTTGAATAGACTTGCACTGATTTACATGTTTTTGCTAACAGCATGGAAAGCCACTTTCAGGGCAAAAAGAAAATGCAGGATTGCTGAAGTTTTTATATAATTTTTCACTGAAAATTTTTTTTTCAGCCCAGTTTTTTTCTTAAGAACTAATATGCCAGGTTTATACCTGAGCTTATGAACTGAAAATACATTCAAAGGAAAAAAAGGTTGCAGTTTTGCCCATGCTACTACAGTGTGTTTTGTCTACAAAACCACTGACCTACGCAGCTGCCCTGGTAGCAGTGCCTTTGAAGGTTTATCCATTTCCCCACCATCCTCTTGGTATCTGTGCAGTTCGTGTGCCCCATAGCATCAGGCTGATGTCTTTGTCTGCAGGGATGCTTTGCTTGGCTAGCTGGTCCAAAAGGGCTGGTATTTCTCAGAGGGCTTGGACTGATGAGTTTGATGGACTGGGTGTAACCTTGCACTGTCTCTGCCCCCTGCCAAGTCACCATTGCTGTCACAGGGTGGGCCCTGCTGCTTACCTTGCTGTTGCTGTCCTGTTTATAGCCCACAGTATTGAAATACAGATGTGCTGCTTTGAGTCAGCTCCGTATGCTGGCTGTAAGCTGCAGAGGTTCAGTAGCTGCTGGGTGAACAGGCAGGACATCCTAAAACACCAAGAAGACAGGCAGATGGGACGGGAACCATACTAGTCCTCCAGACCTGCCCTGTGCGATGCTCTCCAGCAGAGCTTTAAAAACAACTTTTCATGATTTAGACTGCGGTCTGGCCAGACTTGGTGGACACTTGCCCTCTGCCCTATGGACTGAGTCAGGTGAAGGGCTGCCTCAATTCCACTGATGGAGGAGTTGGCAGGGCAGAGAAAAACCCACAAACATATTTATTTGCCTTTGGCTGACCCCAAGACCCATGAAAAACAGGTCATTGAAAGATAAAGGTTAAAGCACCCTGGAAGTGTCACCCTCCTGCCACCACACCCAAACAGAGCCATTCCTCCGGGCTCCTTTATCTCAGAGCATTGCTTGGTATCAGCTGACTGGCATTGGTGTGGCTGTGGACATGTTCCAGGCACTCAGACCTACCCCTCACATCTTGTGTCCCTCTCTCCTCCTCACGCTCCCAAGGTTGGCTCCGTGGTGGCAGTTGGCTGGATCCGCTCCAAGAAGGCTGTCGACTGGCGCCTTTTCCGCAACATCTTCCTGGCGTGGTTTGTGACTGTGCCTGTGGCTGGCTTGTTCAGCGCTGGGGTGATGGCACTGCTGCGGTATGGGATCTTGCCTTACATCTGAGGAGCCTCCTCTGCTGGGAAAAGGGGAAATGGCCAAGCTACTACCGAGGGGAGAAGTGTTCCTGTGAAAGAAGCAGCCGGAGAGGATCCATCTTCCATATCTAACTTCTTATCTACTGTACATAACAATGTGTCATATTGGTGACATGGTGATGTGGTGCCATTTCTTATATATTAAAGAAATATATATGCATATAGTAGGTAACAATACCTAAGTTATATTATCAGTGGGGTGAAAATAATTACCTAGAATTTAATATTTAGTAAAATTTGTACATAGTGTATCATTTTGGTGGCTATTTTTTAATCTTTTGAAGAAGAGTATGGATTAGGAAATGTTTCTTGTCCATTTGATATAAGAAGCGAGGTACAGGACTGCATAACACATGAATTTTTTAAAGCTATTAAGATACTGGAACAAAATAAAATGTGCAGAAGTGCTTTTCATAAAATAACTTTGTTCATATCATATTGATCTTTGTGTATCATAGCGTGATGGTTACGGCTGTGTAAATACTGACAAACAGTAACTTTTAAATGGTGCATTTCCCTTATATATTTTGGATAAGAAAGTTTCGGAAGTACCAAAGAAGCAGGGGAATAGCTTGCCGATATTATGTTGTTGTCTACACGTGTGAGCGTGTGTTGTGTTTCCCCACCTCTAATTCAACGTTTTCACCAAGCTCCAGCCAGCGAGGCTGGGATAGTACTGTTCATGTCTTAATGTAACTTTAAAAAAAAAAAGAAGCGCGCACAAAAAAGTTAGCTCTTGTGACTTAGTAGGCAGACCATGGTTCTTCACCTTAGCTGATAGTAGACTGACTTCATTTTGTGGGTTGATACTTCAGTATCTCACTGCTCACCTTCTACCTTCCCCCTTCAAGTCTCAGCTCCCGGTTGCCCTGCTCTCAGTTCCTGCGGGAGAACAGACCGTCAGTGTCCCCCTTTTCTGTCCATCCAGCCACAAGCACACACTCAGGTACAGGAGCGGGACCGTGGAGTGCACGGCACCCCCGCCTACAGAAGCGAAGGGCAGCAGCGGGTAGGAAACGGGCTTAGCCCTGGTGTTGTGGTTGAAGGTAATGGGCGCCCACGGGAGTGCTGATCCATGGAGGGGATAGCGTGAGAAACACAGGGGAGAGGATGTGAGCAGATGCTGCCTCCCCCCTAGCACGTCCCGTCCCACACCACAGCCAGCCAGCCTCCTGCTGCGCTGCCGACTGTGAGGAGGGGATGGGAGCCTGGCCCTGTGTGGATGGAGGTTGTACAGTAACCAGCATTTGGGATGAGATTTTTTTCACGGCAGCTCAGGGGAAAATGGCTAGCTGTGTCCCCTGTGTGCCTTTGGAAAGCACATTTGAGTGAAGGTTACTGTTTTGTGGGTGGGAGGCAAAGGGCAAGGGGTGCTCCAGAGGAGTCTGGGAATCTATTACTGTTTAAATGCTGCTAAAATTTTGATAAAACGTTCTTGGTACTCCATTGTGACTTTTCCATTGGTCATTCATACTAAATTTATAATAAAAAGATAAACAGCCCCTATAATTGCCTCTTGCGTTTTTCAAGTGTGACTCAGCCATTATGGGAAGGCTTCCTGGGCAGTTAAAACCTACTCCTTGGCATCTGCAGACTTTTGTTCTTTGTCTGCTGTGGTCAGTGGGGATGAAACCACGCTCTGTGTGGCACTGACAAAACCTCCCTTTTCTTCCTGCTGTCCAGGCGGCCCCAGTGCCCAGCCCTCGCTCTGCCCAGACTTGGCTCACGAGCATCTGCCCGTCAAGGTTTGGGAGCTTGAGGGCTGCTTGGGGACGTTCCCTGGGCACTTGCTGCCTCCCTAACTATAACCCTCCTTTCTGGGCCTCTGTAAGCATCCCTGTTGCTGCGGGACCATGGTGCTCAGTTTCCTACCCCCCTGAAACCCTAGAGCTGTGGGTATAAATAGTGCTGGCAGAGGGGTGGGACCGGTGGGCAGTGGCTGAGTGATCAGAGAGGCCAGTAAATGCACAAAGACAATTTGGGACCTGTGGAAAAGGGTGGAAGGACTCACCCTATCTCAGCACTTGCATAAACAAATGCCTGCCCAGGGGCCCAGCAGCCTGCTGCCACCTTGTTTTATCTACAAAGACAAAGCAGATTTCTCTTACTGCAGCGACAGGGACCCAGATGCAGCCCCGCCACATGCAGGCAGTGTGTGCAGGGCTGTGCCAGCTCTGGGGTATGTGATAATCCCCCAGCACATGCAGCTGGGTGTCTGTCAACACACACATTTATAAATAGAACTGTTCTGATGGAAACGGCTGGCAAGGAAGCATCTCCCAAATATCCCTGCCTGCCCCAGATACAAAAACTTTTAATGTGGAAGGAGATGGAAACCCCAAAGTGACTTTGTCCACACCACAGAGGTGTCCTTTGCCACCTGAGAGAAGCAGATTCCCTGCAGGAGAGGCACAGTTGGTGAAAGACCCTACAAATACGGGCACAGTTCAAATGCCCTTTGCTTGAGCAGCACCCAAAATGGGTACTGGTCTCTTTGCAGCTCAAGAAATGAGGGGTTTGCATTTTCCAGCAGTGTGGGGCTCAGTGGGGCCCAAGAGCTGAGCCTTGTTAGCCAAGCAGATGCTGATGGACCTTGGCAGCGACACGGGATGCTTTGCACCCCCAGGGCTGCAGCCCTCCTGGGCAGGACACAGCCCTGCCTGGACCGGCATCAGGCGGAGCCGGCTGCGTGCCGGGAGAAGTGCTGGGGGAAAGGGGAGCACCGGGAACAGGGCAGAAGGCAAGGGAGACAGAAGCCTGATGGAAATATTTATTAGCATTAAAAAGTCTTCTAGCTGAGAAAATGCGGCCTGAAAACAAAGAGTGTGGCTCATGGGCAAGGGGTAAAATCCTTGACTCAGACCAGCCTGAGGAGAACCAATTGGCAGGTGTGAAGGTGCTAATAGGCTCTAATTACCCTAATCGGCCCCTCCTGGTGCCTGCAGCCCTCACCCCACTGCCGGATTTCTCAGCTTGCCCTAGGACTCGCTTTGTGCCTGACGGTCACTGGGCTCATTCTGGGACTTGTTCTTGCCCCCAGCTCCGCTCTGTGCATCCTGGTTTGTCCTGCCCGGCGGAACAGCCTGTCCTCCCAGCGCCCTGCTGGTGGTGTCCCTCGTCCAAGGTGAGTGCCCTGTGCCTGCTCACACTGGCCAGGCTGAGCCCCCTTGGGGCAGGAGCTTTGCCCGTGCCACAGATCCTGAGCCTTGTCCTGCTGTCGGTCCTGAGTGCTCCTTCCAGGACCACGTGTGGTGGGAGAGCCCCGAGGGTGCAGCTGGATAATGTGTGGGGCAGGGCAGCCCCAAGGCGTAGGGCCCTTGGTCTGTGTGTGATGGAGATATCTGGGGTGTTTGGTGACAGCTCCCAGCCCACACTGGGGACCTGGGTGCCCCTGGACTGACTGCAAGGTGATGCTGGAAAAGACTTGGACAGATATGCATTTGGGGAGGGAAGAACTGTTTGAATGAGTGTCTTATGCTGTTGCTTCTCTAGAGGAGGCAACTGATGAGAAAAACTGGTTTGTTTTGGGTTTTTTTTGAAAAGTTTAAGGACTTCTGGTTTTGTGTTCTTCCTCTTGTGGAGCTTGCTTTAGTTACACCAATGATATGGCCTGATGGAGCCTTGATTCCACCTCCTGGTTGCCAAAAAGAAACCTGAACTGCAGTAAGATATTATTGCCCTTGTAAAGGCTTGTGAAGCTTCCATTTTCTAAGCAGTAAAGCAGAACAGAGAGCAAGAACAGAGTTCAAAATATGAACTGTGCTCTTCCCAGGTGAAGTTGTACAAATAACTAAATGTTATCTGTCCCAGCGGGCACCAAATACCCAACCTCAGAAAGTTGGCTTCTGGTCCAATAACCCTGAATTTCAGGATGGGACATGTGCTGCTGCTTGGCAGTGGTGCTGCAGTGGGCTCACTCATTGCAGGTAATTAATTACCCATTGCTGTGCCTCAGGGAGAGGAAGAGCAGTGACAGTGTCCTGCTGGTGGCCGGCCCTCCTCATGGCAAAGCTGTGGTCAGTCCCTGCACGGACCTTCCCCCAGCAGGATATGGTTTGCTGCCAGGGCTCAGCAGCTTACAGTCTCTGAGCTGCTGCTGAGGAACAGGGTGCTGGTTTGTGATCTCCTTGCAATCCAGGTTCTCTACTTCTGAAAGCTGACTGCTAACTGGGAATGCTACACTGCGCTCTATCCCTGCTCCAGCACTAAGGGAGAGGATGCTCATACCTCATCAGATCGAGGTGCCAGTGTCAGGGAAAAGCAAGGAGGATGCAGTGCACTGTGAAACAGGAAGAGAGCCCTAACTCGGGAGAAAAGCACTGAAACATTTTTGGGTGATACTAAAACTGCTTTCCTGCTGTGAGCGAATTTATCACCTTTTTTGCTCTAGGAGAAAAAGTATAGGAAGACAAATTTGCAAACATTACCTTGCTGCGTTGATGTGATTTGTAATGGATGATCTTCGCTTGGTCTTGTAAGACAATTTTGGGAATCCCTTGGATTCCTGTGGAAAGCAGGCACACCTGGAACTGCCTAAGGTTTCTGGTCTCAGTAATTTTCTGCATGCCCGACTCTTCCACTCTTCCTTGCCTCTTGTGGACTCCTGGTGATCTCTGTCATGGAAATGGCTTGTGACATGTCTTTCACACCCAGGGGCTTATCAAGGTAAAGCTGACAAGTTCTCCTCTCAGCCTCTGTCTTTGCATGCCAACCTGCAGTGTCTGGGCTGCTTCCTGACAGATGACTCCTTGTGTTTGCCACAAGAGCAGAGATGCTTTGTTACCCTGATAAAGTGCCTGTTGGAGTGCTGGGCTCAAGGGCTGCTCCAAACACACCAAAGGAAGGGGGAACTGGCACAGGAAATTGTGAAAGGGGAAAGGAGACTGGAGGCCAAACCCAAGGACCATGAGGAGATTGGTCACTTTAGTGGGGAGAAAGGCACAAATTCAATTCTGTGGACAAGCTTTGGGTGGTGACAAAGTGAAAGCCCCCAGATATCTCAGGTCACAACCACGTGCTGTGTTTTCCTGCTTTCCAAAGTCTGAGATAGTTTTTTTTAAGCACTGTGAATAATTTAGATACAGAAATCCATGCCCAGAATCTCTGAGGCAGCAGTTCCAGAGCTGTGTTATGTAAGATTGGCTAAAACTCTCTACTTCTTTGTGTTCTTCTTTCTAAGCACTGCAGGAAGAGGTTAAAAGGTTTTATCAAATTGCAGGCTGTTTGCTGCCATAAAGATCTGTCCTTCCTATTCCATCTTTATCACAAATAATGTTCGTGAAGGCAGAGTTCCCCTTCCTTTATAAAGGCTGAAGGAAATGCTCTTGGACATAATTTGAAGAAAATCTCCCGAATTCACAAAGACTTACTTATTTGCTTCTTTCTTTCATTTTGGGGAGTTTCCATCAAACGAGTGTAAAGGTATTTCCTTTGCTATAAAAAATTGCTGCAGTAAAAAGAGCTAAAAATGTTTTAATACGTTCTTCATGAAGCCATAAAATCCAGCAGCCCAGCAGGTTGTTTCTGCCTGTGGTCTATAACCACATGCAGCCTTCGCTGGTGTGTTTATAACCATCCAGGGATAAGTGGCAAATCTGGTAACTTGGATCATCTTTAAGGTCCCTTCCAACCCAAACTATTCTATGATAACACTTCATACTCTAATGGCCCACTGGAGAATGGGCTTTGATAGGAACTTGGATCATAATTATATTGCTTAGAGGACACAAATTAATTTCCATTTACAGTTTAGGAACACACGCCATAGACAAATCTGCTACAAACATTCTGACAGAAAAAATACTGGGCAAAGAAAATTTGTCATCCTTGGAAGAAAGTCTGAGTAAGGCAATGGCAAGTCTCTTACCAAACTTACTGAAAAAAACAGAAAAGGAATTAACTATTCAGGTACTATCCAGGATAAAAATTGCAAAATGCAGGGCTTTCTCGGTGTAATTACTTTGTGTGTCCCGCATATTCATACTCATGGGACACCATGTTAGATCCCTTTAATCAATTAAGCAGGTCCATTTATGATGCAGAAGAAACCAAGCGGCACAACCCTGAGCACGATGTGCTCGTTGATCTGTACTGCCTTCAGCCTGCAATGTGCTAGTGCAACTGTGCCATCAGGCGGTACAGAACGAAAGCACTTGGCAAAAAGCTGATGCTCTGCCTTAAGCCTGTTCGAGGAGACTGAGTGTGCCCTGAAAAGCCACCTTTTTATCTGCCAATAGCAAGTGACAACTGGCAAAAAAAGTCACAGGAGCATAAAGGGGTCTCTCATTTACTTCCTGGAGAGTGTCTGTAATGCTGGGATGTTGAAACAGACACCTGTTGTATTCCCCGTCATCAGTATTTACATGGAATGAGGGACGAAAGCAGAGGGAGGGAGGGAGGACATGTCCATACATTGCATAAAGGATTGTTGCCTCCAGTAGGTAAATGGCTAGAGGAAAAACGAGCCTTTGTGAAGATTGAGTAACTGTATTTGTGTGGTGTGTAATATGTAGTCCAGGAAAACTGGGGAGGAAAAAAAAAAGACCATTTTGGTATTAGTACCATAAAACATAGTAAAACATATTGCATACCAGCAGATTTTCTAAATTGCCAAGGAAGTGTGAGTGGCAGGGCAAAGTTCATTGGAAGCCAATGGTAAAGAATGGAAGGTGATTTAATAGGAGATTGTACCCAATTACCTGGGAAAGCACGGAAAGGACGGAGGGAAGGAGCACTCTGCTCACTAAAAATAAATGCATATCTGAACGTGTTTGTTATTAAAATTGCTGTTACTCTTTTCTCACTTCCAATGCTGTTGGCAAAGCAAACCTGCTGGTATGTGGAGAGGCGTGATTTGGAGGCTTGGAGAAAAGTAACATGTGACGAGCAGGGGCTGTGCTTTAAAGGGGTGATTTGGTCCTTTCCTCTTTGAAAAGCAAACCTTACAGGGTCTTTTGCGTTCCCCTCAGTGTGGACAATGTGATGCCCAGGGCTGCACAGCCAGACTGCACAAGGTGGTCTGAAGTTTGCTGTAATGGAGCTGTGTCAAAGAAGGGTCACCAAAGCTGCAGGCAGTGCTGGGGGCAGGAGATAGAAAACCCAGTGGCAGAGCAGCAGCAGGATGGGCACTGCCCACCTCTCTGCACTGTGGTGAGAATTGTGAAGTTGGCTTAGATGATGTTGGAATTGAATTTACCTTTTCCTTTCATCTGCCTTTCAGGCTTTTTATTGCAACTGGTAGGGCTTCGCCAGCTTCCAGACTGAGCAGGTTTAGGGCTTGGAAACAGTTCAGTCCTGCATTTGGGGGGAGCTTGAAGAACAAAATGAAGTCCTGTGTTTTGGGAATTTGAAACCAGGCTCATCTGGGCAGTTTAAGGTTTAGAGAACTGAGATGAAGTTTAGAGAACTAAGATGAAGTCCTGTGTTTTACTGCTTGAAAACCAGTGCTGGAGTCCAGCGTTGTTGGGGCTTGGAAACGGGCTCATTTGGGCAGTTTTAGGGTTTGCAAATTGGAGACCAAGCCCTGCATTGCTGGGCTTGGAAACAGACACCAAGTTAAGCATTTTTGGGGCTTGGAACAAGGCTCATTTGGTCAAATCCAGGGCTTGGAACACAGGAGACCGAGGCCTGTGCTATTGTGCTCAGGAACACAGACAGAGCCCAGTGCTTTGGGTCTGGACCAGGACCACACTGCTGTTCCCAGGCTGGCAGCAAAGCCCAGCCCTGAGTGTTTGGGCTCTGCCCAGAACTTCCCGGCTTTTCCCAGGGAGGGTTCGGGGGCAAAAAGTACTTCCTGATGTGACCGAACAAGGTAACCTTTCTAATTAATGGTTTTAATTAATTACCAGGAGTGTAATTTCCCACTCTGTCATATGCTGCTCTAGCCAGCATTTAGCAAGGGTTGGCATAAGCTGCTGTTGTGGGAACAGAGTTTGGGAGAATTACCGAACCTTTAAGTTTTGCTAAAACTACTGTAATCAATCTTGATACACTTCAGTGATCTCAGACCTAGAAGGAGGTTGACAAAGCCTGTGAGAGAGAGATATTGCTGACACTGGACACAAGGAATGCAGAATTTATGGACCACGAGGGCATTTTGCAGAACACTGAGATGAAGAAGAAATTAACAAAGCCAATTCAGCAATTTTACTGAAACCTTCCCTATCTGAGAGACTAAAGAGACTAATAATGTGGGCTGATTAGCATGAGAAGTGAGCAATCAATAACCAATAGAAGAGAGAACACTAATAATGAGAATTGTGTAATTTATAGTCAATGGACATTAATTTCTCCGTTTGCTAAAACATCTAAATAGTGAAAAGTTTCGGAAGTGTGTGTGTGTGTGTCAGGGGGAGCTGTCGCCGTGCTGAGCAAAGCGAGGTTGTCTTTGTGGCCGAAAAAGCTGGTTGGAGAGTTTATTTCCCGGTGTTTGGCGACACCGAGTGGCTGAGGAGGTCACAGCCCTAAAATATCCTCCTGATGGCCCCCAAATCCCCCCGAGGGTTGTGGAGCGGCTGAGAGGAGCAGGCGAGTGAAGAGATAGGCTGGACAAGGACAATTGCCTGGGGTGCTTCAGGCACTCCGTGCCCCGATCTGATTCCCTGCTGGCATTCGGGAGGTGGTAGTGGCTGGGAATCCTTGGGTGTGTCTGTGCCAGGCTAGTGGGGCGGGGGGGCACCTCCTTCTCTCTTTCTTTCGGCCTCGCTGCTGCAGGTTGGATCAGTCACAGGGGCTCGTGGCCAACGCTGGTGATGCCCTGTGGTCACTGCCCTGTCACTGGGAGGCAGGTGGGATTCACAGAGATGGAGGTCAATGAGTTTCACCTCTATAGGAACAAATGGTGACACCAGGTGGAGCCCTCAAGCTCCTGGAAAGGTCTCTGTGCTGTTTCCATTGCAGCATCTGCACTCCCTATAAAGGTTACCCAGCACAGTGCACAGCTGCAGCCACAGCTAGGATGACTCTTTAAAAAAGCACAAAGGTGTGACAAATGAACTTCTGCTGCATTAAATCAGGCACTAAAGATTACTCGTTTCCTCAGGCAGTTGTGGCAGACTTCTTTTTACTTCATGTTGTATCCCCCCCACCATTTCTTCATTTATTTCAGTCACATCCCACTGGAGGATGCTTTGAGGGTGTTTAGCTTTACCTGATAGCCAATTTTGAAATTGGAACTTGGTTTTTTGAGCAAGAACCGTGTTTTTGAATGAGGCTCCCATGTGAAAGATAATGACTTTTCCATTAGTGCAGTAAAACACTTGACTATGAATTCTAGGTGTTCCCACTGGATGACCCAAAACAGAGAACTGCACATGTGGAAGATCACTGATCCTGTGCTGATATGTGATAATTTATCTGGTAAGTTATTTGGATGTAAATTCTTAAATTACATCTTTTCAGTGTGTTCTCTTCAGCCACCAATGTCTTTAAAGAGGGTATGCCTGCACATTTTAACCACACCTGCCAGCAGGCTCGCAGCACAGCTCTGCGCTGTTGGGGGATGTTTTGCAGGCAACTCTGCACTCTGAACAGAGTCCATGTCATCCCCCTCAGCTTTGATGTTCCCTTAAATGACCTGCTTTGTTTGTGCCCTTCTTCCTTTCACCTTTACAAAAGGGGAGATACGTCTCCTTCAGCAGAGGTAAGGAAGGATTAATCCACGTTATCTGACAAATGTAACCAACGTTGTAATCTTTGGGCCACCCCTCCTTTAGAGCTGAATTCAAGCTCCATCTTTCCCTAAGCCTCTATTTTTTGGCTCACTGGAGGATGATGTAGATCAAATAATGCCACTTGTGACAGTGGCTCTGTGCCTTACTGACTGGGTATGAGTAATTCAGTCCCAATGCAGAAGCACTGAAGTGACCCTGAGGTCATGGTGGCTGTGGCTTTCCTGGTGGCTTGGGTTAGTTCTGAATTATTCACCAAAGCTGAGGTTTCCCTTGTGCCATGACTTTTGTGAAAGGCACCTGCGTGCTGCTGAAGGGCACGTGGACCGGTGGAAGGTGCTGTAACTGGGGAGCAATTTCTGTCACACTGGAAGTGTTGTCACATCACTGGCCACGAGATTGTCAGCCTTTGTGGTCACAAGTCATTGCATGGCTAGCCTGGGGGAGCTGGGGGCACATTGCTGCAAGGTGCAGTTTATTGAGCAAACCAAGTGCAAGAGAGCAGAATTTGGCAATCATTTAAGAGCCTGATCAGTTAAGTCCTTCCCTTCCTCTGCTGCGCTGAGGCCAACATAGACTGTATCAGCCTGGCTGTTCCATGGAAGATAATATCCCTGCTGCCTCTGAGCTGGCTAAATCAGGTATTTGGGAACAGAGACCAGAATTGAGCAAATATAAACGGTGTTATCTCAGAAATTAACCTTTCAGTGACACCAGCCACGTTGGAGCAGAGATGTGGTCAGATAATCTCTGTTAGTGATAAACATACTGAAACATGCTGGCAACCCAAAGAGGGAAAAGGAGCACAAAGGCCATCTCTGCAGGCTGCTTAAAAGTGGACCCCTTCCTCTGCTGTCCTGGAAGAGCAGGTGTGAAACTCAGCTGAGCTTGGAGTTGTAGCTGGACCAGAGACCTGGAGGAGTCCAGCCTTCCCCTCTTGCAGGCAATTCTCCCACAGCATCTCCTCTGGAAACAGCCCAGCTTCATCCTAAAGGCTTTTTCCAGTTCTCGTCACTGACATTGCTCTTTCAGAACCTTTCTCAAATGAGGGTTTGAAAATTTGCCTAATACTTGGACTGAAGTTACCAACAGTTCTTACCCAAACACCCTGCAGCCAACAGCCTTTTCCCTCTGTGCTTTGTCCCATGGCTTCATTTTACATTTACAAACCAGCCAGCTTCCATGAGCTTTTCATGAAAATGTTTGAAAAGTTCTTTACCATGTTATATTAAAAAAGATAAAAAAAATTCAGTGCAATGCTGTGACTTGTTATGTGTCCAGTGAAAATACATTGCCCAGAACATCCTAGATTATTCTTTTTGGACAGCCACATCTTACTCTTGGCTCCACTTTATCCAGCGTTCAGCTGAAATTCCAGCTGTCCTCATCACTTCCAAAAGATAAGCTCTTGCAATGTCTTTGTAAGAATTCAGATCTCTATGATGATCTTGCACATCATACTATGAAATTTACTCACCCTATTTCTCTAACTCCAGGCCCTAATGCTGAGGCATTTTGCACAATCCTTCCTCTTGCTTCTGTAAGTCTGTGACATGTATAATTCTGGTGCTGCCATCACCACTACAAAGGAAAACAAGGCAGGTGTACAGACCCCACTGTGGAGAATTCTCCTGTAAAACTCCTTCCACTCTGCTGGCTTTCCTTCGTGTCCTGTGTCTCGGCTGGAGTTTTATCACACTTTTCTTGCTGTGTTGTATAAACACTGATTTACAGGTCAGCCAGGTCTGCTCTGTTTATCCTGGGCATGAAATTAGTTATCAGATGTATATGCCTCTAAGGAGTAAATTCACATTTTCTTTGCTCTATTTTGTGCACAAGAAGTTGTTTGTTATGCAAATAACACCTTTAGTGCTCAGTGGGAAGCCTCAAGGAAGCAATTTCAGAAAAGCACAGCAGTTTCCTGCTCCCTCCAAGGAGTCTGGGCTTCAGGTGCTCTGTTCAACAATGGCACTGCTCAGAAGGCAAAATGGGAAACGCAAGCAAAACTTCCTGGAAAAACCAAACAGGAAAAGCCCTTAAAGCTGTTTTTATTTAATTTCTTAAAGAGAAGGTTCACCCATGAAAGTATCAAAGGGTCAAAAAAAGCTGAGCTTGCTGTAGATTGGCCCAGAAGGAAGCCATGAGGCACACAAATAATTGATATTCCTTTCTTTCCCTCTCTGCACAATTTAATGCCACTGCAGAGCTTGGCTCCTGCTTTGCTCTGAACCACAGACAAGCAGCAAACCCCAGTGAAGAACAGGAATGACATGCTGAGGCAGGAACATGCATGTCAGGAGCCCAAAGGTATTCCAAAAAAGCTCTGAAGGAAGGCACAGAAGACAGCCCACCCGCATTGAGGCGGCATCACAGGGCAGCTGCTGGAACAGCCAACCCAAGGAAACAGGCTGTGGCCCAGCTCTTCAGGGAACTGCTGGGACATATGGAAACCACAGGGTGTCTTGGCAGCTGAAATGAGAACTGTTATTGAAAGGCTCACTGTGCTTTCATCTTACAAAAGAATAGTTCAAGTGTGAAGTCTTTATTTAAGAAATAAACTATTCTGTGTATTCCTTATAAAAAGCCCCAAAGGAAAAAATCAGAAACCTCTGCTTAGTTGATTTTAAACTTAAAGTTCAGTCTGTTCTATTTCAGTCCGTGCAACTACACATTTGGCAAAGTATTCCACCTAAACAAACCGTGAGCCAGAAATACAGGCAAAGGCTTTACAATTCCACAAAAAGCCAGAGTTGTCCTTGCCCATGCCCCAGCACAGAGACAGAGGAGAGGCAGCACATGCTTCCCTGTTTAAAGTCACTGGAGATGCAGGTGATTCTGTCACCAAACACAGCAGCCTTCAGAACAGAGAATTTTCAGCAGCAGGCTCAAATAAGGTCAGTCAGAAACCTGCTTTTAAATGCTAGTCCTCAAAACAAACAAAAAGAAACAGCCCATATAATGATAAAGAAGCAGAGCTGCTTCTGAGTTAAATAGTTTCTGAGTTTCCCCAGGAGAGCTCTGATGCACTTAGGGAGGAAAAATCAGCTTGCACTACCACTACACTGGAAGCAAGTGCATTCTATTTGGGAATAGCAACTCCTTTTTTTTTTTTTTTTCCCCCTACACTGTATTACACAGGAATTTGGAGTGGAAAAATAAAGGTGGCAATCAGGAAACTTTCAGAATAGATGGAAGAAGGTAACATCAAAAAAGATCTGTGCTACCAGTCTCAAAATTTAAGTGGCGGATATAAAAATGCACTGCATTTTTTTTTTCTTTAGCTCAGTTTCTAGAGGTCCTTGCAAAACACTGTCATTACAACACAACTGTCTCCTGGGAAACTGCAGAAAGCTACCACTGCACAAGTAATTATTAATCTCAAGCCTTAACTACACTTTAAACCCTACCTGCTTCTTAGCACAGAACCCCTGAGATCCTGCAGCTGGTGAAGGCCAGATGACAAGAAAGGCAAGTCTCAACAATGACAAAAACCCCTGCCAAAATGCAGGATCATAACACTAAATTGTTGAACAGTCCCATCACCACTGAGGCATATCCATGGCAAGGAACAGAATAAATTCTCCCCAAAGCATGTTTGGCTTTTTTTTTTTTTTTAAATCTAAACTGATGCATCAGAACAAGAAAAAATAGACACTGTGATGGAAAGAGAAAAAATACAGCAATTTGTACGTACCTGCTGAAGACCTTGGGATAAGAATGTAACTGAGAGCCAAGTTAACTCTACTGTTAACAGAGCTCAAACAAATACTCTCTTATCTCTCTTATCACAGATGGAATGAAGAAACTAGAAATCAAAATGAAAAAGAAATTCAAACACTTGCATGCCTTTGATTCTCTTATCTACTAAGCATCAAAAATGGGTAGTAGACTGAAAACTTAGTTATTTTTCCCCCTCTCTGCAACAGGAAGATTCAGAGAGGCATAGAAATGTTTGTTGTCTCTGGACAGCTGCATGATCACACTTTCCTAATCTTATTAGGATGAGGACATGACCCCAACATGCCAGATGGTATTTCCACTCCTAGGAGGAAGTAAAGGACAGTTATGTCAGTGCCTAGCTGTGTGGAGATGGGCAGAGTCCCTTCAGCCACAGAAAGTCCCAAGGTCACAGAGCTGAAATGCCTGAGAAAATCAGGTCCTTGACTAATGCGAGCTCTCATTCGGTACCTAACAAGATTCATAAACACAGAAAGTGGCAGCAAAGGAAATGCCCAAAACCTGCTTTAAGGCTTTGTGGCACCAGCCAGTTAGCACTAAAGACACACCAGCCTTTCCACATGCATGGGCTACCTTCAGCCCTTCTGGTAACAGCTATTGACACTGGAGTGGCTCTCAAGAATTTTGCACTGATATTAACAGCTTTTAGAAAGAACATGAATGAAAGAATGATTTAAAACAATAAGCAGGTAAAATATTCATGATAAAGAATTAATAAGCCAAAACACTTAAGAACTCCAATTTCATTCAAGTCGAGACTTCCTGTTACAGACCAGGATTTTGGTTGACAAAGGGTTTTCCTTAAATAATAATACATTTCCTTGCTATGGACCTCTAGTACATGGGAAGTATGTTCCAGCCATCTTAAGGATGATAGCTATATGAAAAAAGAGATAATCTGTGAACTAGGAAAGTAAAATGGTCACTTTGCACCACCCATTCCGGACAGTATGCAAATTATCTCTTGTATATTGGTCACCCACACATCAGCCAGCAGCTTTTTCCTCCAAAAGGAAGCCCTCAGCAGTGTGCCAATAACTAATTTGGCTCCCTCCTCACGTATGTTAACTAAACCCTCATCCAAATGCAGACTGGAAGATGAGCCCTTTCCCCATGTAATGCTTTAAAAGGCAATTAACAGGAAATAGTACATATAAAATATGCTTACAGACACAGATGGGTTGCAGAAGCAGAACCATTTGCCGCAAGCAACATTCATTCCGAACACAAGGTGATGCACCAGGACAAGCCAAGAATAAATGGGGCTTAATTAAATTTCATTTAATGCACATGAAATCTCGACACCGTACTCCGTAACAGCTTTGTCTCAAACCATGTCTGATAAGATCCCTTGGACTCTGGCATTACAGTCCTTCCTCCTTCCATGCTACTTGAACTCCAGATATTTCAGGAGTGCCTGGGCCCAGGCATAGTGTTTCCCCAGCACTCTGGTAGCCTGCTATGCCCTGGGAAGGAGATGGCTCCCCTGAGGCTGCACCAAGAGCAGCTCCCTCCAGCAGATGGGCTTTATCCAGTCACATTCCTCCTGCCACCTGAAGGGGGAAAGGGGAGGTGTAGTTTTTATTAAATTGTTTGGGAAAAAACATATATTATCACAGTGCTTCACTTCCGTATTAATTGGAAAATGCACATATATATGCTGGGGGGATAAAAGACTTTTGACAACTGCATACAAGACACAAACGTTATCCAGATAATACAAGACTAAAATTTGAAAAGACCACAAGCTTGCATGCAAGTTAAAAATGGTTTTGTAAGTTCAACTCACCTTTTCCATTCTCATCCCCTTTGGCTCCTCTGTGTAAAACAGAGATGATGAAAGCTCATTTTTCTCCAGTGAATGTAGAAGGAATACTGATGATTTTATATGCACTTGGAGACATTCTCGGAAGTAACTGAGGTGTTCACAGAAGTTAAGGGAAGTTAGAACTCTACCTGCCTGCTTAAACTTGAAATAACCCTAAGCCACATGCTCAAAATCCTGGTGCCAATCTACCAACAGCTCCTTACCCTACACGTTTGCAACACTCTCTTGGGCCTTTGGTGACTGCACATCACAGTTCAGTAAACATCACCTAAACCAGCAGACAAGCACTGCAAAAAAGAAGGGACCAACCAGCACATGCATATTTTTAAAAAATCCTAATTTCCTCCCCCCTGTTGTTAAGCAGGCACACAGTAAAACAAACAAAAAAAATCAACCAGAAACAGATTTTCTGTCTAGGTAGCTTTTAAGAAGACTGAATGATGAAAAAGGCTGAACCCTTGGCACAGGGAGAGACTGTTCAAACTGAACAGCCCTAGAGAGGGCAACACTACAGAGTGAAAGGAGGAATGTATAAAGGGGATGGAGCTGTCAGTTCTGGCAGAGGGGAGAGGCTAAGAAATAAAGTTCCCAAAGCCCAGGATGGAAAGAATCAGAGGTAATTTTTGAATTTGCATACACCCTATAAAAGGCCTGACAAAGTTACTTTACCTGAAATAAAACCTGAAGGCTTGAATTTATCCAGGAATAAGCCTTACTTCTTTTGTGCGCATCCACCAATAAGAGTTTGAAGGACCAAAATTCAACTTTGAACACAGATACACTGAAGTGTCAGATCTGGCAGAATGAACACCTTTGTGACCTGCAGAAAAAACCCGAAACAACAGTTAAAGTAGATTTGTTCTGAACCGTGTACTGTTCCATGCATAGGTTAATAAAAACAAATGAAAACTCCCAAACATTTCTGTGGCACAGCACTCATCACTTCAAAGGATTTTTCACACCCCTGATTACATCTGGTTCCTTCAGAAGCCGCTCTGGATGCAAAACAGATATGCTGTGAAATAAAATCTACTTTACACCGCAATGTCACCATTATTTGTTAACATCTAGGTGTACTATTTACTTTTGTTTAGCTCAGTATAATTTGCTGCACACAACCATAGAGACCTGATACAGTTTATTCAGCTCTTGTAGTGCAGTTTTTTCTCCTCTAGCTGCAAGGTAACTGATTTCAGCAGTTATCTGAACACTGCCCCATTTCATCTGGGCCTACCATGAAATTCTGAAAGGAGTCAAGTTGAACAAATCACCATAAAGATTTCACAGATCTCATTGATGGCAATACATTTTATTAGAAAGAGTAACAAAGTGCTTTCCATAGGATTCTTTTAATACAGAGTTTTTAAGAAATATGATTTTTCCTTTTTCTATGGACAGTTTTGATGTGATGATTTTTCAGTGCAAACAGGGTTCTCCAAGATTCTCCTGCATGTGAAGTTTCTTCTTTATACACAGTAGTTCCAACATTTATGCATTTGGCAGGTGTGAAATAGTACTGAAGAGTCCATCCTTTAAAAAACGGAGGTTATGCAAAACGCTTTGAATGTCACACTGACCAACAGGAATTGCATCATTTGTTGTTTAACACAGATTTAAGGGACATAATTCCTTCACTCAGTCCTACAAACAGATGCATAAAGGTGCTTTCAGTTCTGTCAAGAACAGTAATAATACATAACAGTATAAATAAAATTATCAATTTTTACTATATAGACAACAGTGAAATTGTTTTTGTGGGGTTTTTTAATTAACCTGCTTTTAGCTAGGGACATCCTTTGAACACTTGGTGCTTCCTCTGCCTTGCAACTTTGTCTAGATGGAATGAACACAAGGCAAGGACTGTTCACCCATTTTCCCTACACTTTTCACACACATTTATGATCACATTTCTTTGGACACGTATATGCATCATTTCTCTGCATTCCATTTTCCACTCTTTATGTCTGATTATATCCCAGTCCCCCTTTTTCCTTAACTCTTCTTTCCTTTCCTGCAAATGAGAGGGAGATAATATAGTAATAGCACAAAATTAGGACAGATGATTCAGTACAAATTCTTATATATGAGGGAATGTATGAAACCAAACAGAAGAGGGTTATCTTCCATGCAATATATTATTTTTCTTTTTCCATTTTCAGTCAACCTAACACTATTAGGAGGGCTATTTTTTCAGTTTAAAAATGAAAAACTTCTACGAAGAACAAGACAAAGCAAGTTACCCTTAAGAGAAACCACATAAGACATTCACTGTACACAACCTCAGTCCAAAAGCTACCTTTCCCTAGAGTAAAATACAAACATGAACATCGAAGGAACAACTGAAATGAATTCATGAGTGCAACAGTCACAGTTATGTACATACTAAAAGGTTACACACATACAATGTCCTCACTGAAGCTGTCGGTCACACCCATGATTCACTGTTCCCCATTCCGTATGTACAGAGCCAAATCACCACCTCAAGGAAACACCACATGCCATCTCACAACACAGCATCTTTACACAAGAGTACTACTGCAACAGGGATATCACAGAGAAATTTTTTACTACAGGATGAAAGGAATTAGGTGAGATCTTCTGACCAGTAACTGGACAGTGGGAAGAAAGAAAGGATTTTTTTTTTTTTCACTTTTAGTGACAGGATGCTTTTGTAGTACAGCCTTTATACAGGAGAATACACATAAACCCACCATTCTATCTATACAAATATGCAAAGGTGTAAACAGATGTTCTGCTTCTAGGGGACTTGAAACAAACCCAAAGTTTACCCCTAGGCACTTCTGAGTACAGAGCTCCTGCCTCTGAGTTCAGCCTGTACTTGCTGTTTGCTTTGGGTCTTCCAGATGCGAACAACAAACCCCTGTATCCAGAAACACCTTCTGTTGCCCAACATTTCCTTGCTACAAGCGTCAGTATTTAACTAGGTGCCAATCAACACAGACTGCCATCCAACCATACAGCTGGGGGCTCAGTCCCACTCCCCTGAAGCCCTGATGGTTCAGCACAGCCTCTCAGATCCACCGTCAGGGTCATCTGAAGATCCACAGAGGCGACCTGGCCCCCCAGAAGGTAACTACATATTCATTAGAAAAGCACAGCGGTATTTCAGTACATAAACACTTTAAAGGAGCTGGGCCTTCATGTTCACTGCCCTAAAAACAATGATTTCCCTAATAGGAAATTCCATAAGGACTGGGGCCAGGAGCTCTGGAAATAAAGCTGGCCTTGAGAATCCAGTTGCAGGACTGGGACCATAGAGAAACTTCCCTTACCTTCGAAAGTCTCTGAATAAGACAGCATTTTCAACTAATTTATTGTTGATCTAATTTATTGTTGTTTAGGAAAAAGCCACTACAAAAGGTTAAGTAATTTTCTGTAAATTTCACATCTCCTATTACATTTCTTTAAGTAAATATATAAGTTTACCATAGATGAAGTCAATTTTGCAATTTAAGTTTCTTACTAAAAGTAATGCACAGCAATTATTAAATTGGTAGCCTATTTATTAGTAGTAAAGTAGAAGTATTAAAGATTCTGTTTAATTTTCCTGTTTTTCTTCAAACTTTCAGTACACCCCTGGTATGATCCCTGGGGAGTCAGAGTGAATTTTGGACCTGCTCTTGAATGTATATAGCCTATTCCCCGATTTGTGTGGCTCATGACATATACCTACAGATAAGCATTTTTTGTTGCCTAGCGCGGAAATGAATCAGTTAAGACTCCTAAATAAAATGACCACCTGGTTTCAACTACATTCTTGCCTTGCATGAGGAAACAGATCTGGTTTGCTTACGTGAGCAAGGCTTTAGCTCATGTGGGCAAACTAGGGAAACATTAAGAGATCTGGTCTGATATCTGGTGGTGCACACACTTTACACACCACCCAGAGGAAGCAGACAACATCCTAGCACTGCCGTCTGGAATGGCAACTCTCCAACACTGCAGCTGTGACTACCTACAAACTCCATGAATTATCCAAATATTTATCTTAAGATGGAGGGCTGGGGGAAAGAGCAAGTACAAAAAATAAAGATAGAAAAACAGCAGCAGGAGCCCAGTACATTTCCAAAAACCAAGGCAGAGCTGCATTAGACCACTAAGACTGCAATTTCTCCTAAACAACAGCTGAAGCCTTGTGTGAAGTCACCAATATCAGTGTAAGAGCAATTTGCTGGTATAACTTGTTTCCTGGGGGAAAGCTTACTATACACTATACTAACCAAAGAGGCCTTTGTATTGGGAAGTTGTATTCATCTTATGAATATTAGTCATTGCAGTTTGTTACTAAACCTCCCTTGTGCAGATTTAGCTTTTCAGCAGAACACTAACAAATTATGCAGATTTGGGGAACAAACAGCACATGACCCCCCCCAACAATAAAACAGGACACTCACATCGAATGTCCTCTTAAAACCACACAGAAAACTTTCACTACACAAAGCAAGAATATGGAGGGGGGGCAAAAAAAAGACAATCCTTGGGCTAAGGCCCTAAGAGTGCAGAAACAGTACATTTGACACCATTATCTTACAAACATCTCCTTTTTTCCCCCCTCAAAGATGCAGTAGGGCACTGTTGATTTGGCTTAAAATGCATAATTTTAGTCCCACTCACCCCAAATGTTGGAAGTTCAGCAATCTGAAGCACTGGAACTTTTGATATGCCACCCACTTACTTAAAACATATAAATCCACTGACACAGGGGCAGTGTAGAAATACATAATCTGAACAGTATCTATAAAATTTTACTGTTGAAATACATAATGTGAACAATATCTATAAAATTTTACTGTTGTACATAAATAATGACAAGGCACAGAACAGCAACCAGTCCAAGAGCTTGTAGGCCAAGAAACCAGAGCATAACCCAGAAGAATATAACTATTACAGGTTCTACTATCCGTTCTCCAAAGTACATCCTTGTGAAGCCTATTCTGATAAGGCTTTTGTTTAGTTCGCCAAAGAGAGTCCCCATCTTTTTATAGTCATCTATCACAGGTTCTGCGGTGTGGTTCCTTTGCTCTTGCTGCACCTGTGGACAGAAGACAAAATGAGGAATTATGTTGTACAGTCTTATTACTGTGATTCCAATCAAGTCTCGTCTGTTTCCATTTGAATGCATAAAACTAAGATACACATGCAATAAACCTACTCCTTAAATAAGGATACTGAAAATGCTACATAGCTTGTGACTTCGGTGCAATGATAAGGATATCATTTGTCCAAACCTGCTACACTAAAGCAGTTCTGCAAACATACGATAGCCTGTGCCCCCTCCAGATGCCACTCGATAGAGGCAAAGCTCAGTACATTTTACCTGTCTCTGCAACCTGTCTGTGGTTGTCAGGAAAACTAAAATGGAATGAGATGTCTGTAATTTTAGGGAGGGGAATTGGTTCAAATAGATTTGTTATAAATTATTTCCAGAATATCTTCAGAACCACAAGAATGATACAAAACTATTAAACATGAACTATGAAGTATTTCACACCAAAGCACAGGGAACTGAAAGGCTACCATCACTGCTGAAAGAAGGGCATGGGACTTGACCTGCAAGGCAACAAACATCTATCCTGACGCTGGCATAGAAAGCCAGCCAAGTCAGGCAAAGGAAGACAGACCCAAGGATTGCGCAAATGCAAGGCAGTGGTACAAAAAAGCAAAGGGGAAGGGAAAATTCTGGGCTTTTTTCAAAGTGAAAAATGGTGAAGCAAATGCATGGGAAGGTGGAAGCCCATCTATAGATGAAGATGTCACAGTTAAATATCACTTCAGAAAATGGAATATTTCAACACATAAATTGCAATTAGGTAAGAGAGCTTGAGATATCTCCTTTCCCAGTGTCCAGAGATCCTTGGCACAAAGCCTTATTGCCTTGTGTTTGGGTATGATAGAGTGAACACGCTTTCAAGATGATGAACATTAGTCTCTTAATGCTTCCATTAGACAGCAATGAAAACACATGCTGCAGGTACTCATCAATATTTCAGTCGACTGATCAATGCGTCCTACAAATTGCTTGCAAACTCTATGTGCAATTAGTCTACTCCCAGATTCAAACCAAACATGTTCTGTCTTCAAAGATGAAAGCTATTCTGCATGTCTTGGTAGAGAAACAGAAATTCCCTGCCACAGCAGTGCCAGGCTCTCCATTAGAGAGCAAATAATAAGTGAATTCTCATTGCCACAGAAGAACGTCCAGAAAAGACAAAAGGAAGACAATATTGTTTTTCTAGGCCACAATGCAAAACCTGCCAGCTTAGTGAAGGGTGGATAATGCTCCACAGCTGCTACTGAAAAAAAACAAAAACATAAAAACCCCAACAATCTCTCAGTTGAAAGTGCTTGGGTATTTTTTTCTTTGCTTATCCATAAAAGAGGCTGGTTTAAGCATCAGTACAGAATCCCAGAAAGGGAAGGGTCCAGGAAGCCCAAATAGTAATGTGTTCATAAGTAATTAATAACTAATATTGTGTTCACTCTTTCTGTGGTTCTACAGGAAGAGCCTGAGTGTGGAGAATTTCAGGACTGAAGGTTACCTACAGACAGCCACCCCCTTGTCTCTTTTCAGCCTGCTTCACAAGCCCAGATCATTTTCTTCTCCTTCCTGGATGTGGAAACTCCAGCTTTCAGCATTTTGGCTTTAACTGTGCTTTATGTAATTCAAAAAAAAAGTTGACTCATTGTTAATTCCAGTGTTTTAAGATTAGTTCTTCCGGAAAGGCAGAGCCTCTTGTGAGCCCCTGCAGACTCAGCAGGGCTGGGAACACAGTGTTACTACAGGAACTCTCATCTCTCCATTCCCAAAGAACCAAAGAGACAAACAGACTAAGAGCTATACTGATGACAACAACTAGGGGAAAGAAAAAAGGATGTGCTGGGAAGGGAAAAATATTTATTTGCTTCTTGCATGCAGAGACTAGAGGGAGCATATGCCTATGGGATGGTGGTGGAGGGGATCTGAGCGCAGCTCGCATCAAGCGATGCAGAGATGACTTCTGAGAAAAACAATCTGCAAGAGCAATCACTACATCTTCTAGCAAAGTAGCCAGTGGCCAGTGCAACCAGGAGAGGGAAAATAAAGGCATCGCCTCCTTGCCTCTGGATTGTTAGTGGTACTCAGCAGTGTCCTGGAAGCCTTGGAAAAGAGCAAGTGCAGCGCTGGCCAGGAGACACCCAGCAGGAACACATCTGCAAGCTCCTCTGCAAGCCCCGTCTCACCAGGCTGAGCATGAGTAACTATACATGACGATGCTGACAACATCTCTCCTGGTATGAGGTGACTGTAGGACACAGGATTTCACTTGCAACTCCATTCCACTTTGATAAGAGCAAGGAGCTACACACTCTCAAGCAGGGTACAGGGTAAATTCCACCTCACTCAGGCAGTCCAGGTCTTGCTGATTTTTTATTTACCTCACCCTCGCCTTCTCAAACAAGGGTAGATTCAGCAATTCCTAAAGCAATTATGCAAAGGGAGCTTCCAGGCACGGAGGCTGACAAGTGTGTGTTTAATTACAGAACAAGTGTCAAATATTTTCAAGAGCTTACAAAAGCTTTCAAAATGATCATGGAAATTTTCAAGACTTCCAAGTCTGCTTCAGTTAATTCAGGCTGAGTGTATCTTGCTTCAGGCAACTCAGCAAAAAGCAAGCGAAGCTGAAAACACGATCAGCCATGAAACACTGATGGCATATTCTTCTTTACTACTGCATAATTCACATGCTGAACAAAAAAGTTTCTTCTGAGGTGTAGCTAAAACAGAGCCATTAGGGGAAATACTCCAAATTGCTAAAGAATATTAAATAAGCTTAACACTGCAGCTAGAATTTCTCTCACTCATTTGCAGGGAACAGTAAAACAGCATGCGATCCCCACATAAGTGCCAGTAGCTCTCAACCAATAGCCTCAGCACAGAACATATATTTTTTTCCCAAAAGTACTTTTCTAAACATTTATAGAAATTGGCTGTCTCTAGCAAACACACAGTTCTCAGCTTAATTTTTACAGAACTATTTTCATAGGGCTATTTTCATACTAAATCTTGCTGAATCAGCCTGAAGACAGACAGACACTACCACAACAGAAAATATATGGAGAGATGTGTGCCCATTCCGAATAGCTGCCCCCCTCCTGCCCCTACAAAACAGAACTTCCTCATTTAAAAGCAAATAAAGTTTCTGTTCTAATTCTAAATTCTAAATTTACTAGTTTTAAAAATCAACAACCCAGCCTTGGCTTCAAAACAATCATTTGTGTGAGGGAATTTCTTTACCTGCAACCAGCCCCAGAGAAATCATGTTTTTCAGGCCTTCCCAGCAGTTCTCCTCAGAGCTTTGCAGGGGACACCCCCAGACATCTGCCACAATGCAGGACGAAATGTAAGACAAAGACACTTCATCTGCACTAATTTGTGTGCCTTTTCTCATTCTTCAAAGCATAGGAACAACAAAGAAATCCAAAGAGACTGGAGAACAGAAGTGCAGCCAGAGATCTAGAAGGATATAGACTAATGCACACCCAAAATACCTCCTGAAAAGAGGCACAGCAGTACAGTCTCCCCAACTTCTCTTTCCTTCTTCCTCCAAGTGGCTGAAAGACACCAAATACACATATATGGTATTCTTGAAGGATAAAGGAGAAATGGGCTTTCCTGAGTGAATAAATCTAAACCAGAATATATTAGAAATGCTGATTGCATTTGTTTCCTAACCTAATGTTTCTTATCAAATTACTGTAATGAATTCTTACTGTAATTTAATTTTACATCAGAGTGATTTTATTTTAGACTTAGAGAGCTCACCTGGTCTGAATCTACCTTCTGTCAGTTTGAAGTCATTCCTATCCCTACATGCCCTTGTAAAAAGTCCCTCTCCAAATCTCTTGTAGGCTCCTTTAGGTACTGGAGGGTGCTATAAAGTCTCCCTGAAGCCTTCTCTTCTCCAGGCTGAACAGTTCTCTCAGCCTGTCTTCACAGGAGAGGTGTTCCAGCCATCTGAGCATCTTTGTGGTCTTCCCTCCTCTGGTCTTACTCCAGCAGGTCCATGTCTTTCCTGTGCTGGGGGCTCCAGAGCTCCAATTTTCTATTCAATTTCTATTTTTTTACTTTATTTAAAGTTAAAAACAGAGTTATCATGTGGAACAGAAGGAGAAGGATCTGATCTGCCCCATTGCTCAGCATACACAAACAATGTCCTTTGCAAGCCCACTGGTACTCGAAGGTTCCCATCAAGCACCCCATTCCCTCTCGTCTGTTCAGATGATCGGTATTTCCCTCCCTATTCAAAATGGCACATTTTCATCAGCAAAGCCATTGTCTGCTGTCTCCCACTGTTTACTGGCAGAAAGTCAGAACTTGAAGGTCTGAATTCTGAAAAACTTTTATATGGGAACTTTGTAACTAAATTTTCCAAGCTGTTATGGCCAAATGGCTTAGGGGCTTTGATGCTTTAGGGAGAACCATGATGTGCCCTCTCAGATGTGATGCAGCATGTCATAAAATCAACTTTTTCCAGAATGAAACTCAATGAGGAGGTCACAGAGAAAATACTAAGCCCAAGTTCTGTCCTAGCTTCCAGCACAGCAGATGCTCCTACATCCCTGAAGTGCTTTTGAAAAAAAATCTCCCACGTAATTGAATGTTTCCCTGGACTAGCTTTAAAACAACAGAAATGGTAAAGTCAACTCATCCTACTGAACCCAACTAACATCCGGCTGTGGCTTTACCAGTTATGTTGTCATCAACGCAACACACAAAATTCCCTGTGTTCTGACCACTAACTACCTTTGCTTATGGCAAACTTCCACCACATTCACTCAAACTCACTGCTTCCTAAATTCAGGAAAGCACATGGTATGTCATGAGCAGAGGCCACTCCACACCAGTCTGACCTGAGGATCCTTTTTTTGCTTCCTATCAAAGGATGTTTTGACCATGCAGAGAAACATGAGATCCCATCAGAACATCCTCTCCCCGGAAAGAAGCCATCTTTGCAATGAGTCATATGCTACTCAGTAAGAGAGGAGGATAAAGTTAGCACTGAACTTTTCACAATGGCTTAAGACTGATCCCTGTCTGCATCAACTAAGTGTAATGTAGCCACTGCAAGGTCTTTTCCTCTCAAACTGCTGGGAGCACACAGTTCCTACCCCAGACCATTTGCAGATCACACCAAGATAAGTAAGTCTGCCAAGCCCTTGGAGGATGTAGGACAAAAATGGATCTGAAGTGGACAAGAACCTATCTACTTGGGAAGTTATTTTCCTGTGGCTGATCAAATAGAGCATAGGAGCACAGATTTAGCATTTATTTTTTTCTGCTGGGAGGACTGAACAGCTGTAAAGTAACCACAAGGACTCTCAGTCCTGTAACCTCACCACTACCACTAGTCATGGGGAGAAAAGGTATAGTTACTGTCTTCTGGACATTTCATCTGCTGGAGCAGCAGCTTGGTCCACAGTTTTCCACACTCAGCTTAAGGATCTTATGATGGTGAGTTTGGTTTGGGATTTTTTTGTGTGTGTGCGGAAAAAAACCTCCAAGTAACTGATTTGAGTGAAATAATTGGATAAAGTTCAACAGCCTTTGTTCTGTGGGAGGAGGGAGTAGATGAACATAAGGAACCTGCTCCACCTGAACATTCAGGATATTTTGTTAGAAAAAGAAAATAAAAATCCATTCAACTCCTCTGAAGGTACAAGATCCATCAAACAAAACCAAGTAGCATTCTTCTTTCTATTTTTCATAACTAATGAATTGAAGAAACTTCAACAGCCTTCTCTTGCTCAGAAAACTTGAAAAATTCCCACCCCACACTCAACAATAGCACCAGGCTGAGTACAAGTCTATCACTTTCTCTTTTCTTGCATCAACTGCTTGAAAGGGCATTAGAACTCCAGCAGAGGAGGAGAAAAGACCAACAGAGACTGGGAAAATAGCTACTCTCCATGTAAAAGCCTGTTATTTTACAGTCAAAAGTGTTTCTGGGCAAAGAGGGTAAAGAGAAAGGACACAAGTTATACACAATGTCCACCTCCAACACAGAAAAGCAGCACCATCTCCAAACTGTTCTACATGCTTCAGATCTCAATTCATCACATGTACAGTTATAAAAGAAAGGCAAAAAAATGGCATATTTAATAGAATTCTTTCCACATTAGATAGAAAAGAATCCCCTTTGAGTTTTGTAGCAGATGTGTTTAATGACACCTAAATGAGGTGTTAAAAAACCACCTGTAATAAAGAAAACACAGGGATATAACATTTACATACCCACATGCACATTTCACTTTTTTTTTCAAGTAAAAAGTTTCCTCTGCAGGATTTAACTGCTCATTATCTATTTTACTCCAGTTGTGGTTATTTTTACTCCAGGGAACAGGTGGTGTGTGTGCTAGCTGAAGCCCACAGACACTTAAATGTCAAAAAAGCCAGGGAGATGAACATGCTAACTCACTGAAAAATACTCCTATACTTTTGAAAGCTGGGACATTAACGTTCAGAATAGAGTGTCTCACAGAGTCACCTGTTTTCAGAGGATGCAAACTAAAACTGAAAATACTTTAGGACCAATCTCAAGAAAAATACAAGAAAGCGAGCAGATGACAGAGACCAAGATGGAAGAAACCACAAGTTCCCTTCCCTCCAGAACAAGAGAGCAAGTTCTGCTGGGTGCAGCTGGGGACATGCACCAGCCAACACACAGCTACAAATATTTGATAGTTGGGTAGCCAGCCATGTAAGTCCTTGCGGAACAAATCACCCGGCACTTCAGTCTTGCCCATACTCAGCCATCTGACCACCCAGTGTATTGCCACGGACAGGCTTTGGAGATTTGCAGGTCGTGGCCTCCTCTTTCTCCCAGCCCCAGCCTCACCCCATGGCAGGGCACCAGCACAAACCCTGCCAACACAGGGGCTGGGCGCGGACAGGCTTTCTGCCTCTACTCCTCCACATATGCAAAAGAGACACTTTCGATACTAGTAACACTTGGCATGTGATCAGGATTTCACTCTGCTTTCCTACATTTAAAAGGTATCTTATGTTTAATTAAAAGAGAGTGAAATTTGCCCAAGAAGGGCAAATAATTTTATTGGAAACGTTTGAGATTTTTCTCCTCTTCTACTACAGCAGGAAGAGAAGGGTATCCCTCTGTACCCTTTGCTAGCATAAAACTAACAATCAGTATTTAACCTTGTAAGTGTAAGCAGTAAAAAGATCTTGATATTCAGCCAACAGACTATTAAGACAACAAAATTAATTTCAACTGTCTGGAGGGAAAAAAACCCAACAAACAAGGTTTATTTCTCCAGGCTATTTTTAATCTGATATTTAAGTATGAAAAGATTGATAGATTAGGAAATGAGAACAAAAAAAATCGTACCTCATACTTCCAGATGAAAAACAAGATAGAAAAAACCCTAAGTTTAACTTGCTTCCCTGAGAAAAGGAAGCAAATGCAAGAAAACTAGAAAAAAAATCTTTATTCCAAAAGCAATTTACAGCAGCTACAATGAAAGTGCCGTACTTAGAAGAAGTTTAAATAAAAAATTCCAAACCAAAGATTGGGTTAACATTCATTTTACACCAAGAATCTAGACAGCATTTATAAAATTGAGACAAGATGTTTCTATAGAAACAAGCAATAACATAAGAAAAGCAACAGCACCGGATTCTCTTTAATCAGCTTTTACAGCAACTCAAGTTTAGAATCAACAGCTGCTGGAAAAAACTTAAAAATACCAGGAGAGGTTTTGTGTTCAGGAGATGAAAAGGCTTTTCCAGATACTTAACTTGTGCATGGGTGGAGCAGAGAGAGTTTCATGAGGAATAGAGGCTTCTCTTGACAGACACAAAAATAAGTGTTAGAGTTCCATAATTTCGGGACTAAATTTCCCCACTAACACAGCACCAGGTGAGAAAGTGTAAAAGACAGGAACCCAGCACAGGAGGTCTGTAGGAGAGGAAACCTGGCCTGCCCCCTTGCTAAGATCTATTGCCTCTCTTCCTCGTTTCCCCAAGAGCTGTTTACTCCCTTATGCTTCTCCTACTGTCCCTGTAACTCGATCCCATCCATGCTGCAATTTTACATAGACTAGATCAAATGCAATATCTAATCCATCACTTCCTTACACCTGCAACAAATAAATTCCATAGAATTTTGTTTATCAGGTTTCCCCCACTAAAGCGGACCAGCTCGGCCCAGTAAAAGGCTTGCAATCCCTGTACATTCAGCACAGTATCAATGCCCTGGCTTGCTGAAAAGCTGATATTTTGCCTCTTAAAGAGAGCATATTTCTACTTGCTCCTATCTCCAGAGTACCTTTTTCTTTAAGAAAATGGGATCTTGACATAATTCAAGCAGAGTGTGTTATCTTACCTATTGTAGGCACTAGAGTTATGTTTGAAGGGTTGGATTTTTTTTTCTTCAAATGCTGTCAGGCCTCAGAAAAACCACTAATGCTTTTTAGAAGGGTACTATCACCTATTACTTTGCAGCTATGAACCTCTGCAGCAGTTAAATTTTTTGTAGAGCCTGAACAAATTTGGGATTAAGACTTTCCTGTTAGGTATGACTATTTTCAGAAACAAATCCCAAACGGCATGCAGGAGAAACCTTCAATTTTCAGATTATCTCAGTATGGAATAAATCAGAAATAGGTTTCTAGCCTTAGGCGCCACAGTTTCCATATATACAAGTGCACTTTAAAATATTCTTGGCCTCTACTGACTTATGACCGAAATGATACTGTTCTGGGCAACACAGCACACATCCATCCTACAAGTCTGATGCGCAATAAAGCACTTACACAAGGGATACCACAGGTCTGTTTGTATTATCCTCTAGTTCTGTTTCTGCTCATTTTTCCCATGCTGGAGAAATACTACTGATACTGGAAACTTATATAAAAAGTTCAGGACTTGAAGTTAAGATACCCAATGCTCCTCAATATAATTCTCAATGGGAAACACCAAAGCCCTTTTGTAAGAGCACTTCTGATTCTGAAGCCATCTATTAGAAGTTAAAATATTCCACTTACAGAGATAAAACACTGTTAAAAATAATAATAAAACATTCCAAAGGGTTACAAACTCAGGTTAATGAAAAGGTGATAGTCTGAGCTAATTTAATCTACTTGTGAATACATGTATTGCATATTAACTCTGCATTTAGAAGCCTTGGGTTTTACACTTTAACAGCACTTTGGAATCTATGTATCCAAAACCAGTGTGAGGTGGAGATCCTGGCCTCACTGAAGCAACTTGGAATTTTGCCATTGCCTTCAACTTCGATTAGGAGAGATTAAATCCCATTACTGCCCAGAGAGACAGCTCTCAGTACAGAAGGAAGCCACAGTGCCACAGCTTTCAGGAACTCCGCAGTGACACACAGTTCGGCTTCAAAGTCCCTGCGGATGAAGCGGGTGCTGTGCCTCCTGCTAACACCACCTCATGCCCTGCAGGATGGCACATGCAAGATGCAGGCGACACAAATGCAGGAGTTTTGTGTCACCTTTATTTATTACACACTCAGACTCTTCTATTCTTATTTCAGGGTTTAATTTATATGTGTTGAGATTTAGACTGCAGTAACGTGACAGTAGCTAACCTATTTTAGAAAGTGGGTTAGGGAAGGAGATTTGATCCTTATCTCGAGTGATGTTGAAAATACAGGACAACTTGTGTGTCTGACTAATAACTATCAACAGTTAGGGAAAAAATTGTGAACTCGCAGGGCGAAGCAGCAACCTACTCCCATAGCTTCAGGAACAGCTAAATCTTTTGGTGCCTTCACACACCACTTGCAAAGCCCAGCAGCACAATAAAAGAGAGGTGGAAGAAACTACCCAGGTTCTGCAGTGCTCTGAAGACTAAAGTAAGTGTAATTATTTTCATCTTTGGATGCAAGCCCACAAAGGATATTAATCAAATTAGCATCCAGTTCAGCTTTCAAATCTAATCACTGAAATAATTTTAGCCTATTGCAATAATGAATTCTAAAGGCTATGTATAAAATTTAGTTGCATATCCTCCTATTTTTTAAAAAATATACCTGTCAGTACTTTAAGCATGTCCTTGCTGACACAATAGCAAGCTTCAATAAAAACTTAAAGCCAGATGGTTTGGCATTAAACAAACAGACTTATTTCCTACAGAGTACTTGCTCTTAAAAAATATCATAGGGTGTATATGTTATTATTTAGGTTCTGCTTGTCAGGAAGGTATTGTTTTAGCATTGTGTTATAAGATATGATCTTACACAAACAGCTTATTTTGGAAGCAATGCAAAAAACCAAATCAAATCCAGGTTTGCAGCCCCAGACCCTCACCTAAAAAATCCTCTCAAAAAAGGTCAAAGGATTTGCTCTAATGCAAGCTTCACTTCACACTGAGAGAAATAAGAATTTACACTATCATCAGAGCAGATTGGGACTCCTTTCTTTTGCATCGCATATACCACTAAGGCAGTGTAGGCATTTATACTTCAGGAGAGAAGGCTACACAGGAAAACATGAGCTGAGAACCAGAGCCCGTGTTAACAGTGCAAACACCCTCAGCAAACACAGTGACAGTGCTGGGCCTCCACCAGGTACCCCAGCAAGGGCTCAGCCTGAAAAGAGGATTCCTGCCCGCTGCAACAGCAGTGTTCAGGGACTCATTGCCCCTCCATGAGACCAAAAAGGGCAGGGGGAAATGATTATCTGCGGAGAAATCTGGACACATTTAGGAAAGCAAAAAAGGTACAGTACGTGACTGGGCTTGGTGACACACGAGCCACTCCAAATCAAGCTAGATATCTGTTTTTCTCTTGAACAGGTGAATCTGTGACTTTCTGTCAAAGTTTGCAGCAAGTGTACATACCACCAACTCCAAGACCAAAGACCCATTTTGGTCTTCCCTACACATAAAAATAAAATACTCCTATTTATTTATCAAAATATGATTATTTTTATGGTTATTTCATAAAATATTCACATTTTCTATGTATATTTAATAAAGGCAACTGATAATCCTTATTTCTACATCTATTATCTGCTCAGCTGCTGGCATCTGAGTATGCAGAAAAACTACTCCATGCTAAAACAGTGAAACATTTCCAGTAAACAGGAAGGATTTCCTCCTCTTTTCTTGTGGCCTATGTAAAATTTCTGCCCTGCTAACCTATGCTAATGCCCCAACTTGTCAGAAAGGTCCAGGATCACTACCTGTGTCTGAGAAAAGTGGAAACACAGTTTCTAAACCACATGTAACTCTGGCCACCCAAGTAGTACTTTTATCAACTTAACGAGATGCTGATGCAACTTTTTACCCTCTCTTTCCAAGGAAGACAGCAACCAGAACCAGCAAGTATTCCTAACTCCCCTCCTGTGATACGCTGCAGGAGGGTTTATGGACACAAAGAAGGGAACTGCTCAGCCCCCCCCTCTCTTGGTGCATCTGTCCTTACACTACGTTCAGCTATGTGCCTTGCTCTGCACCATTCTTCTAGAGAAAGGCATGAGAAGATGCACCGACTTACGTAAATGGTGATCCGGTGAATTCTCAAGTACCAGCATCTTTCAGAGTGGCCCACTTCTAGAAATAACGTCTGGCAAGCACTACCGGACATTTTCAAATATTACACTATTTTAGCTGAGAAAGGGCTCACTGATGGGAGAGCATCTTATAAGAATTTTCAACAAAAATGATTAACAAACCCCAAACCAGCTGGAAATTACTTTGGGATGTGCTCCTGCAGCTGTTTGCCCCTGTGCAATCATAAGTGCTAATGCACTTCAGAGCGGATCATTACATTTTACTATTGTGCATGAAAAAGGCCATGTTCCTCTTTTCTTTAAATGAGACATCAATAAAGGTGCATTAGGAGTCCTGCCTTTGTCTACACACCGGGACGATGCTGCCTGCAAAACAAAGGGTGCGTGGAAAGCCAGTTCACAGCTAACAATAGGAAAACGGGTCCTTTCATTCCCTAGGCAGAAAACACACTTCCGTGCAATAAAGACAAATCCCGAAGAAAGCAGACACAAAAAAAAGGAGTTGTTGTTTTTCTCCAACTACAACACATTCAATTTCCAAAGCAATGCCGAGACTCAAAGCAAAAGCTTGAAATACTCAAGCGAGCTGAACCGCTGGGGAATTCCGGAGAGGAGAAGCGCCCCCCGGTTATTGCCGGCGAGACACACGTGGGTGCGAGCAGGGGCCACCCCCGTCCCTCCGCTCCCACCTCCCTCCGGCGCCACTCCGGGTCCCCGCGGGGCCCTCCCGCACCCCCGCATGGGTTGCATAAGCCCGGCCGGACGGGGAGCACAGCCCCAAGGCGCTCGGGGCTCTGGGCCGCCCTCCCCGCCCGACACCCACCTGCTCCTCCGGGCGCCGCCGGTGTGGGGCGGCCGCCGGCCCCGCTTCCCGCTCGCACTCCCCGAGCGGCGGTGGCGGTGGCGGCAGGAGCTCCGCCGCCGAGCCCATGGCTGCTCCGGCCGAGAGACACCCGCCGCTCCTGCCGCTCCTGCCGCTCCTGCCGCCGCCTGACGGGGCGGGCCCGGCCGGGCCGGGGCGGGGCCCTCACGGAGCCCGGGCGGCCGCGGGGAGTGAGGGGCGGCCCCGGGAGCGGGGGGAAGGAGGGGCGGCCCCGGGAATGAGGGGCGGCCTCGGGAACGGGGGGGAAACGAGTGGCGGCCCTGGGAATGAGGGGCGGCCTCGGGAATGAGGGGCGGCCCCGGGAGCGGGGAGGGAAGGGGGGCCCGGCGGGGAGCGCCCGCAGCCGCGTCCCGCCCTGTGCCGGAGGGCCCCTCGGGGTAGTTAAAGCGAGAACGAAAACAACCCCAGATCTGCCGAGGTGCTGCTGACAGCAGGAGGCGGCAGGTGTTAATAAAGCGTCAGTTTCAGCGCTGGGGCGTCCCCCGGGGGGATCGGCTGGCTCTCCGCAGCGGGAGATGTGGCATTTGCTGTTCCTCCCCCGGGAAAGGGGAAACACCGGCTTCCCTCTTCCGACGCTGTCTGCGCCAGGTCCTGTGTTCCCCGGGAGGAACTAACACGCACAAGGAAGAGGCAAACGCAACAGCAAACCCAGCTGATAAGACTCGGTGCATGGAGGATTAGATTTAGATTTAAATTTAGATTTAGATTAGGGGAGGTTTAGATTGGTTATTAGGAAAAATTTCTTCACTGAAAGGGTGGTCAGGCATTGGAACAGGCTGCTCAGGGAAGTGGCGGAGTCACCATCCCTGGAGGTATTTAAAAGACATGTGGATGTGGCACTTGGGGACATGGTTTAGTGGTGAACTTGGCAGTGCTGGGTTAAGGGACTCGACTGTCTTGAAGGTCTTTTCCAGTCTCAGGGATTCTCTTGATTCCGTGTCGATGAAGTGCCTGGTTGCTGCTCCAAGCATGACTGTGGCATGACTGTACCACACCTTATCCATGCTGTCCGCCCCAGCAGAGCACAGGATGGACGGAGCCTGAAAGTGCAGCTGGATTTCAGTGCCTGGCATTCCCAGGCTCTGGTGCGACCACTGCCATCACTTTTATGCATCTTTTCTCCTCCTCCAGAAGCCAGTTTGTGCATTACAGGTGGCAAGTCTGCTTGGCTCAGTTTTCTTTCCCAAGCAATTACTGGATGTGCTAACAGGTTGTGTGACAGTAGGATTCTGTGGAAATCAGACATTCAGATTAACATTATATAGTCTGTGGTGGCTGGGTGTAGGTCTCCCTGTCATTTGGAGCGGATTCTACCTGCTCTTTGCTTTTCCTGCCATTGCCAACAAACAGCAATAGTTGTAGCAAACCTACAGCCATTACAAAGAACCGCTCAGTGTACTGTGCCATAGGCACACCTTCAGGCTACAGGCAAGTATTCTTCATAAGTGTGGAACAACACACAAGCCACAGCACTTGCCAGGCCCCTCGGTTTGGCTGCAGGGGCTGAGGGCCAGTGTGGAGACAGCTGGGACTGGGCACTTGGGGAAGGGGCCACTGCTCTGCCTGCTCTGCTCCTCTTGACTGTGGCACCTCATCCTAATGGCCCAGGTTGCTCCATGAGATGCAGAGTGGCCAGAAGCAGTTTGCCCTGAAGACCTGACTAACTGCTTGCCCAGAGTTCACATCCATGAGCCTTTTATTAGTAGTGTTTCTTGGGAATGGCGATAAGCTTGAAGAAATATCAAGCTGTTGAAACAGTGCCCATAAACCGCTGCAGTCCTGCTGGCACACAAAATTACTGGTCACCAGAAAAAGATCCTATGGCCTTCACCACCAAGGACTGTGGTGATATATCTCTTTTCACGATGTGACTGCTCAGCAGTAGCATTGTAAAACATCCCCAAGATTCTTTGCTCTGTGGGCGATTTATGAAGAAATGAAGTGTCACACATAGTACTGACAATCACTAAAAGCCCTCTGGGAAAAAAGTCTTAATTAAAGCACTGATTAGGTGTGCCTTTCAGTGAGTTTTTTAGTACATTTAAATCCATAAACCTGTGTTGGTTTGTGAATCACAAAAGCATGTGTTAGAAATTTTTTAAGAAAAAGTTTATGCTGAGGCCACCACTGTTCTTCACAGCACAGCCTCTGATCCCTGTTCCCTCTTGGAGACAATTGACTGTTCTTCCAAGAGTACCACAATGTGTGCTGGCTGGCTTGGTGCTACAGTTTTGTCCTCACTTATCTGCAGTCCCACTGGTTTGATGTTGATCTCCCCATAGATGAAGATTCTTCCAGAGCTTCTGTAATGAAGAGAAGCTCATCATATTTCTTAGTAAGCCACACTCCCCCATACTGCAGCTGGCAGCTTTGACTGCTTCTTCACACACTGAGCAACTCAGTGCACTGGAACTGCCTCTGGGTCCCTGGTGCTCTCCATGTGGGGGAGCACCCTGAGGCAATAGTCCCAGCACCCATGGGAAGAATGGGGTCTCAGAAGCCCTCACTGAGATTTCTTAGGATGCATTCACCATTGCAGCCTGTGCGACTTCAGTAACCTCAAAAAAATCCATTCTCCTTCATTGCAAACACTCAGTAAAGGCAATGCCACAATCACATCACAAGCTCTAGCTCTTCTTTTGATGAACTGTACAAGGCTTTATGTGCTCTGCACACTGGTGTCTGGGTCTGTGAATGTGGCTGAGCTGCTGTGAACTTCTCTGAGTGACTGATGTTTCTCTTTTGTCTTACTGAAATCAGGATTGTTTCCTAACATTCACGAGTGTGTGGTACCTTCATAAGGTCCTAATCACAAGAAGAAGCTGAGGGATCTATGTCACCAAAAGAGATACTCACAACTTAGCAACTTTCCTTTCAAGATCACTGTTAGAGTGAAGTTTCCCACCCCCAAGGCCCTCAGGACACGGCTGACCTGCTGATGGTGCCTTCTCCCAGTAGCTATACTCTCAGAAAATGCCAGCATGAACACCATCATTACTTAAGTGATAGGCAAAAAAGCCACCTGCCAAAAAAAATTGCAGAGATGCAAATTAAAGGGCAGATTCTTCACAGCAACTGTTTCACATGGGGCAACTTGTAGTCAATTTGTAATACATGTACAGACAAATTATCTCCCAAGGAGAGGTCGCCTTGCACAACTTTTGTTATTTGGGGGTCACTAAAGAGAGTCAGAACTTCATGCTAAAAATCTGTAATTAATGGGCTTTTGGGAAAAAGAGGTACTTGCAGCAGGAGGAAGATTGAATGCTGTAGCTTCGCTCATAGCCAGGGCAGGCTGAGCCCACTGTCCTTGCTGAAACAAACTGCTGAGACAAGACTGCAAAACAGACACAGCTGGAGTGAGTGGGACTAAACTCGCTCTAGATATCTGCACTCTAACCAAAGCCAATAGTAGGTACTGGGGAAAGAGCATCAGATGCTGCAGTGAAACTTCTTGAGAGGATTCTTGTGGCTTCCGGTAGTGTGAGGATCAAAGACTTCCTGAGCCTGGGCACAAGGTTGGATGGTGAGAACAGTATTTCAAAGGCAGCAGAGGAAGGCCCTCCACCACAAGGATCACATGCAGCCAAGTCATACAGAGTGCTTATACTGGTCTTGTTGCTCAGAGGAATGTATCCCATTCATCCTGTACTTTTATTTCCATGTCCCTGGCTTTCACTAGTGCCTCCTTAGGTTGCTGTCCTGGCTGTGGCAGGAATGTCAGCTGCTCCTGCCCTCAGGACTTCTCCATCTCAGCTACCTGCCTGAGGGCATGAAGGCAAAGCTGAAGCCTGCCATAGTGCAGGCTATGGTATGACAATAAGATAAAACCGGGTTTGGACGATTTAATTCCAGATTGAAAAGGCCGTTGCCGTGTAGCACACAGACACCTTCCTGGTTCAAACAGGTCAAATATTTTTGATGGATTAGCATTGTGTATACAGGTCTTATGCCAGAGCAGCTATTGTGTGTTTTCTCTTCTACCTGGCAGAAAGCTGGCATCAACACCCACCATCAACCTAAAACTGGACACCATATACTATCTAATTCAACAGATACACAACTGTGTGCCTGCATCTGCTCCAGATCAAACCTTTGGGGTTATTGCCAACACAAAATTTATCCTTGTGGGGACTCAGATGGGACAGGAATAAGATCCAATGGACGTCCAGAGTTCTCACCTGCGTGCTACCTGCCTCTTCCTATCAGTGGCAACTCAGCTAACTTCTTTTAATAAGTATGTGGTTAAGGACTTCAGGGAAAAAAGCAACCCAACCCAACCTCTTTTTCCACCCTCTCTTTATATGCATCTAATAGATGTAACTGACTTCAGTATGAGATTCACTCAGATTGCTGACTGCACAGTTTAATCCCGAATCTTTTCAAACTCCAGAGTTCATCTAAATATTAAAAGGCTTGGAAAAAGCAGAGGTTCTTTAAACCTCTGTTAATGGAAACTTTTGTCCTAATTGGAAAGAGGTCAGTGTGGTTTTATACGGTATAATGGATTTACTGGTAAATGGAACATTTCAAACTCTCTGATGGGTTTTATCTACTTTATATTCCAGATGTTAATATAAGTAAATTCTCTAAACTCTCAGACAATTTGTCCAGCATGACCGTGCAGCTTATGATGGTCATTGTAGCTCTTACATGGATTTTTGAAGTAAAGCTGTTAAATTCTGTAATTTCCTTAGATCCTTCAAACATATTAAGAAATACAAGATATGGCTTTTCCAATACTGGATACAAAGTGAACTGGAAGAAATTGGAATTCAAAACATGAAAATATATTAAAGTATACTGAATAAAAATGAAATGAAACAATTAATTTGGTTCCTTTTTCTTCCGTGTATAATGACAAAAGGACATTGAAGATCACCTCACATTAGCAAAATCTATTCTCCAACAGTTGATATGTATCATGCAATCTCATTGAAGGGTCAAAGAAAAATATACATGGGCTCATATACACGGTCTCAGAAAGGGAGAAACAAGACAGTAATGGAGAAGAGCTATTTCAAAAGGTCACCTGGAGCACTCACAGGCATTGCAGGGTAGTTTTCTGTAGTACCTTTTCTAATGCATTTGCCAGTCTAATTTTCTTTTAATGTTTCAAGTGAATTCTGCCATTTCCCTTGGATATTATTTCACAGTATAAAAAAGCTGACAAAAGGCTCTTCCCTGGATATCAAGTCTAAAATATCCCTTTTTCTTTCATTCTATTTTTAGGTTAGGTTAATTTACCATCCTTGATTAGAGCCTGATTTTCTGCACGGCCTGTTTGCATGATCAATATTTACCTTTAGCTCCATTAGGATTAGCAGGCTTTCAAAACAGAGCATTAATTTTGCTTACTTCAATTGCTCTGATCTTTCTCAATTTATGACCTTTTTTCTTGGCTACCGCCTGAGAAGTGAATTTTGATTTTTTTGTCTTGCCATGAGCCTTTTATAAGGATTTACTTCACTGCAGTATAAGCTCAGAGCAGGCAAGAAGTACTTTGAAAATGTATAGACAGTCCAAATTCACAGCAGCGTATTTGCTTATTTGTTTATTGCTTAAGGATGCTGTAAGTGTGGGTTCAGTTTGCTGCTTGCTGTCACTCACAAAGCTCTTGTGCTTCCAGCAGTTCTCTAGAGAAATAGAGCCTTTTCTTTTTGCAGTGTCCAATAGCTGTAAGATTGTTCACACAGTTCATATGTAAGTTGAAGTAAGTCTGATGGGTTACTAATATGATGCTTCATGTTTACAGTGCCCTGCCAGTTTCACAGGTCCCGCCCTGCCACTCCCTTCTCCATCCATCCTGTTGGGCCACTGCCCTCCCACAGCTGCAGGTGCATGGAGGACCCCAATGTGGACCTGAAGAGAAACGTATTGGACAAGGATGACAAAGAGATTGTGATCATTCCTAGCCCAGTCTCACAAACAGTTTTATGCCACTAAACCAGGAGGGTGCTTTGAGTCGTAGGAACAGAAAAAAAGGCTTGAGGCATGAGAAAGAGGGAGAGGAAACTCCTCAATAAGGCACTGGTGCTGAACACTTTACACTGTGGATCTATGACCTCATTCCCAACATTTAATTATGTTTCCTCTTCTCCACTGAAGATCTCTGTGTTTATGTGAAAAAAATGCCTTTTTTTGTTTTTGTTTTGAGGACAAGGATATTCAGACAATGGGCACTTTAACAAGTATGGGTTTGTAATGTAAAATTTATTAGGCTTTCGTTAGGCTAAAATAAAAACCAAGCTTTCCTTAATGTACTGTCTTTTGTCCAAGTGCAAGTAAGGACAGACCAGAATAGTGGGTTGCTGTTTGGGGGATTTGTCTGTGCACATGTGTTAAGTCTCATGTGGACAAATGAATTATAATTGTAAGTGATTCTGAGTATGTAAAACTAAACTACAGGAAGAACGAAGGGGATGCTCGATATGTGGCAGCAGAAAAGGTCTTTTTGTTAAAACTGGGAGAGATTATGTTAATTCCCAATTAAAATCCCAACCATCCAGGCAAGCAAAAGCAATTGTGATAACCAGATATTCTTCAAGAAATACCTCTGAATGTGTATGTCCACTAGGAAGACAGGAAAAAGTGAAGAGGGATGGCCTTCCTCAAAGTACTTCACTGAGAAGGTTTTCTGGCTCCACAGAGGGGGAAGATGAACAGGTGTTGGGAGAAAGACTGAGAAACCTCCCACACAATTGTTTTCTTTTTAGCCAAGCGATAGATAGTATTTTATTTTCTGACAACAGCAGCCTGTGGGAAAGCTCCGTGGATATGTGCATGTGTGGAAGACTCAAGCTAGGTCTGAGTCAAGGCTATGCTTGGTGGTGATTTCAGTTTCCATGGCCCCAGTTTCATTTTCTGTAATTAATTTAACATAACCACAAATCTGACAAGGTTCATTCAAGTGAGTTATTAAAGATTCAGAAAGGCTTAAGTGATATGCTTTAAACTTATTTTTTTTTAAACAAAGCCTAGTTATGTGAAGCTCACACATACTCTTGTGCTTCAGGGAGGGAAATAAATTAGGATATTTGTCTTGCACTAATTTAAGGTTTTCCATTAAATTATGTGAATAATTCATAATGGATAATTTATCCGATTAATTTTACCTCTCTTCTTTGCTAATTGTCCCCAAGCAGACCAAGTTTTCCTCAAATGAGTTTGTTATTGAAAATTATTTATAGAGTCTTTCCTTTAAATCAAGTTCTGGGTTTGCAGCTCATCAATGGATAGATCTCCCCGAATGTCTGACAGTGGATATGTTTTCCTGACCGAGGCCCCTTGTTTACTAAATACCCAGGTCCCTCAAATGAGGACCCACTCACAGTGCTCTGGTGGTCTCCTGTGACTTGTGCACCCACATTTCCTTCCTAGAGAAGTCGGATGAGGTAAAGAAGAAGATAAAGTGGTAAAACCCCTCCTCTTGTCAACCTGAGGATGTACCTGGGAAGTGATCTACATCCCAGTTGCACCACGGACCATTTGGATAAAATTTGTGTTATGAAAGGTAAAGATTGTGAATTCATTGGCCGTTTCTGGGGTATATCCCAAAACAGCTGCCTAACATTTGCCTTGCTTAACACCGCCATCTCCTTGGAGAGAGGATGCAAGAGTCAAGGATCTAGTCAGAGAGTGTTTAGACACCTAAGGATGCAGATAAGGCAACACTGGGATTTTTAAAAGTGTCCTGAGATGTTTGTGAAAATCCCAGGGAGCACCTACTTGTACCTTCGGGCACCTGAATAACCTTTGAATATGGTTAAAATTAATGTGAACCATCATCCTTTGAATCTTTTCTGTTTTTTCTTCAAGCCCTAGCTTTCTACATTTCAGTATGACTGAAGCAGGCCCTCCCTAAGAGCCAAATTATAACACTTAGTTCTTGGACAAGAAGAAATGATTACAGATCAAGTCTTTAATAATTTAAACTACAGAGAGTAATAAAATCTGAGATTTCTCTATTGGATTGAAAAAACAACACAAAGCAATGCAACAGAGACCTGATGTGATGACAGGCTATACTTACACTAAATGGCAAGACTTAATTAACGCTGCCCCAGCCTGGGTTCAGAGTAAACTAAAGCCTACTATATGATTAACTCCTCTGTGCTTTAGTAAGAGAAAGGGTGAAGCATCTGGTGCCTCTCAGAACTTAATTAGAGAAATGCAAAGAAGCTACTATTGCTACTACAATTTCTCCTTGGGGCAACAGAAGACAAACATAGTAAGTGGGAAAGGAGAAACTGACATATGAAGGAATCCTCCCCAAACAAATCCAAAATAACTGAGTTTTTCATGTCTGTGAAGCCTTTTGTTCCTTATCTCCTGAGAAAATTTGCTTAAATATTACCTGCTAAGATACTGAGCATACTGAATGAGTTCTGCTTTCAAATTGCTATGTTTTTTTAAAACTTTTTCCTTCCACAGCAGTGTTGGAGAGTGAGCATAAATGGTTATTATGAACCTGCATTAAAACAGCAGCTGTTAAGTCTTTAAAGCTGCTCAGGGATCATGATTTGGCTTCAATGAAGTTTGCAGTTAGACTCAATAAAAAGATTTACTCTGCCTAGTTGATTTATTGTCTAATTATAGAGAGATAAAAAAAATAACTGAAGTATTTAGCTTTTAAAATACCCTAGGATTTTTTCCCTTATCAGATTATTTTTGTACTGCAGGTTCAGGGAGACATCCAAACAGAAAGGACCAAATTTATTGCTACCAAAGAACTTTAAGTCTGTTCTGGTGCTGCATGTCTGTTTCGCTTGTTAAAAAAAGGAAAGATAATTACTAATTCCAAGGGGAAAAACAATGAAAAAGGAAGTTACCAAAAACCATCTCTAAAAGCTATCCATGTTCTTGTTTATGTCCTCATTACTCCCTTTTAAATGACTAAAACTGTGTAGGTCTATAACTCTTAAAAATATCAGAATGTAATAGTACTGTGAGGAAGCTATCTTATTTATTTTTAATGGGGGTACCACTCTGGACAGTTGTCCTGAAACATTCATACTAGGACAGCTTAATCCAGTCCAATCTCATGGAGACTAGCCTGTCAGACCAGCTCTGCTGACCTAGCACATGTTAAAATAGCCATTCAATTTAGACAAACTCAGGCAGTGATTTTAAGAGTTCATTAAGACACCTAGTCAAAAAAAGAGGCAAGCTGTTGAACCCATGCCTGTTTTGACTCCAAAGGTTTCTTTGAAGTGTCTGATGACCTTCTTGATCCTCAGTTTTTCAACTAGAATTCCCTGTTCTTCCTGTCTGATTGGCTTTTTTCTCCTGATGTCAGCTGAGAGGTTTTGTGACCTGATGAACTTTGTAGAGAGGCACTTCTGCAAACCATAGTATAAAATTATGAGGTTGTGTGCTAAAAAGCTGCCCTGAACTTTGACTATAATCTTCATTGCTTTATGTAATTATTTAGTATCGGCTATGGTATACACGTGAGTCTGCGAAACACCACTGAATTCTTCAAAATATTAATCAAATAGAAATCAAATCAGAAGAAACCCTTTACTGATCAAAGCAGACAAAAATACAGACATTATGAGCCTTACTGGTGTATTGTGTTCACAAACGCACAATGGTGATACACTTCTAGTCTTATAAAAAATATGTGTAAGTTTAAACTTTGCTTTCAGTCCTTGCCTTGTCATGGAAAATGTGAAGAAATACCTTTTAATTTGAAGCTACAGGACTGAAGGTGAAACCAAGTGTTCACTGACCTCTTTCCTTTGAAGGGAGGTCTGGAAGAGGAATATATATGCCTGGAAAAATATATCAAGGAAAGTGGTCTATGACTCCTAAAGAGTGGGGTTCCTCTGCGATCTTGGGCCACGATTCTGGCACTGAGTGGCATTAGGAGCCGGCTCAAAACATGAACAGGATTGCATGGTTCTCATCAGCTTGAATTGTTTCTGTGTGTCCATGTCTTAGCCTCTTCCTCACTCTCTTTTGTCACCTCTCCCTCCTTTCTCAGCAGGAGCACATCCTTATCGCTGGCCTTTTTTTTTCTCTTTTCTCTTTGGAGATACAACCATAAAACTCTCAACCATTTAATTTCTTTTCTTTTTCATAGCTCAGAGATTGTTGTTTTGAGTAATCAGACCCCTGTGCAGGAACCAAGTTCTTTAGAGTATCAGATATAGAGGTTGAAAAATGAAAAAAAAAAAAAAAGGTTACTGTCCTAGTTTTGATCACCATGGCAACAAGAATAAAGTATAGTCTTATTCTCGATTTTAGAATACTGTTCCTGTAGTAACTTTTGGAATTAATTTGGTAAAGATAAAAAGTTTCTCCCTCTAATTTCTTTTGTAAAGTTTTCCAGTATTAATTCTGAGTTGAGGGAGAAGTAGAAGTAGTGTGTAACTAACAGAAGGGAGGTATGAAGGGAGGCAGAGATGACAGCAAAGAGAAGGTTAGAAATTATTCCTTTGCAGACAAGGTTTGACATCAGATGTTCCTCTGAGATATATACTGAAGACCTGTGCAGAGGCCCTCAAACACTTCAGTGTGGCTGGATGATTAGAATAACACAACTATATCTTGAGGTTCTAAGGCATAGCAGATAGAATAAATTTGAAGAGAAGCAGCTTATCTCTGTAGGCAAAACACTATTTGTCTTTAACAACTCAGCTAAAACTCATAATGAGAATACTAGCAATGTGTTTCAGATAGAAAACAGCAACAGCATGATTCCAGGATGCCATTATGTTTCTGGGAATTGCTCATTACTGGAGCAGCTTGTTTCTGCAACTGTAAACTAATTGGACCTATCATTCCCAGTTCAGTGTCTGCTTCCAGTGACTGTCAGACAGATTCCTACTGCATGGGGTAGATTAGCCCACAACTGCACTTCCTAGAAAAGCTGATTTAAGTAAATGCCTGGGAAACAGTTTTCCTTAGCAGAAACAAGTAGGTTATAGTGAATGGGACTTTTAAGCCAGTTTTGTGCATTGACAGGATGAAATCTATTATTGTTTCTAAAAAAGAGAACTTGATACTTTATATACTGTTTTCTTGTAAGTGCTCTTAAATTCATTACTTATCATTTTCCCAGCTCACTTACAAACTGTTGATATGAAAACCTGCTTTTCAGCAGAACAACACTAGGCAGGGTTCAGGAATGTTCAATAGTTGCACATGTGTTGCACTAAGGAGACATAAACTGCTCCTATTTTAACAAGAGCTGATGTATACTGAGGCACTTTCAGCAACCTCTGAGAAGCCCAGAAAGTAAATGGAGTAGCAAAACACAAATGGTTCTGGATGATCCTTGATGGAAAATGAACATAAATATAAGACCAAAATGTGACTGCCTGGTCAGGAAATGAAAGCTCTTCTCTAGTTCCATGTCATCAATACGATATTCCTTAATCACCTGAGACAGTGTCAGAGACCTGTCCTAGCACGAAGGCTTTGGCAGTTCTTCTCTATGATCTCACTGTGTTGCTTCTGGGAAAGTCATTACTGTCAGAGAACTGCTACAGAAAACAAGCAAAGGACTGAAAGGATCTGTAGGTAAGGCCTGAAGTTGTCTGTCCAGGATTGTATTGGCTGGGGTACTGGGGTGCACTGGCAGCTGCTGCTGCCACACGTGGTGGATCACTGAGGAAAGAGTTTCAGCTTCCATCAGTATATTGCATGTCCCTTACACCTGACATTTCTACATTAACATACTCATATGTAATCATGAAAACTGTGCAGAATAGAAGAAAACATTTTTAAAAACCATTCAGCTAAGGTTGTTGAGCAGATGACTGGCAAAAGGTCAGTATCCAAACTCCAGCTGTGCTGCCCCCACCACAGAGAATTTTTTCCTCATTTATGTTGTACAAATGTCTTTACAGTATACCAAATTCTGCAGCCTAATTTCTGGCGGGTATGGTGGAAAAGGTACCTCAGGTAATGTGTGTGTTGGACTAAAACTGCATGAAAATAAAGGTTTGTGAATTCTATACTTGGGTGTTTTCCATCAGTGCAGGGAGCTCTTGCAGAATGAATAGTACTGCCTGTTTGGCTTATTCATTGTCCAAACCGCTGAGTTTGTGCCACTCAGTGGCTGTCACCTTTTCCATTTCCCTTCTCTATTAAATTAGATATAATTCACTCACCATCACTCATATAACTCTTCTAACAAACAGAGAGAAGAAAAATAGTCTGTCCTGCACACTGCAAAGAGATTCTGTTTCCCTAGTGCTTCCCTCTAGTTGTGGCCAAATCACTTTTCTTGTCAATGACAGAAATCTCATTCCATTAATTAAGATCAAAACGACCTCCCCAGAAAAGATCTGGGTAGATCACGTTTCCAGAAACGGACAGATCCTTGCTCAGTAATACCTCACACCTCATATAATCATAACCTGAAATTTATTTTTGCCTCCAGGAGATTTTTAGACATTGAAGCCCGATGCCCAAGTGCCACCTTGTGGACAAAATTACTTCTTTTCTGTCCTCACCTGGATACTAAAATTTCTCCTTCCATCAAGACATGAGCTACAGAAGCCTCTAAGGAAGAGAACTAAATCAATTTGTTTTAAATTAATCTCTATATATCTAGCTCTGCATATAGATACTTTTGCTTAAAAAAAATTTAGACATAGTCAATGTGCACATCTATTGCTCCTTGCCACCATAACTCCTGCTCTCACAAAGGGCTGACAAGTGTAGCAGGAACAGCTTCTGTGGCAGGCATACAGAATGCCAAGAATTAAAAGCCATTCTGTGCAGCAGCTGGAAACTCATTTTTCTGAGAAGGAATTCTTTCTTCCAGCTAGCTGTTGTCACTGTCAACTGCAGAAGTAGTTTTTACTACTAGTGTTTTCCTCTAAGCTTCTGAAAGAGGCTGTTTTTTTGCTAAGTCGTATATTCCTGCTAGGATCCATGGTATGGGGTTTGGAGGAAATGGGAAAACCTAGAGATCCTGAATGACTGACCTGTTCAAGCTCAATACATTAATGGACTTTATTTTGTGAACATAGGCAGGTACAGGAATAACAGCAATGAATGGGAAATAGATGTCTGAAGACTTAATGCATGTGGATGTGTTCAACTGAGCAAGATAAACTCTTGTCCACCAAGCCCATGAATGTTTGGGCCACAAGAGTTTTGTAGGAAGATGCAACAAACTCTCCATGGGACATTTTTAATACAATCTACCCCAAGAGTGTTTCTTTCTAATAATGACAGCTGATAGATAACTCAAATGTCATGGCTGAAGTCCATCACTACAGCTTATTTTGAAAGTAATTCTATCTCAAACTGTAACTGTTCAAATGGAGGTCCTCTTGACAGTGAGACCGTGCTCAATCACTAGTAGTGCTCAGCATGAATGTTGTCCCTGAACATGGAAATTTCTCTGCTCTTCACTACCAATGGCAACACTGTTACTGGGTGGACATATAACACATATAATATGGTTTCTAAAAATGGATGAAAATAATATAACATACACAACTACTATATATCAGTCCATATATATAAAACATAGTGGAGTTGCACAGTGACTCATTTAGGTCTTAGCCACTAGGCGGTAGTATAAGATCAAGTCACACAAAAATGGTAGTTTTTGTATTAATTTTGTAGCGAGCTTCTAAACACATGCCAGTGCCATAAGAAATGCTGTAAAATATTTTTCTGTTTCCTTATCAAAACAGCAAGATGCTGAACACAAATATGTCTCACAAGATTCACTTAACAATGGATCAAACATGTTATTTGAAGCTGATGAGCCACAGAGACAAAGGGTACATATAACTTCCCCATCTTTTTCCCTCACCTTATCTGTTTGGGGTTAGTAAGGTTCATTAAATACAGTTTAGTCATTGTCGAATCTTAATTAGAATAAAAATCTACAGTATGATCAAATTCTTTACACTGCCATCAATCTTACACTGGAGCTGAATTAGGTGAACTAGCTATAGGGTAAGTTCCTCTTTACACAGAATCACAGAAAGGCTGAGGTTGAAAGGCACTGCTGGAGGTCATCCAGTGCATGCCCCCTGCTCAAGCAGGGCCACTTAGAGCTGGCTGCCCAGCATCATGTCCATTTGGTTTTGAGTATCTTCAAGGATGGATACTCCACAACCTCTCTAGGCAACCTGTGCCAGTGTTCAACCACCTCAGGGTAAAAAAGGAATTCCTTGTCTTTAGATTTCCTGATTTTTTTATTTTTTTTTTTATTTTTTTTTTTTTAATCTGTGCCTATTGCCTCTGCTAAAAAGGTTATGCCAAACTGAATTTGGGTAAGGAACAAACAGACTAGGTATGTAGCATTTTGGCTCCTTTCCACACACGTGAAACAACCAGATCTTTCTGCAGCACTACCTGAGAGACCTGAATTCACATTTTTATGAGATCTTCATCTAATGTTCTTCTGTTCTACCAGGTGCTATAGCTACTTCTGAAATACCTGGGGCTATTGTTTATTGTAGCACTGTGCTGGAATCTCTATCTTGGATTTATTTTTTGTTGATGGAGGAATGCAAGGAGATAATCAGGAAAAAAAGCCTTTTTCTAGATTTTCATAATTTAAGACTATTTTCTCTGCTGAGAAGAGGAATGCAGTACATTATTAGGAAGACTAAAAAGTTTTCCTCAAATTATCCTTATTTTGCTAAGAAAAGGCTGTTTCCCTTACAGTATATTTTTCAAATTTTTTTTTCAATGGTTGCAAACATCCTTATTAATGTACATTTTGTACACTGCTGTGTGCATTCAGAGTATTGTAAAATGAATTTTAAACCAAAACTGGACATAAGCCATAAAGCCCAAAGTGAAACAGTAAGGTGTTTTAATCTCAGGGTTTGTTTTAGCCTGTTACACAGAGAGGAGCCAAAAGCTACATGAGATTGTGGGCTCACCCTTTTTGAAGAATAAATTCTATAAGTGTTCTCATTTGGTTGGAGTTTTGCCCTTTAAATACAAACAAATTCATGAAAGTTGATGCTCTTTAATTCTGAAGTCTATATAATGGTATGCATAAACTAGCGAGCAGGAAAACTGTAATTGTACTCCAACTAAACCTACCTTAGTCTTAAAAAACCTTTCCCACAGATACTGATTTCTACTAGCTTATTTTCAAACTAAATTTGAACCATCCTTGAGGAATGTCTGCCAAACCAACCTGGGTTCTGTCCATTTTTAATTTTTGCACAACATTTTTGAATTGTGGGACCTGACCTCTCAGGGAAAATGGAAAGACTCCCAGCACCTCTAATAGTTCAGGATGAGGTCATTTAGGCTAATATGTAAAAGACTTTTTTTTCATCTCTTTTCATCCATTTTAAGTCTGATGCAAGTCATGAATCCTCAAGACTCATTTCCTTTTTCTTTTCTATTATTTTTGGAGAAGCTTTCTCCCATGTAACTCCTCTCACTCTGTTGAACTGTAGCATGAAGATAGATACTTTGAGGGAGGGGGAGTCTCACAAAAAAACAAAACAAAACACCCCTTTCCTTGCTTTTTCTGATGAAGAAAATTCAGTTTGCATAGGTCATGGTGTGAACAAAAAATGTGATGCTGCAGTTCCCTTTGCCATGTGATAATATAGCTATTTCCTGGGTTTGTAGGTATTGATATATTACACGAAAAGGCTTGTGACTCTTTCCATAAAATAATAAAATTAAACCCTCGCATCTTAATATATTACCCTGAAAACTCAAAGAGTCAATAGTTATTTTAGGAGGCTATCCAAAGGTTAAACAGATAAATTCAAAATTATGGTCATAAATAATCCAAACAATGACCAGCGGTAGAAACAGATGGTGCTTCTGGAAAGGCCCAAACTGTTTCCACCCTTAATTCAATGTAAACCTCCTGTTTGGAGCTCTGTAGCTGAGGTTCTTTGTGCCTGCCTTTAAATGCATAATTTCTTCAAAGGTGAGACTTGTGACACAATGTGTGTAGCTTCTCTAATCACAAACAATGCAAAGCCCCTGTATGCATGATTTACAGAAGAATTGAGACAGTTGTCCCGAAATCAGAGAGACTGGCTATGGAGTTATGCAATTTGAAACTGAAAATAACAAGCCTTTTCAGTCTTTGTTTCCACTGCTGTTTGCTTATCATTTGTAGCACGGATCAGTTCCTGTTAATGGCATTGCATTGTCAGTTTAACTTGCTATTACAGATTACTCCATGTCTGAAAAGTATAATAAATTTTGATACCCACTGTTGATATTCCTATAGGTTTTTTTTTTCTAGTACAGCTTCATTTATTCTGGTCCCCAGATTTGTCAGAATCAAACGCTTTGTGTTTGAAAGATACCACGTTACTGAGGTGAATGCTCTGAAAGAATCATCTGAGTGAAAGAACTCCAGTAACACAGCTCTGCAGGAGCTGGGTCTTTAGGCAACATGAGGTTTACCTGAATGATGATGCACTCAGTAAAGGAGCAGATCAGGCAGTGGTGGTATCTTCCAGCAGAACTATTTCCAGCTATTGGAATTTTTTTTTCCTTGCCAGTTCCTGTCAGAAAAAAAAAAAAGTGGGTGTAGGTTTAATGTTAGGATGTGTTCACTGGCAAGTTCTTGCCAAAAATCCTCTGTGGAACAAAAAAAATCATTATATCATAATAATTTTAAAGAATTATGTAAAATAAGTGCAGGATATGCTCACTCCATGCAATTTATTAGTTCCTGTTCTTCATCAATCTTTCAGTCTCTTCTGCAAGAGCTTATTTTTTACTTCCATGGTCTGCCATTCCAAAAGGAGGTAAAGTTATCCAAAGTGGGGAAAAAAATGTCTGGGAATTTATGAACTAGATACATGGAGACATAAAACATCATTAAAATCCAAAGAAATGGTGCAATAATTACAGCTTGGGCAGTAAAAGGTAGGAGTTAAAAGCACCTCCTCCTCTTTAAAAGATATACTGGAACAAAAATTCAAGAGTCAGTTGCATAAACCTACTCTTGCTCTAAAGTAGTTGATTACAGTTGTCTTTTGTCTCATTCAAGAGTCAGCAGTCAGCTGCATTTATTTATTTGATTAGCTTGTACCTATTCAGGGTATTTATAATAATTGATAAAACATTCAAGTCAGTGGATAGAGGTATTTCATACAGAACAATGCCTGGTGAGACACTGGAAAGGAGGGAAGTCTTTTTTGTAACTTCTTAGAGAGTCAAGGTAGCATAGCAACACTTGCAGCTCCAAAGACTGGATGATGTTTAATTCTTGTGGCTATGGACTTTAGGGGCTGTTTCTTGAAAAAGTTGAAAGTAAGGACCTTTCAGGATAGAAAAAGTTAATATGTTTTACAGAACATGGGAAAAGGGGATGAACAGAGAAAGGGAGAGAGAAAGCAAGCATATGTGAAGGAAATAAATCTGTCTAGACCCCTGGAGTACTCCAGAGAAATTAAGTTTTAAAAACTTGCCTAAGAACAGCTTCCAAATATTTGTGTAAAAGGCCTGTGTCACTAAGGCATCTGAACTTTCAGACAATACTAAATAAATGTACTTTCACAATATTTTAAAGGAGAGGGAACTGAGCTACAGGGGCAGTGAAAGCCTGATTTCCATTTGCCTTCAAGTAGGCTTGTATCATTTCAGGGCCATGGATGTGAGAGAAGGCACTTCATGTTCACACAGCAAGAGAGAAATGGAAGATGTGAGCAGCCTCCAGCTTGTACCTGGTCCTTGTTCTCTGGGGGTCAGCTGAGAGTGTCAGAAATGGGACCCAGCATTGTGTATATGTAAAGCAGTGTGCCCTTCAGAGACTGAGCTGCTGACTGACACTTCTGTTACCCCACACATCCTTATCAGTGTGTACTGGCCAAATATTACCCATTGCTGTGCTAGTCCTTGTCGCTTATGTCACTGTTCATCGTTAGCTCTTTATGAGTTAGTGGTGCAGAATTAACAGCATGACATACTTGCTCCCCCTTTGAAGCAACACCTCTGGATGAAAACTGGACTGGTCTAATGGCTGCGTGGACATCAAGTTCCTCTGAGAATTGAATGAGGTGGATTTTCTCTACAAGAATTATTAACTTCCAAATGCTTCAGGGCAAGATGCAATTACAGTGTCTTCCTGCACATCTCAGAGCTTAACAGAGCATTTGGTGTTCAGAGAATGAGTAATTTCTGCTACAGGAGTGACTTTCCTGAGGGTTCTCTAAATTGATGTGAGCTTTCCTAAGCAGTTGGTATGCTATTGCTAAGTTTGCCTTAGACTTGTGCGCAGTAGGGCTTTGTCTCAAGTTATGCTCCTGTGCACTACTGACATAGAAATATTTCCTAAAAATGTACTGGCAAGTCAGAATGATTCAGGGCATCAGTGGCATCTTGAGGCAGAGCCAGGCACTCCAGCATCTTCTCGCTCTGTATTCTGGGAGCTGGTCCTGAGATAGCATGTGGTCTGCTTTGCCTGAGTTGCCTTCAGAGTCTGTGAATTCTTCTGTTCTTTGGGGTTCTCTCATTCCTGGTGGGTACTCAACACAGTTGATCCAGAGAACTGAATTTTAGTCACTGATGATGGCTTTCTTTTGCAAGGTTATTTATGTATAGATATCTTTATATGTAGATTTAAACACATGTCACAGGATCACAGAATGGTTATGTTTGGAAGGGACCACAGTGGGTCATCTGGTCCAACCTTCCTGCTCAAGCAGGGTCATCCTAGAGGACATTGTACAGGATTGCATCCAGGCAGTTCTTGAATATCCCCAGTGAGGGAAACTCCACAACCTCTCTGGCCAATCTGTTTCAGTGCTCAGTCACCCACACAGTAAGGAAATTTTTTCTCATATTCAGGTGGAACTTTCTGTGCATTGGTTTCTGCCCATTGCCTCTTGTTCTACTGCTTGACACCACCAAGAACAGCCTGGCTCCATCCTCCTGACACCCTCCAGATACTTATAGACATTGATGAGGTCCCCTCTCAGTCATCTCTACTCGAGGACCAACAGGCCCAGCTCTCTCAGCCTTTCCTCCTAAGACAGATGCTCCAGACCCCTCATCATCTTTGTCACACTCCACCACACCCGCTCCAGGAGCTCCATGTCTCTCTTGCACTGAGGAGCCCAGAGCCAGACACAGCACTCCAGATGTGGCCTCGCCAGGGCTGAGTAGAGGGGCAGGATCAGGTCCCTTGACCTGCTGGCAATGCTCTTCCTAATGGACCCCAGAACACCACTGGCCTTCTGGGCTGGCTCATGTACATATGTAGAAATATAGATTGATACCTGTTTCTCCAGTGGAAAAAGGAAAAGGAAAAGGAAGAAGAAATAATGAAAGAAGCAGAAATATTTCAATAAATGATGAAAGATCAGATTCTAGTTTAGCGAAAGCCAACTCTATCCTGATGATAGTGAAGACTTTGCAGCAGCAGGAAACATCAGGCTTTTGTTTCACTTAATCAGTTAAAAGGTTTTGAACAGCACATTTCTCTAGATATTCTTCCAATATAAAGAGGCCAGTAAATGTTTAGCTTTTCTATGCAAAAAGACAACTGCGTCCATACTTTGAACCTTATCTTTCCACTGCCCACTCTCTAAGCAGAAGCATCTTAGAGAGTTTTCAGTGTCAGTACATCACTCCTGCATCTCTCTGGCTTCTAGTATTACTAAAAATATTGAATTGTTACTGCTACTTTCATACAAGATGTGGAACTGACTGTTCTTTTCATTAAAATGCAAAAAAAATATTGAACAAAGACCAAGTAGGGAGAGTTTCTGTTCTGCCAAGTAGGAGAACTTAATACATGTTAAGCAGACTTGTTTGCAAAAAATTATTCCAGCTTTAATCAAGAACTAGTTTCAGTGATGTTTTCACAAACTCTTGTGCCAGCACTCTTATGGAGAATCATATGTGTCATTCTTATTTTCTGACAAATGATGACTTTAGGGCTATCTCAAAGGTATTTGAGTTCTCCTGTTTATAAATATTTTGATCACATAAACAAGGTTATGATACAGATGTTAAATTAGTATGAGCATTTACAGATGCAACCAGTACAGTTATCTCAAAATTATCTTTGGGTAAAAAAATAGAAAAAGAAAGACTCAGTTGAAAATTAGGCTAGAAAAGAGCTTTCTTCTAGTGTAGCTTCATTAATTCAATGGAATTACATGGAAATTAATAAGTTCAGCCCAGTCCTCATGCAATTAGAACAGAATCACAGTTCCCACACTTCTGCTGATGTCAGAGTTACAGCTGAAACAATTCCTGCATGAGATAATTTGTAAGTTCCATGAAAGCTGTGCTTACTGATTCAGCACTACATTTTAAGTTTACAAATCCAGTGTCAGAAATCAATGGCATAATGTTCTTACAGTAATCTAGGGAAAAGCCTTTTCTAAACCTAATGTACATTGTATTTATTCCTAAAAATCTCATCAGCTAATCCTTTGGAAATAAACTCTTGTTCTATAGATGTCATGTATTTCCCTGCCTGTGTTTTCAATTCAAATGAATGCTTCCTTTTTTGAATTCTCCCACAGAGTATCTTTTACCACTCTGAAGCCAAAGAAAAACAGTTAATCTTCCAGGAAGATGGGAGACTCCTACGCAGAGCTCATAATGAACACGATGTCTGCATGTACCACACACCTCCAGCTGTGTACATATTGCACACAGGTCATGTAAGTTGCTCTCAACAGCCTTACACACAGGAGCCAGTCTGCTACAGAGAGTCCAGTCATGGATGATGCTTGTAAGCAAAATTAATCTGGTGTGGATTCTGTTTGTAGAGTTCAATGGAGTTTGGATTTTTCTCATAAAAGATCCATACAAGATTTGACACATGATCTCAGTTAAAAAATAGAACTATCATCTTTATCCTGAGAACTCTGAACTCTAGTATTGTTTAACCAAAATCACCAACAATATCTTTCTTATATGTCCATAAATGTTCTATTGCAAAAATGTGTCACTTATTTTTTGTGTGCTGGAGATTTCTGCAATCTATTACCACAAGGGCCTTTTTTTTCGCTAATGCAGCTACATTTCAGCCATCTGTTTATTTCATGGAACAGTCAGGGACAATTAAAACTGCACAACTCAGACAAAGAACAGGTTAACAGATGAATTCTTTTCCACAAAAATAATCTGAAGGTATTTTGGAAAATATGTATGTTCACCTGTACATGGAGAGTCATGCAAACCTTTTAATTTTAGGACTCTGTAAGGAAGCTCCCAGCAGTGCTCAGGAATGATTCTGTTTGCACACCTTACCAAGCATTAACTGACCCTCTGGCTGGACTTTTGGTAGTGCAAGCACTTGCCCTGGCTGTTAAGCTACTGTGGCTCTCAGGAAGACAGGGTCTACCACAAATTACTGGATGATTTTTTCACCAAGGCTGGTATTTTTTGCTAACAAATAATAAATAATCACTGTCCCACAGAAATGCTGAAAATCCCATATGGTATAGAAATAGAAGAACATACCAGGTCGATGCTGAAATTTGACTACCTTTCTAAACATGCTAAACTTTGTGATTACAGGCAATCAAACTGGTCAATTCTCTTGAAAATTTAGTTGTACAGCTCAGCCGATGTACTGTCCCCTTGAGAACAATTTCACTGAGATTTTCTCAAAAATGGCACAGATGATCTACCATTCCCTTTGTCACCTATTAAATGCAGAAGCAAATTCAGACTCAATGCTAAAACTTTATTCTCTGCTTAATGATCATTCAAATTCAGAATCTTGGTTTGGGCATGTCTCTAAATGGACAAGTTAGTCACACAACTAGTACCCCTCTGAAGGGTCATCAGTGCAATAACTATCAAGTAATGGTGCTCCACAATGCTGCTTCATTGTCCACCATCAGCTGTGACACCTTGTCCTTAAAATGATTTCGCATCACTGCCACAAAACCCTACAGGAACCAATAGGAATTGAAGATTTAGTGGAAGAAATCTTATTCTTCATTGTTTGACAGTAAAAACTGCACTTAACTCTAATAATTTTCCTAATGGCTTAACTTGCCAGTTGTGGCATGTATCAAAACTAAGCTACTCAGAGTGATTGCCAAAATTAACAAACTATGACATCACTCAGTTTTGAAAGAGAGAATTGAAACTCTGCTTGCAGCAGAAGTCCAGACAATTAAAACATGCATTCCGGATAGGACCACAACATTAGCATGCATCTTTGTGCTAGCTCAGAAGCCTATCTTTTAAAATAAGTTATGTATCCATCAGAGGAGTCAGTGCTGAACCTTGTTCCATGTTTAAATTCCTCTCTATCAGGCAGCTTAGAAAGCCGAATGCTCACACTTCAGATTTGGCCAAAAATAATGAAAATACAAGAGATAAAATAAAGCTTAGTGATATATTTGAGTAAAAAAGGGCCTCATATAAAATGTGGTCAGCTTGGCTTATGTTATACTCGAAGCATAAGTGAACCTGCTAAACTTCTTTAGTTATTCTTTTTGCATGCTGTTCTTCATATACTATGAAAGGCATTTATGATATATATTGTCATTTCAAGTGTTCTTGCCAAGCAGTTTCTGAGTCTTTTCATAAATTTAAAAGGACTACATAGCAGTTCAGCACATTTAATAAACATACTTTATATGGAAATAACTTTTTGGATAGTAGTAAGATACATTTGACTGTAGAAAGCTCTGCTTTAGCTTTGCAAAAGCAAGTTAATCATAATCTGATTTAGTACCTTATGCTAATGATAACTTAAATACAAATGAAAGCATAAATTAGATGCACTGATAGTCCCTTACTGCACTTTAAAGACTGTAGATAAGTTTGGAATGCACTCAGAGACAATATCTTAGTGAGAACAGAGTAATATTTAAAAAAAACAATCTAAGTTTGCAGAAGTGATGGGCTAAAAATGCACTATGTTGCCATGGGACACAGAATATGGAAGGATTTAGACAAAGAAGTGAAACACGGAGTAGGGGAAAAAGAAGGACACTCACTTCAATTCTCAGCTTGAAACTGATCCCTTGTGCTAACTTTGGTGAAAAGAGATGTGTCTGTTTGTCACAGGAATGTGACAATTAAATTTCCTGGGCAATTAAAGTCACCTGGTTTGCACTGGGTGAGGGAGCTCAGCTGCAATGCAGGAAGGCCTGACAGAGCAGCAGCTGTGGTAAGGTCCCCCCATCCTACTGGCTGTCTTCTCCTCAAAGCCCCATGCAGCAATGCTTGTGCATGCAGTGATTTTCTAGCACTGCCTCTCCCACAGCAAGATTAAAGCTCTCACCCTGTGGCTGTTGTGATCCTGGACGTGCCCCCTCATATGATACTTTTTGAAGGGGATCATTCACAACATAGGACAGAAGTTATGAAATGGCAGCAGAAGGAGCAAAGCTGCTTGTTCCAGATTGACTGTTGCTAAGAAAGGATCAGAGAAGATGTAAACAACAAAGACTTGCAGTTGTCTCTTTATCAATAAATGCAATCATTACTTATTATTTACATGATGGGCCAAACTATACTGGGCATTGTACCTTGAGATGTGCCACATTTTTATGTCTTCCTTTAATCTGCTGCAATTTCTTTTTAAGTGTCATGCTCAAGTGTTACTGTATGCTTTGCCTCCTGCCTTGTTGCATTCCCAAGGCTTGATTAAGCAAGTTATAATCCTTTAGAAGATGTCTACTTAAAGCTTAGTAATGCCAGAATGTCTTGCTTTCTTATGTACTCAGGCAATGCTGGCAGATTTCTAATGTTTATTTTCTAACGCTGAGTAAAAAGTATTAAGTGCTTTTTCTGGATGAGTCTTCATCCCACCATTTTTCTCCCAGACCTTTTGTAAAAGTCTCATTACAAGAGGGTACTGGGCATTCATCCAGGTTTAGCTGTACTTCTTTGTGAACTGCATAAAAGGGAAGTGGGGACTTTACAGTATGCACCACTGCAAAACATTCTGTTGTGCTGTTTAGATACACATTAATTAATCAATTCTCTTTGTTAGAATTTATGCAAAATCTAAAGGTTACTCAGAATATACTACTTCCCTAGGGATTTGTATACTACTGCAAATAGGAAATGGTCTTGTTCAGTTTTTACAAAGACCTCCCACCAGATGTCCCCCTTTCCCCACCAAAATGATAACAAAAGACTATTTAACTGTACCATTTAAGCCCCTCTGTAGTGATTCCATTCTTCATTATGGTACATATCCTGTAAAATTAATTATCATACTTCCACTTTGACACAAATAGCAGCTGCTTTTATGCATGATGCCATAATATCCTCAGCCTGTGGGAAGAGCACATAATCTCAAAGTGTGCTTTACACCTAGAGAGCCTGAGCCAGGCAGAGCAGATCCCTCCCTGCCTGTCTCACAGTGCATGAGAAACAATGGGACACTTCAGGTGCCTGTTTTCCACCTCTGGCAATTACATGCGCTCACTGGGGTGGATTTTAGTCATATATTTTTAGAGAAGCGAAAGAAACACACAGGGTGTATTTAAGTCTTTTGACCTACTCATTAGGAAGTTTTGACACAGCAAAGCAAAAATATTTCAGAGGCTTCAAAAAGTAACAACATGAAACTCAAATGGGCATTGCCATAAAGGTAGCGTTTCTGAGTGTCCTTTTATTAACGTGCTTGCTGGCACACTGGTCATGAAGGGGCACAAAACAGCCTGAAAAATTTTGGTTGCACTTTTCAGCCAGATTTGATTTCACCCATGGCTGCAACAATAAAAATCACTCTTTCAGATATAGCCATCTTTCTTTCTCTGCATACACCTGTTTCCACTCATTCTGACAGTTTAGTACTTAATGTGGAAAGGGCAGCAGGGCCTGACCATAAGATCATGCTTACATTCCACAGAGTCCGAGACAAACAGGAGAAATGAGTCCATGGCACTTCTTTAATAATGAACACAGAATAATGGGATATTTCTGGTGCTTGAATTCTAGACATTGACAACTAAATGTGCACTCTTATAAGCAGAAGTGTGCTTGTTTGATATCTTGCCAACTAAACTGCGAGGCAAGATGCAGAGAATTTATTCTCTGGCACTGCTGGTCACAGTGTGAGCCAAACCCAGAACCTCAGTATCATATGGGGCAAATTGGTTGAAGGGAGTTGAGAGCCCATGATGAACCTAGCCAGTTTTTAGATGTGATGGAGAATAGAATAGTATGTGCAAGCCACAGATTGTAGATTAATCCGTTTTTCCTACAAGCTGGAACCTCTGTGTACCAGGAGAGATTAGAACTGTAAATACCACTCCCCAACCCTTCTTTACCCCATAAAAACACCCCAAACAGCAAATCCACCCAACAAAGAAACAAAAAAGCACCCTCCAAAAACCCAGTTGCAAAAAATTAGGAGCATGTATACAATGAAGTATCTTTACTTTCTCTGTATCCCAGCTACTTATGCATATAGGAGAATTAAGAATATTTCTTAATATTCCACCTTTTGTGACGTTTACACTGTCCTTGTACATGCCTTAACACTGAGGAGGTCCATCTGTTAAACACATTGGATGGTTCAAGTGATTAAATAACAAACAGTGGGGACAGCTTGACTGACATAATCTATTTAGAGACTCAAGGTATAAGGAGCAATCTTGCAGGGTGCTTATCTGCCAAATCAATGGCCAATGGTACTGGGCACAGATAGTATTTTACAGGCTTAACCTCATAGTTCCCTTCTCACTTTCTTCATTTGTAAAATCTGACTAAACTCAAAAGGCTATATGAGGAGTAAAAAGGAAAAACCTGGTTTATGAAAGGATTTACTTCAGCTATTAAAAATAAATAAATTCCCAAACCTCCACTGCAATTGAAACAGACATTTCAAATATTCTAAGAGAGGCAACTACTCAGTTGTAACTCTAATGATTATGATAGGAGCTTATGATTTGTACAAAAAGTCCTATAATTACTTGGAAAATCTTATTGGATTTTGCAATAAGGAAAAAAGGTATTTTCATGCTTTCCAGGTTTAGGATAAACCTAATTGATTTATGATTAACATGAAGGCCTAAGCTTATCTTCCAAATACATTGTATTTCACAGAGAAATGAGGATGAAGGCATTTTTCTCATTTCTGTTGAAATGGGGTATTATCAAGGCAGAACAATCAGGAGCAATGCTGATGAGAGTTCCTACTAGATGAAGACTTGTCATCATTCATGCTAGATTCAGGTCCATCTGTTCTATGGCAGAAGAGAGATGAATGGGAGGTCAAAAGTCTAAAGAATAACATGAAGAAGGTTTTTAAAGGACACAATTTAGAAAGTAACACAATTATGGGAAACCAAGTCCACATCTTCCTGTCAGTTCTCTACAAATTAATTAAGCAACACTGATCAATAGGCATTTCTTGGGAACTAATGGGAGTTAGAGGTTAATAGTCCAAATTTGTGCCCTAGATCAGCGGTTCTTGTCAGCTTCTCATGCCATAGAAGGACTCCAGACCAAGGCTCTCACTGTAATTCAGATTAAAAAAAAAAGGGTGCAAATATATTCTAAATTTTTGAAAGCTGTATCAATAATGGCACAATAGTTATTCCTAAAGGGATGTAGATCTGATCCTGAGAAACATCAAGACCAAACAATTCCCATCAAGGCCTCTGGAACTCTGTTCCTCAGTCGCTGATAAAGGCTCTGGCAAGTCTCACTGAACCACACCCTCAGTTTCATGACTTTGGTAGTCCAGTTTGGATAATAACACAGAAGATAACTACATCTTCAGGCACTTCAGGTATCCTCAGTCTCCATGAATACTGCAATCAAATCAAAGCAGTGGATCAAATTTAGCACTGGACTCATCTCCAGAAACTCTTGCATTACACTCAACCCTTGCCAAAAAACGTCTCTTGCAAGGTTAAGCAAAATCATATTGCTTTAGAAAAGGTAAAGAAAAAGTTCCAGTGGCCTGGTGAGTGCTGGAAAAGGCCTGTCCCTTCACTAGACTTGTTGGCTTGCATTTTAAACATCTCTCTGGGGTACTGAATAATTTTGCAGCCTCCTGCCTTGTTCAGCAGCAAGGACAACTCCTTGCAGGAGTAAGATGTATGAAGAAATATGTGTGAATCAACTGTTAGGGAAGGATAAATGTGACTCTGACCATCCCATCTGACAGGATGAAACAAGCAAATAGTTGCTATCCCTATGTATATCTGAGCCCTTACTCCCTCCCAAGGCTGGACATGTCATCGGCAGCAGGATAGCCAGCCATTCCATGTGTGTATGGCTGGCTGAAATGCTAGTCAGCAACCTGGCATTAAGGATTTGTGTTCAGGGTGTCCAAATTCCAGACATTAGCTTAACCCTGACTAAACTGCCAGTCTGACTCTCAGTGGCGTTGATAACAGCATTGGCAGTGGCTCATTTCTCCAAGACTTCCTCTGAAGCTTCCCTGCTCCCCTCCCATCCTGGGTTGATTCCTGGCAGTGTATAGAAACCAGCAATTTCATGAGGTTGTTTTAAACACTACTCCTTATATCTAAAATCTTTCTCTTGTTAGCTTTGCTAAAACACATGGCACTCAAGTCCCAGGTGCTTTCTAAATGGCTATCAATGCACCTACACTTAAAGGGCAAATGTAAAAAGGAATAAACTGAACACATATATCACATACCTTTTAGGGCTCAGACTTTAAAAAGCAGAAGCCTAATCTTTGGAATTTTTCAGTATAAATAACTCAGCCTGTTTATTCAACTCCAGAAAATGTCTTCCACACTTTTACATGAAATCCTCTCTAGCTAGTGCTCTGAGGAGAAAAACTTCTCAACTTTCCACACTATCATTTGCAGTTTTCAATGTATCAAAAGCAAAGGTAGCCTATTAAGAAAAGTTATTTCAGTGTATTGCTGTTTTAAAAACAATGAGAAATACAAGACACTGTGAGAGAAGGTTCTGCTTTCTTGAAAAATTAATTATTTCATAGAATTCACCTTGTCCATAAATGTTGCTTTTTTAAAGAATGATCTTCTTGACTGCTCCAATTTGAATTAAAAAAATCAAGATGGTAGCAACAAAATAACACAGAGGTGGTGTCAGCCTGCTCTGTCTGTTCCATATCTCCAGAAGGATTGGAATTATAGCCACTGAATAAGGATATAGAGGCATACATAATGCACTTTACTGAATGTTGATCCCTGCTTATTTTTCAGATGTCACTAGACAATGCATGCACGATGTTTCAAGAGTGCAAAGTATGGTTTGAAAAGTTGCTAGTATTTATTGTTAAGACATTCTCTAAGCTAGTATACAATGAGATGGAGAAACTCCTTTAGGAAAGTTGTACATGTGTCCAATTTTACGAGTACAGCAGACACTCTAAAATAAATGCAGTTCAAACCTTTCTAGTTAACATTGTTACCATGCAGAATGTCAGGAAAGGACACTTTATTTGCTGCAAGTTACATCCAGTCAGCTGCATGGACACTGCCCTTTACAGCCTCTCTCTTGATTGATAAGATGCATAGGCCTTAACAACATACATTCTTAATTACAGCCAACCTCAAATGAGGATGGAGAGCAGCAAGGGAGGTAATCTTTATGGACACCTCTCATGTCATATAGCCCAGTGTAAAGAATGACAGATAGCTGTACTCCCAGCTGAAGTGAGCTTCATGCAACTGTGATTTCTGAAGAATTGGGTATTTCATTATGAAGTATGCATCTATTAGTAAAACTTAGTAGATAAAATAATAAAAACTCTTAAAATACAAAAATGGAATTGGTTAGATTCGGTTTCCCTTCTGCATACATGGTTAATATAAGATAAACAGTAATGTTTGGTGTCCAGCTTAATAAATACATTGACATACTAAGTCTGTATAAGGTGAATGTGTTAGATGTTCTCAAATGCAGCAGGGTGAATGTTCTTTAAAACTTCTGCTGATCCTCTAAGATTTTGCTCTGGGAAAGAAGATGTGAAGCAGCAAGAGAAATAAGGGATCACTTTGGGCTTGTAATAATCCTGTGAATTCTAACACCAGTGGGTGTTATGCTTTGCTTTTCTACTCCTACTCCTGAAAAAACTCTTTGTTATTCAAAATACTCTGACATGGTTTAGCATAAATGATAGATTTATTATGCCTTCCTCACGTAATTTTTTTTTTTCTGGGGGGGGGGAGGGATGGGGTGGTGGGGATGAAATTCCAGTTTTCACCTTATTATTCAAAAGTATGGTCAGGAATCTGAGGAAGCACTGGTACTCAGGAACTGAATTAGAATTAGGATTCTGTGCTTATGACTTCTCTCTGTGCCTTTAGGGAAATCTCTACTTTATTTTCCCTATGCATAAAAGTCTACATATCTGCCAATTTTAATTAGATGGAGTACAACACCTTCTGGATTCTAAGTGCCAAGCATTATTATAATCTGTGACCTTCAGCTAATGAAGGAGTGTCCTGCTTTCACATAAAGCACGTCAGGTATTAGATTGTGATACAGTTGGAGCGCTCTGTGCTTCTGACACAAGCTGTGCATAACCCAGTGTGTTGGTAAATCCTTGCTCACACACCTGCACAACACTGCTGAGGTTTGTAAAGATACGGTGTTTGGTGCAGGTCAAGGGGGTGCATGTTGTGATGTTTATATTCAGCTTATGCAAAGTCAAAGGCTTTTACAAAAAATCCTGTGACAGATTTCAAAGTAAAGGAGTATGATAACCTCTGCTTTAACATATCTCAAATTACAAGAGCAAGTGCAGATTTGGACATGTTGGAAGAGAAGTTCTGCTCTGCTGGTGAAAACTAAAATAATTTAAATAATATGCTCTGATATGGCCTTGGGACCTCTTGCAATTTCCATGGAGAGTTACTAATTCTTCTTTATTTCTATCACTTTTTCATAGTTAAAAGATTTTTTTCCTTTTCCCCTAAAGCTCATAATGTGGTAAAGAAGCTGCCAGGAACAGTTAAATCAGTGTATAAATCCTCAGGAGAAAGAGTCCACCACACATTTTGCATATCTCAGGGGTTCAAGGACAGTGGGCAGGAATATGATCTGTTTTACAATAATTTAAACTATGACTAATTTGACTGAACTCACCGGCATTCCTCCAGATGTCAGTTAGAATAACAGAGAGCAGAGTGTGGCTCAGGAAGTGAAAAATAAAACAGAAGATCTGTGTCTTTCACCACTGATGCTGTAACTTGTGACAGAAATCTTCTCTGAAGCAGCGATGTGCTGGTGTTCCAACCATGCTGAATTCATTTACTTTGGCAGTTTCTTGATTGTTCCACTGTCTATTTATTTGAAATGGAAACCAAGTCATGTTGCCTGCTCCTTCTCCCGGCGTATGATTACACAATACATCTTCCATTTTTTGCAATCAATCACTCACAGTGCTATTTTCCCATTGTGCACCACATTACCTGGCTTTTGGAGAGGTTTTCATCTGACCACGAGTGTAAAGGAAAAAGTTAAAAATAAGAGAATGTGTCTATGCATTTGCAAAGTGTGAAGAATGTCTAAGTTGTTCCATGCATTTGCTGGGTCATTTACTGACAGGTGATTTGGAACATATGCTTCTCAGACATTCAGTGTCCTTCTCAATTTTGGGTGTAAGAGCCAGAGATTTTACTGTCAGATAAGCAAACCCTGTTTTTCAAAAAGTCAGGACCTGTAATTTTTATAGACACCTCCTAGTTGGCTAGGCACAATCCCTGTAATGTGGCTGTTCAATATCAGAGGCAGAGAAGCCAAATGTTTGGTATTGTCTGGATTTTATTTAAATCATTCTGCAGTCAAATAAAGTTAAAAAAAAAAAAAAGAAGTAAATAAGTGACAATTCACATCTAATGAAGTGTATGCAATACTTGTTAAACTAGATTTCAAATGGAAAGAAAATGCATCAGAAGAATGTTTTGTTATAAAGGTAACTTAATCTAATTAAAATATATTTTCTCTCTTCTAAGTTCAGAGCTCCCACATATTAGTGGATAGAGCATCCTTAGACAAGTTGATTTAGGCTTAATGTAAAGATGTACAAACTGAGATATGTAGATTAAAAAAAAGAATGTCGAAGATCAACCAGTGGAAGAGCAACAAAAAAAGTTTGAGAGATGCGAATAAAACTGAATAAAGGCCATATTTGAAACAAAGAAAGGTCTCAGATAGACAAACAAGCAGCCACTGGCTTCATCCAAATGCTGACAAAGTTTCTTTCCCTGTTGAGGCACAGCTATGTGTGCCAACATCTAAGGAAGGGCACAGATTCTGTCAGCAATTGATTTACCTTGGGCTAGTGCTTCATCCATCTATAGAAAAGCTGCAGTGAAGCTATCTAATTGATCAACTAATCCCTCAGGAAAAGTGCTTCTGTCACCAAAAGTCTGCATTCTCAGAGGGTTGGGATTTCTTCTCCTACTCCACTAAACCACTCTTCTCTGTCTCCTAAGATGGCTGCGATACCTCCCCACTGTTCATGCTGGCCCTTTGGTTCTTTCTTGACACATCTGCTAGTGTCAATCTAGTTGACATATCTGCTAGTGTCCCTTACCTATCACCTTCTCCTTGTGCCTCTTTTTTGTCTGGACTCTAGTCACTGGCTCAAGCCACTGTTGCTGTCTTCTCCTTCTTGGCCTGTTTAATTTGGTAGCACAGAAACTGACCCTACGCTCATCACCCTTAGCTTTTCCCACATTTTTTGGTCCCTTTGTACTTCCACTTGTTTTGCTGACAAAGAACTGATTCCTTAAGGGAGGAGCACTGCCTGATTTCAAGGATCTTGGGGACTGCCACTGTATGGAGGCACCATTCAATACCTTAGGCAGGGATGGTGGAGGGTTCCTGCATCATTCACCTGTGCCGACCGTGGCCACAGTTTGGCCTCTGCCTGCAGAACTGTCAGACCTTCACAAGCAATCACAAGGTACCGAAGAGCTAATTTTTCTCTATCTGGGCCTACATCCAACAACTCTCTTCTTTGACATTTAAAACTGCAGGGATTGCACACGCACACCTATTTCAACCATGGGCATAGAAGGCACCTCAGACAGAAAAAGTGAGATAAGTTTTCTGGAGAAGACTACAAATCTGACAGACTTGAGTGGAGCAAGCTGGAGACACCTCCAGAAGGCTCTTCAGGCTTAGAAGAAAAGATTTGCAGTCTTTTTGTCTGACTTCCTGAAAATGAGGGGATGGAACCTGGGGAAATGTAACTTGGGACAGTTTTGTTGCAAAGGTGAGAGCTGCATTATCATGCTTCCCAGAGCAGACAGTTTCATGTCTTACTACCGTGTTAAACTGGGTGAGCAAGTCAAATGAATAAAATGAGAACATTAAATGGAAAATTAACCAACCAAAGGGAGGACTTCTTTTAAAATGTGTTTGTGGTTAATCCCTTCTATGCTATTATCAGAGAAGACTGCCACAGCTGCAGGGTATGCACATCTCAATGCACTGACATGCTTAACTGGAAGTGAAAAAGCAAGGGGTGAAACTTCCACTGAACTGGCATCTAAATTGCACCTTATTAAACTGAAAGGTGACATCTGGAGCATATGAGTTGGGACTTGCTTTTTTCAGCATTTAAACATTCATTTGTAAAACTGGTTCTCTTGTTATTGTGTCAAAGTGAGAGATTCCCAGCCAGGTAGTTGACAGGTTAGACAAAGAGTCCTGTTCAGTAATAAAACAGTCATTCAGGTGTTCTCCAGTTTTCCCTCCAGCATTTGCACAAAGTATATGAACTGTGCTCGGGCCTGATACACTCTTTCCCTTATCTAGAATTTGATAATTATTGCTAGGGAAGTGGAGAAGAGATGTTTGGACTAGCACTAGAGTATGTGAAAGAAAGTAAGAGGGTCAATAATATTTTGCTTCTCAGGAAGGCTGGTGACATGTTCACTTTATCTATATGATTTGTTGCATTACATTAAATTGAGTGTTGCCCATACCGGTGTCTAGAATAGTGTGGTGCAGCTAAGTATGAGTTCACACTCTGTTATTTGGATGACAACTGCAAAACAGTCAATCAGTAAAGATGCAAAGTGCACTGTTTATCAAACCATTGATGTGATTTCACAGAAACACTCTGGGGAAGGGAGAATCTTACTATCCTCCTCTGCTTTCGGCCAAATGTTTCTTTTCAGACATTATCAAACAGTTAATTCCTTTCTCCTCACCTTGTGGATGACTATACATCCCTTACAGGCTTAGGATGATTCCTTCTTTCCTCTGTCTCATTCCCTCTTATCCCTAGACCTCCAGTGGCCCTAAAATTGTGCCATTAATACTCAGCCAAGCAAGACCTACACAGACTACCAAGACCAAAAAAACCCAAAACAAACCAAAACAAAAAAAAAAAGCAAAAAAACCCCCAAACCCCACAAACGACCAGCCAAAGCAAATAGTCACAATATAGTAACCAGGAATTAAAAATTGCAAGCTTTTTATCATCTGCAGTGATCTTTCCTCATCAATCCAGTATATGGACAAGAACCTGGCCACATGACTTTGGTTCAGATGTGCAGTATAAGACCGTAAAAGCACAAAAAAGACTGAAAGCACAGCAGTTCACTGGGAAAGCTTTTGTATCTCACATGTTTTGAATATCATTGCTTTTGCTGTTTGTGACTGTGCTAAGGATGCAGTTCTGCACAAAAGGACTGCCTACTGAAGTAGCAAGAGGACAGGCAGCCACCAGTAATACATTAGATACCAAAAGGTGACCTTATAGTAATGTTACATTCTCCTAAGAAATGTTGAATATGGTGCTTGAGAAAGCACTCTTAGATTATGACACTACCCAGTGATCTTTCTTACCTGATACCACTTCTGTCCAAAAAAAATATTGGTATTTGTTGTGAAAAAGCTACTGGTAATGGCACAGACATTGCCATATACAATTTGAAATGGAAATGGGAAGAAATTGTTCACTTGTTCTTTCAAAACCTGTATTTATATTGCATTTATATTTGCAACCCTATCAGCTCAGGTAGCAAGGAACACAATTCTCCCTGAATATCTGCAGGGGAATACTTATCTATATTTGACGATCACAGGACTGGGAATGCCAACACTTACTTTCTCAAATGCCAAAACCCTTTAACTGTCAGCAAAGCAAATAAAATAAATCATACATGTTGTGCTGAAGAAGTGGTATGTAAGGGGGAAATGGATATAGTGATTAGAGTTCGTACTGGAAACAATGGTAAATCTGGGTGGATGACTAACAGAATTTATAAAATATACCAGATGTAATCTTTGTTACACTTGTCCCCCAGCATACAAGGCCAGCTAGAAAAGGGAAAAATGGGTATTCAATAAGTAGTGTAGAAGAGACAGCAAATACCTTGACATAATGCCAGGGAATTTCTGGTCCTCCATCTAAACAAAGTAAAACAAGACCTCCATGTGAGATAATTGGCAAAATTGGGAACTACATAACCATCAGCTGTGAGAAAACTAACATATAGTGAACAAAGACATTTGTTAGGCAGTAATGGGAATGCCATAGTTTAAGAGGCAGTAATAAAAGGTCATGCAGAAGGTACAAAAGCTTAGGGGGAGGAGCAGTTGATCAAGTACTACAGTACAGTAGCCACCAATATGTCTTGTCCGAGTCCATGTCAAAGCATACAAAGGACAGGCTGCAATAATTTAACACAAATAAGCCCAAAAAATCTAAACAATTTAAGGAAACCTTAGACAAGTCACAAAGCAAAAAGTTATGAAATAAATGGTGGTGGATGAAAGAATAATCTAAGACAGAAACAGAATGGGAAATTTTCCACATTGCAAGATACAAAGCAATGGGGTGTATCAAGGATTTAATCTGATGAATTTTAGTAAGGATTTACTTTCCAATTCTGGGAACACAAGGAATCCTAGACCCTGCTTAGACATCTAATTAAACATTAGACTAGAAAACACAATCATACAGACATTTGCTAAGAAATTTTTAAGTACTCGGTAATGGTTTCAACCCTGTGTAACCACTGCTGCTCTTTGATCAAAATGAAACAAGCCAGCGACAGAGACTTTTAAACTGGTGTCAATCAAACCCACAATTATCATAACCACTGTCCCCTTCACCCCCTGCAACCCACCTCCAATAAAGTGTTGGTACGAAATTATGACCAAGCTGAAAAATCAGAATCTAGTCATATATTTTCATAACTCTCAGCTAAAAAAATATACAATTATTTAAATATTTAAATTGCTCCCCAAAATAATACTTACACAAAGATAAATAACACTCTCACTGAGAACATACTGTATACCTTTTTCAAGGACATTTATTGCATATTTTAGGAATTAAATGCCACATTGCACTGTAACACAAAACTTTTTATGGTCATAAACCATAGCTTTGATGTAAAATTAATTTATTAATGAAATTCAGGTATGGTTTATTATTGCAGCTGAAATGTCTGCCTAAAGGAAAATTAATATATTAAATATTTTTTTCCATAGAATAGTCTCCATAAACTAGAATTGTTTGAAATAAGCCTGATCCTAAAGAGATGTGAAGGAGATGCTATTTTTAACGTGAGAAGCAAATCATAGCTTCCAGTGTTTGACTTCCCAAATCCCTTTTAAGTTTCTCATTTAGTTTCAGACTGCTCTGTTTACTAGATCTTCTTCTCTAGTAAACCTGTATTTTTTTATATTTGGTGGGTTTGTGACATGACTTTTTGATCTTTCTTAAATCCAGTCCAAACCAGTGAGGCATTCTGGCAACCTGAAAATGAATTTAAATGATCCTTGCCTTCATTTATATGAGTATTGTAAATAAAAATTTATGCCTTGATAAAACAACAATAAATGCATAATTTAATCACATCCCTATTTCCTGAAATATAAACTCAACTACAAGGGAAGGATCTGAGACTGTTTCCCCAACTTGCTTTTATCTTCTTCTTGTCTCACTTTGAAATTTACACACGTACTGGAAAAGATCCACTAAGAAGTTCAAGACATGGACTCCACAGGGCAATGCACAGAGTGTCAGCACACTCTGCCATGGGCACCTTGGAGACACAAGCCTGGTGCATTTGCACAGCTCCAAACAGTGACAGAGGGAGATCACTGAAGACAGAGGCATATCTCCCCAGGCTGCAGAGTCCCAACCAAGCCCTGGGCCCGAATTTAGCTGTGTACAGAAGTACCTGAGTTTCTCTTCGCTGGTTGTCTATTGTCAACGTTGAGTTACAAGTCCATTTCCTCTCTGCAGTATTAGCTCACAGATCTGCTTTTATGTTTGTGGTGCCTTGCTAGGGAGCACCTGTCTGTGCCGTTTTGCTCATTTCCTTTCAAATGAGATTAATAGATAGCAGCCTGCCTCTGAGGCACACTGCAGGACCTTCTTCTTTGTTCAGTGCTTAGATCTTGAAAAAGCCTGATTTAATGCCAACAGACCCAACAGAACCCATTCCTCTAAACATTTGGGGTTTCTTGGAACACCTGACAGAAAAAGTCCTGCTCTCAGCCCCACCAAGGCTGTTGCTGAACTTCTGTGCTCACAGTAGGGGAACAGCTTTGCATTTAGACCCACTAGTTAAGAGCAGGAAGGAAGAGTATTGGTTTGCTGTCTGAGCTTCCACTTCCATTTCCAGAATTCACAGGAGTGTGATCTGGCCAAATGTTTCTTTAACAAAAATTTGGTACTCCAGGATTCCAAAATTTAACAAAAAATATGACAATTTCCATTGTGATAAAGCACTCAGATCTCTGACAGTAGTTTAGTCATGTCCAGTTTTTGTTACCTTCCAACACAGATGCCTTAAGAGGTCTGTATCTGATCTAATACAGTATTTGGAGACTACAATATGCTGGCAAAGAAGCAATTTTCTGCTAAGATTGTTGCCAGACTATCAAATATTTAGATTATTCATCATTTTAGAAGTATACGACAATACATATGGCTCTGATGTCAGAACTAAAGCAAAAGTTATGCAAAGTACAATAGTTTTGAAAATATGTTGCCTGCTATTAAGAAAAAGAATAATCCTACACAATTTCAGAGACCTTTTTCCTACAAACATTGAAAAAAAAATTCTGGACAAATCGCCAAGTTTACAAATATGCACACACATTCCACATATGGATATGCTTTAGTAATCATCTTTACAAACCTTTTAGGCTACACATGGCTCTAATAAATAACCCATTCACAAACAATATATTATCATCTAAAAAAAAGGAAAAAAACCCAAAGCCTTTTCATATACAGCCCAACAGTTCTAGTGTTCACTTTCAACTCCCAGCTCCATGATCAATCATTACGTCAGTGCTCATTTTTCATGGTTTGGTGTTGAACAATAAATGGAAAAGAAAATCACTGAAAAAATTAATATTGTCTCTGACAATGAGCAAAGCTCAAGAAAGAGCTCACAGGCGACAGCTGAGGACAGTCTGCCCTCTGTAAGTAGCAAATGTAATAAAATCTGAACTTTTTTCCTCCTTTCTTTTTGAACAGAGTTCATATGGGCCAAACTGCATGACGGGAAGGCTCACATGTCAGTCCCTTTGTGTAAATAGTAAACAGCTGCAGTTAAATGTTTTACCCCTTGAAGGACAACACTTATTAGCTCAAGCTTAAGAGCCTTGCAGAAGGTCAGCCTAGCTACTGCAGAGCTGTGAAATATCATCCTTTGGCTATCTGCTGACGTACAGTCTAGGGCTGAATGATGTGATATGGGCTTCACCACTCAGAAGACGACTCAGAGTTGTGTTCCCCAACCCCGAAATGACTGGGGTAGTAACTGCTTCTGAGTGGCAAGACCCTTTCTCAGCCTTGATCCCATGGGTTTTCTTCACTCCTGAGGCTCGCTAGATTCAGTCACTTCTATCCCAAACGTATGTGCGAGCCAGGCTAAGACCTTTTGACTATACAGAGTGTTTTGAGCAGGGGTGGATGCAGAGCAGGAGGAGTGGCAGGAAAATCCAGGAGAACATATGATCCAATGGCTCAAGGTGTTCTCTGCCTTTGTGTGAGATCCTACGTATAAATCCATAGGAAAAGACAATAGTGCTAATGGCAGCTGGATAATTATGTATTTCTGCAACCTTTATTTGAAACTTGGGTGCCCTTATGGGACAAAGCCTTTCTTACTGTGGATGTGGAGCTGAAGCAGGAGTGGTACTAGCACAGAGAGAGGTGAGGGCTGTAAGAGAGCGAGTGCTGAGGACCAGTTGTCTGATCTTGACTGTGCTGTCTGCCTTTTCCTCAGCGTGGTGATGCACATGGTGGGGAAAGAGTGATAACTCACTCCCCCACCTCTCTCCATTTAAATATATGCCTGATATGTCCAGCCAAAGTGCAATATATTATATTCACTTATGGACTGTGTTATCACTCCTTCCTCTACTTCTATTAAAATAGTAGGAAGGCATAATCTGGCTAATCTTTTTTCCTCATTGCTATTTTTTTCATATACTTAATGAGGACTCAGAACTGACTTCTCAGATTTGTTAGAGTTAACAAGAATATTCACCTTTTCCTTGTCATGTAGGACTCAAACTTCTCATCTTAGTCTAAACATGCCCAATTTTTGTTTTCTTCTAGTACCAACACATTAGATATCCAGCCTATCCCAAGATATGGAAGAGGTATTTACCTTGGCAAGGAAATCATTCTGAGCCTGACTGATGCCAGACCCTAGGCAGTACTGATTATTACTCTTTTTGGTGCTATGCAAAAGTCTTTCATCAAAATTAAGGCCCAGGGCATTCAAATCCCGATATTTTTTAGCTCAATGTGATCACACTTATGTTTTTGGCACACTGAGCAGCTTTTGTAACAAAAATAAAATGTTTTGTGCAGTTCTATTTTCAGTCTGTATCATCATTGTTTATCTGGTGCCTAACAACAGAGTACATTGCCTATGAAAGTCAGCATATTTTAGGTACAGAGATAATTTTGGCTTCCTATATATTGTTGTAAACTACTCCAGTACTCATTTCATGTACAAATGCTACTTGTGATTGATAAAATATACCTTTGAATGCAGAGAGCAGGTACACAATGAAAATAATTAACCAATAAAATCCTTAAAAAGCCATCTCCACCATGAATCTTGTCTTCCTATCTCAGATCAGGCTGCACGACACTATTTCACAACAAAAGAGAAAGTAAAAAAGTGTCTTGAGCTGCCAAGAGGTTTCAGTTCCCTTCAGTAACATCATCCTTATGCCCCTTTTTGAAGAACATTTTGGGTTTAGACCTGATCCTGAGTGCTGCAGCTGAACTCATCTTCCTCCCAGCAAAAAGCAGTGTCTAATCCAAACTGGCTTCTTGAAAGTGACTCAAAGTAGTACTGGCCCCTTGCATAAGTTTGACAGGAATGACAAAGGACCTCCTTGCAGTTACAGCAGGTTCTCCTTTTCCTCCACAAGGAGAGGTTTCAAGGGTCTGGTCTCAAGCTCTGATTTTCACAAGTAGCAGTGCAGTAACAGTAGATGGTCTCCTGTTAATGGTCCCTCGAGAGGGCACCCCCGCAGCACTGAGCACTGTAGCACCTGACTGGAGCATGCCTGCTGTCTGCAGTGCCTGTGTCAGCACAGTTTGGAGACAGGACAACACGCTCCCCGCAGCCAACAGCACCGAGCAGGTGTGGGCAGCCACATGTCGCACTAGCCTACGTTTCCAAGTGACCTTCGCCAGCAGCCCCCTGCGCAACATATTGCGCTAATCCTTTCTGGAGGTCACAACACCATGGCTAAGTGGGCTGCGGTACAGATCCAAGAGAAACAGTTGCAAATGCCTAGCCAGATGCAGATGGAAAAATGTGCTTTTCATGTAGCCAGTTCAGAAGGCTGAATAATTTATTAGTGCATCACATGCTATTTTTCAAAACTATGCCACTTTGAAAGAAATCATATATTTCAAATTATAAGCAGGTCCTGCTAACAAAATGGATCACAAATGCCAAAGCAGACAAACCGCTGTGTGTCCGCCAATTCCGTGCCAAGTGACTTTGATTACATCACTGCCAATGGAGAGTTTAGAGAGAAACAAGCACATTACATAAATGAAACAATTACTCCTGCTTACTTCGAGCACACCTTGGTGTGCTCAAACCTTGATCCAAAGGCCCCGAGGTGACCCTTCCTGGAGTGCCCCCAGTACCTTCACCCATCCCCTCAGTAACAGGCTATCAAAGGCTGCAGAGTGGATTAATTCCAGTGGCTTTTCTGGAGCTGAGCGAGGCTGACAAATGAAATACAGTTTGCCTGTCTCAGTGTGGGTATTGTTTTCTGCACTGTAATGCAGCACAGGTGTTGCAGACCAGGAAGGAGATGCACTGGCAGAAGTGTGATAAGGGAACTCGCGAAGGAAGCCGTGCCACAGAAAGCTGGGGAGAAGAAGGTGAGGCAAAGGGCCCCCTTGGCCCCTGAGGGTGCTGCTGGGCCCTTGGCGCTCCCCCAAGACTCACAGCATATCTCTAGGTACCATATGGTTTGAGGATGAACTTCCTGTGCTTCTAAGGGGTGGAAGAGAAGGAGGAAGCATCTACAAATGGAGAGAATAATTGCTTCCCTCTTCCGCTCCTTCTCCCCCTGTGCCCCGAACATCAACTTTACACCATCATAAGAACGAGGTGAGGTCTGATCTGTAAGGAGGCATTTGTAGATAAAACCTCAACTGAAATGCACAGGAGAGCAGAGAGCAAAAAAGAAGATGGGCTAGCACCCCAGAAGCACATGGTGTATCTCTCAACAACTACAGCCTTATTGGCTTTTTATGGGAAAACAGAGAGGGAGTTCAGAGGGCCGCAGATCATCAGAATAAGTTTTTTTCTAGTTTCAAGAAGCATCTGTGCTATGTTTGCACCACACTGGTTCTGTAGTTGTGCACAAGTCTTAAAAGGCAATGACAGATTTGTTACTATCCACAGAGCAGCCTGACTTATTATATAGCTTTTATTGCACAGAGCCATCTCAGCAAATGTCAGTTCTCACCAAAAAGTATTACACTACATCATGAGCATCATTTGCAACTGAAGTACAATGTGAAAAATGGAGACAATTTTGTTCTGATGGATCACATTTCTCAGAATAGAAAAATAGCTGTTATTTCTATTAAGTTAATTAGAATTTAATTAAACTATTGGTAGTCAGGATAGGACACTGAGTTAAAAAAAAAAGAAAAAGGAAAAAAGAAAGGAAAGATGAAAGCGCCTGAGGTCTGCACTGGTCTATGGAAACTCCACCTAGAAGCAGATTTTCACACACATCTGTCAAAATAAGCAACACAATATAGGCCCATTTGTGGCAGTGGCATGGGTAACAAAGCCACTCAGTACACGCACAGGTTGATACATTGCTCCCTACCCTCATTATACCCACAGTCTCCAGACTACATATGTGACTCTAGACAATATTTTTTCATTAGCAATCTGGATATAGTTACATAGAGAGCTTTAGCCATGTGCTAATGAAAAACAAAGAAAGCCTGCTGGTGGTCAAAAGTAAACTGGTTCTCAGGAAATTAGAAATTATATGCAGCAGTGTCTGTGTCACATGCTTGTCTAACTTCTCAAAAGAAACTTCGTATTGACAAGCACAGGTGTAGTTCTCTCTTGTGTTGTCATTTTTTTATTTTTTTTTTTGATGCCAGAGTCAGAACCATACTCAGGAGGTTATCATTAGTCTCTAGCTTGACCTAAACTGGCAGCATCTGGCCCTTATTCTAGGACAGACATCCCTATTTGAAGTGAAAATCGTTCATTCCTTTATTTCTGCAGGTAGCCTGAAATGTGGAATGACAATTTTAAAATCGTATCTCAATGAATACATTCAATCAAACTACCTTAACCTTAAAACTAATAAAAATATCCTTATCAAATACTACCTCATAAAAAAAGGTTATATCATTTTACATAATTTGATACAGAATTAGAAATCCAATCTCAAAGTTTGAACTCATCTTTTCACAAAAGTTGCAATAGGATAGCTCAGCTATTTTGGTGTGCTTGCAATGTCAGTTGAGGTGATCTTTCTGGGTCAGATTTTTAGAGCTGTTCAAATGCTTAATTTCCTGTGAAACTAACCTTTAAAGAGCTGGCCCACTTTTTTCTGAATCAAGGTGGGAAATAAAAAAAGAAAGAAAGGAAGAGAAGCTGATTTGAGATGTTTCAATGTCTATTGAAACATGATAATGTAGACTATAAATCTTTTCCTCTTCTTTTCTACTGCTGTAGTTCAGTGTTCTGCCCTGGGTGACAACCTCAGCCTTTGGGCTGCTGCGCTCTTTCTCTGAGCAGGATTATCCGCTTCAGCTTGCACCACTGTGTTGCATTGCACTCGTGCCATTTCTCTCTCTCTCCAGTTAAAAAGCTGGCTTGGGAATTTACGTTAGCAAAGGCATGACTACAAGTATTCTGTGTGGTGTACTTAATTATACATGTCCCACTTAGTCTTTTGCTGTGATTTTTTGTTAATGTAAGTCAGAGGATTTCTTTGAAGCCCCCCCCGAGTTAGTCAATAGTAAGAGAAATTAAGCTCTTCATCCATACATGGTAAACCCCAAGTTTTGTATCAGACCAGGAAAGACAGTGCAGTAAATCCACAACATGTTTTCAGTTTTAGTTTTGATTTTCCTGTTTGTTTTTTTTTCCTTATTTCAGCTCCTCTAAAAGCCATATCAAGCCCCTTCCATTGACAACTCTGGAACCTATTGTAGAAGTTAAAGTAAATCTATGGCCCACAAGGATGAAGGGCATTTTCCAGCATATCCCAATTAAAATATAAGTGAACTATTAATTTTCAAATTGATCAAATGAAATTTCT
>JAWWTY010000123.1:27099227-27227925 GCA_035222235.1 Margarornis squamiger | reverse complement strand
TGAAGGGCATTTTCCAGCATATCCCAATTAAAATATAAGTGAACTATTAATTTTCAAATTGATCAAATGAAATTTCTCTTCTTACTTGATTTTCTAAATATTTCTGTGTAAAACATTTTATGGTAAGGAAGCATTTCTAAGCTAAATACGCATAAGCTTTAAGCACAAAGAATTAAAAAATTAACCTTGCCACATCCTTATAAAATACAGCTGATTTCTAGATTGATTTGCCATATATTTTCCTTTCTCCTCACTTCCTTTGTCTTCCCATTTGCCTCAGTATTTGGTTGACTGAATATAAAGGATTTTATAGAATCATTAGATATGTCACAGATTCACTGTATTATTGGCAAAAACCATATTGAAAAGGACTTTGAAAAATAACTTCTTTCCAGTGGGTTCAGCTTTCCAGATTCCAAATGTTCACATCTCTATTTATTGTTACTTTAAATAGCTTCTTTTCTGTGGATGGCTGATGAGCTTCCCAGATGGAATATTAAACTTTATGTAGCTCTTGAGGTGCTCCTTTTGCTCTTTATGAAGAATAAAGGAAGAAAAATAGCTTTCAACTGGTAGGATTTCATGAAAAATAGCTGTTCAGAAAATGGAAATATTTTCAGGCAAAACGACCAGCTGAAGATGGTTGGCTGTAAAGTATTTGGTTTGCTTCAATAAAAGTTTTTAACTAAAGATCAGACTATTTGGTGCACAAAGGAAAGCAGCAATATGACAGTACCTGATGGATTAAATGAGTGCATAATACATTCTGTTGTTTCACTGCTTTTTCTTAAATCACTTAAAGCACAGCTGCTGCATGCCTAAGAATTGTGAGGAACATGCTCTGTGCTTGCAGTCATATTATTTTCATTCTTAAACAGCAGGGAAAAAAAAAAAAAGTCATGTTTCTTCTCTATTCATCCAGCTTTTGATTGAAGAGCTAGAAAAATAATTTGTCATTGCAGCTTTGACTACAAACCAAGCATTGAAGTCAATGGAAACACTCACAGAAATACAGCCTGTGATTCCACCACCCATTATAAGGGCCTTCCTTTTACAAACTGGGTTTTTGGGTAGGTTTTCTTGGGAGAGTGCTAAAGATTTCTTGAAATGCTTGAAAAAAATATTTAGATGAGAGAAGTGAAGAAATGCATCAAGGTGGAGTGTTTGTCTTTTAGTTCAGATAGAGCAACGAAGTCAGAGAGATGTCATCTGGCTAAAAGATGTGTTTAAGTGTCATGGTTAAGGGGCTTGCTCGAAAGACCACTGAAGTGAAAAAACCCCAAACAATTCTTAGTGTCTTTCATGAATTTTGGAGCAGGACACAAGCATGAGGAAAAAAACACTAGAGTTGCGGACTAATCTTCTCCATATGAGACTGCTAAGGTCCATAATAAATAGTTTGAGGCTACCTCAGAGATGGAAAAGCAAGGGAGATTAGGGGCACTCATTTTTATTTCATTTGTTCATAGCATAGTCTGCAAGACAACAACAGAAAGGGGAAACAACTTTGTATTTATTATTATGGCTGAGCGGCATGTAATAAATTATGGAAGAAAAAAAGGCTGAGGGATAATTGACTGAAAAAACAAATGTCAGTTAAAGTAAACACAGCAGTTTCCACTGAACCTATTTGTAAAAATGTCAAAGGAGTTGAGTTGTTTTCCTTCACAATATTTGTGCTGGTATAAAGGGACTGTGGTTTAATTAAATTTCCCCACAGAGACTAGGTATTCCACTAGATGTCACTTTGAGACTTTGCTAAGATGAAGGACAGCATCTTGATGAAGGCATTCAGCATCCCCCACTGCAAAGAGGATGAGCTGAGAGCTGCCTTGCAGCAGGAGCCCCTAGTCAGGATGTAATACTGGGGTATATTAAGCACAATGAGGCTGCTTACATACATAACCACCTGTCAGGAGAAGAGCTGCCATCTAGATATGTGTACTAGCAAAGATTATACAACCACTAGAAACTTTTTGACTGCTCTCAAGGGAAGGATTGAGGAGACCACTGTCTTTGCCAACAATCCGTCCCGTCCTTCCTGCAGTGACACAGTGGGAATAGGGTCAGGCATGGTAGGAAGGGGGATGGCTCATAGGCAGCTTCCCTGGGCTTCCACAGGAGATTTGATGGAGCCAAGCAAAGTGCTGATCCAGGAACTGCTCCAAACATCTCTCGCTGCTCAGCAACAGAAACGAGGTACTATCTCTGATGTGGGCATTTCTTCCCAGAGCACCTTGCAGGCAATACAAAGCAAAACCATCTCTAAAAAAGAAAAGTAGATGACTTGAACCTTGTTTTGGAGCTGCCCTGTTCTTTTAGCAATTAATCATTTATTTAATATGCCAAACAAAGGATGTCAAGGTTTCTCTAAATATCATATGCTGAATATTGAATAACAATAGTTAAAGTAAAATATAGCATGCTTATTCTTTTAAAGGCAGGTGAAAAGTGAATGACAAGTCTCTGTTCCCTGTAAGGTAATAAAAGAGTCATCACAGTGGCAGAATGCTGCCTTTTTATCCCAGTCTAAAGGGGCTTAATATTAATCAAAAAAAGTAAGAGCAAACCTAGACAAAACCCAGTTCATACCCTTTAACAATGCGGGCACACAGATGTCTCTGCATGGAGCAGGACATTGTGTTTGCACCTACACTCAGCTGTGATAATCACACAGAATAGACTGCTGGGACACAAAGATGCAGGAAATGTCAAGGGAAAAAAAAAAGAAGGCAAAAAGCACAAAGAAATATGTCTGCACATTAAATACGCTCTACCATATTTACTGCCAAGGATGCCTGTTCAAAGCTCCAGCAAGCTGCATACTGTTTGTGTTGTCAACAAGCAGCAGCTTTTGTACCTATGCACGTTTGTTTACTAAATATATGAAAACAATGGAGCTCAATTAAAAGTAGATTAGCCACACATGTACCAAAGGAATGTGTACTTAACTGACTATGGTGAATCTGGCTCCTGTTCAATCCCCTGGAGAGGCTGCTCTGGCATGTCTGCTGAGGCCTTATTGGTATCCCATCTAGGCACAGTGGTGGTTATGGCTCCTTGAGAATATATTAAGTGGATTGTATAATAACCATCGGGCAGATGTTGGAATAGCAGAAGTTTGCTGCAAAAGCGCAGATGGGGTGGCAGATTATCCTGGGAAGAGAACCATGAGTTGACAGATTCATTTCCATTATTGCTTGGCAACACATGGTATGTGTCACCAGACAGGCTGGAAAACCCCTTACAAGGAACCAAAATGAACGCTTGCACAGGGAGATGATTTATAAAGGAATACTGTCAACTGTGCAAGCCTATGGATAGAATGGCTGAGGGAGTTTCTACTTCTCATTTTATTAATGAGAAGAAGAGAGGGTGCAGGCAAGCAAAACAGCGGGCTATGAAAGCATTTCTGAAAAATTATAGAGTAAAAAACATCTCCTGTCAAAGACTTCAGGTCCTCAGTAACTGAATCCTTCTAAGCAATAATCTGAATTAGGCTGTGTCCAACCCAGTCCCTTCAATCTAAGCAATTTCTTCAGTCAGAATCTTTTAAATTAAAGATTTTCAAATAAGTTCAAGCTTTATGATGACCTGGGTCAAAATCTTTTGGTAGTTGTTTATGCAAGTCTGATTTAGGAGTAGTAGCTACTAGTTTGAGATAGACAAAAGACACTTCAGAGATTTTTTACTTTTCCCAGTTTCTATTGCGAAGGGTTCAGAGAAGAGTTATATCCCATTTTCTTTTTTTTTTAAAAAAATTCAAACTTATGAAAGAATAATTTTAGACTTATTTTATTCACCAAACCCACAACTTTTATCACTTAGAAATATATGATTAGGATCATAATTTCAGTGACACATTGATGTAAAAATTACAGAAACTGTATGAGTTAAATAATTGTCTCATAAAAAGGTTTTGGCTTTTATTTTTTCTTTTCAAAAAGAAAGATAGTTTGAGGAGATGGCTTCACATGTGAAAACATGTTATCAGCCATAATTAATTGCTTTGTTGCTTCTGCTGGTGAGCACAGCTTCCTAAATGACCATGAGGCCACAGATTTGTGTGACACTGCAGAAGTATTTCTAGTATGTGACAGCTGCTTTGTTGGGGAACCAATCCCTTTTCTTGACAATAATATTACAACACATATCTGCAATGCTATGTTTGAAGCACTCTACAAAGAATTAACTAACCAGTTTAGCAACCTTAGCACAATGGTTTTTGTTTGTCCACCCAGCTAACACAGATGAGTCAAGGAGAGGCCAGGGGATACTACCCAAAAGAACAATTTGGTTGTAGTTAGATGTATGGTCAGAAACTCATGCTACTGGGATCTTTTTCTAATGACAAAAATGCACCTTTTCTCATTTAGGTAATATAACTAATATTCTAATTTAACTAAACTTCAATAAACTCCAATAATTGTCCAATATTTTTTTCTGATAAAAGTCAATATGACTCTGTCACTGCCTTTGGTAACAGTTCTGTAGATTCTAAATAGAAAGAAAGAAAAGAATTTAAAAAACTCCCAACAAACAAACAAAACCCCCAGAAAACCCACCAACAAAACTACAAACCCTATCTTTCAAAGAAATGCTCAGTTATCCCATCAGTATAGTTACAGAACTACTTTCATCCTCTGAAATTCAATTGCTTTGGTTAGCATTTCTTTAATATCACAAGAAAATGATGTGGAGGAAATCCTGGCTCCATTTAAGTCAATGGAAATTTACAGGCTTCAGTGGAGTCAGGATTTTACCATACTAGGTTTTGGAATGACATCTCTAGGCATATATTTAATTTGCATATAGATTGTTAGATCCCCATCCTGTACTTTCTGTAGTACCTACTTTCCTATAAACACTCAATTTCCTTGGCTTTTGGCACAAAAAGTAGATACACCATTTTGGGGTGTGAAGCGAGTGGGAAATACAGCATGTTTGTTTAGGAAGCCATACAAACGTTCCTATTTTCAGATTAGAAATAAACCCACTAATTAGATGGGACTGGCTGTGTATGGATAGAGATGGTGAAATTAGAACCTTTATGAAATGAAGTATAATGTTTCTTTGTGCAATGTTGTTTTTGGAGAAGCAATACATTTATCTTTTGTGTTGTACTTTGTGTTTTCTGTTACCAAGTTTTTAATCTATTTTGTGTCTGATTGGTGGAGAAAAGAAGGATATTTCATGTATACCTACACACACACAGAGAAGCAGGTCATGTATATCTATTAAATTCACAGTACTTCAGAATAACAGTAGTCTCATCAATATGATTAATAGAAAATAATTGTGAAGACAATAGACTGTATTTTAAAATGGCAAACATACTCATATTTGACAGAATTATATATTCAGTTTAGTATCCACTACCAAATATCCTGTTAAGTAAACAGAGATCCCTTTTGGAGATTCTGGAGGCAAACTATATTCCCAAGTGTTTTCAGATTAAAAAAATCTATCCATTTTACTTGTTTATTAAGGCAGTGCCACTGGGAAGAAAAACACTCATCAGGCAATAGAATTACACTCTCCTCAGTATCTGAGGAACACCTCATCTACACTCCTGCCAGTATATGAACTTACATCTTTCACTGTCACCCTGAATGATAGTCAAAAGGCCATTCTGCAGGCCTGATTTTGGGAGATGTACCCTCTCCAAGAGTTTTAGATATTTCATCTCCTGCATGCTAACATTTTCTCAGTGCTGCATCTCTCACTTCATTCATTGTTGTTTAGCCACATACACATTTTAATATTTGGTTTGACTTTATCTGAGCATTTTGGGGTCTGTCTGCTGACAGAAAGACATTCCAGTGGCTGCAATACAGTTTCAGTCTAATTTAGATATAGGTAAATGTACTCCTGTCATTCATCTACTCTGCCATTGCCCTGCCAGGCAATGTTAAATGCTTGGTTCAATCTCAATGATTTTCTTTCAGCTTAATATATGTGGGAAGTGGTTACATGAGATCATTACACTGGTTTAAGTGCTAAAAGTTAGCATAAACTGTAAAATTCTAGCAGGTCCTTGAAAGTGTGTGCTATGATACAGTTATTGCCTTTCGTTTTTAGCACAGGGAATGATGCCTGAAGATGGAGCTGTTTACAAACTTCTGGAGGACAAAAGCAACCTATCTATTTGCAACACAAACTTTGCTGAAACAAACACTGTAGTTACTTTTACCATGTATAAATATATCTGCTGGTTCCCTAAACACTACAACAAATTTATAAAGTAGGAGTTTACAATATGTGCATTGTATGTGCAGAATATGTGCAGAAGTACTTGTAAAATGTTTGATTCCAGAAGTGAAGAAATCAATGAAACATTAAAGAAATGTTAACTGACAAGGTGCTTGATTATTTACCAATATAATATTTACGTACGTTTTCTAATAGTGCTCAAAGTCTTCAATCTGAATTCTTTATTTTCCCATATTTTATGAGTATGCGTGGGCCTACTGATTACATTTTGTTATCATGCCATATTCACAGCTGACCTGTTTCCATTAATCATGCCAGAAAAGTGGTTATGTGCAGCTAGAGATGTCAATCTTTTCATACCTTCTGCAAATCCAAGTTTATCCCCATGAGGGGGAATTTTCAAAGCTGGTTCAATGTAGCCAGAAAACAGTGTGCTTGCATAGGATTTTCACCATGGCCACTGGTGCAACACCTACACCCTTTTTATGGTGGACTTCCATAACCCTTCAGTGGGCAAAAATGATTCCCATGCTCAAGTTAAACAGTACACAAAGACTGGAAGAATCAGGGCCTAAGTAATTATAAAAGCTGTTCAAGTACACACATAAAAATGTTATAGGCATATTCAACATAGTCTCTAGTATCTGCAATAGCACCTATATCTTCCTAGAATACTGAAAAAGAGTTTGCTCAGGTCCCTGTGTTTGCTTCACTGATGGCCATTCACGTGGCTCTCAGCATCGTTCCGACAAAACATGCAATGTAAGCACTGCCTGAAGGTGCTCAATCCATTATTTACTTTAAATGGATTATCTACCTGGATTATCCACCTAGCTGATGTACAATTACTATTTCTTGTTGTGCTGCTAGACAAAGTTTTTGCTTCGTAATAAACTGTACTAGTCTCACACAAGCATACATACACACACAGTCACATGCTGCCTTTTTTTTCAGTTGTACTAGTTTAATTAAGAGATTTTAATCAAGCTTCAGCACTGTCATCAAAAAAATTAATCTTACCTGCTTATATTCATATAACAAGCTGTCAGCTAATTTTTTTATCTAATTTTTTAAAGAGCACTGCATAAATAATTCAAAATACCATCTACACCTTCTCTAACTGCCAGACTTAAATCCTGAGGCTTCAAGTATCAAAACAAAAACAAAGGAAGAAACAAACCGTAAGTTGGTCTTTACTGGTTAGGGTAACTAGCATCAAACATAGCACAAATACTTTTAATTTTGGACTGCAAAAATAGGTTTTATTTTTGTACACAGCACCAGGAAGGTCCAGCAGTCATTGCTGATAGTTGGAATAACCAGTGAATGTAAAAGGTTAATTTGGTCAAAGGTTTGCCAGCATTCAGAAATTCTGAATTCAGATTCATGCGAGACCACATAGACTAAGTTTACTAAAGGTTTGCACTGTACCCTTGCCCTTTCTGGTCAATGTCTTTCATAAAAAACCTGGCAGCAGTTCCCCGTTATGATTTGATTTATCGGCACTAAGATACATAACAACAACAGAGACACTGTAGTACAGTGACAGGAATGACTGCTGAATAAAAGACAATGAACTGCTGAGGGCCTGCTGGGAGAAGAGAGCCAGTACACAAATTGGAGAGCTGGTAGCACATACTACAGCAGCACAGCCAGCAGCCTCCTTGCTATCCATGGTGTCTCAGTTTTGTGCATAGAGCTAAGGCAGTCATGCAGCACATGCTGTGGGAATCTGTTCTTAAACACAATGAAGATGCAGATCACAGCAGCAAGATTTGTGTCTGAAAGGAAACATTCCACTTCATCTTCTCCTCTGGCATGACCAGTGCTGTCAAGGAAGTCTGCAAGCCTTAACTTTACCTTTGGGTGGAGACAATGAGGTCATTTCTCTGCATGTTTTAATCTGTCTTGCAGATTTTTGCTCATCATCTCACCACTGAGATAGTTTGCTCTGATTCAATCAGTTAATGAGTGAAACAGTGGTTATTTGGATTTATTAAAGAACAACCTACTAATTTCTCATCTTCAATCTCTACCTACTCATTACATCAGCAATTTACGGTGGCTCTTTCTTTTTGGCTTGTTCTTTTCTTTTTCTTTCTTAGTTTTGTTTTTCCTTTTTTTCTTATTTCAAAACAGTCCTGAAAAATCTCATTTGCTCTGTATTTTCTTTTAAAATTCTACAAGACCTCTTCAATCAGTGACATCCTTAGGTTTGATAAACGATTTTTCTTGGGAGATTAAGGTGGGGAGAGAAAAAACATAAAAGGAAGAAATGATTGTTCATAGCATACCAGAAATCTGAGTAATTAAAAATATCCCTATATATTTCATTGGTCATATGTTGAACAGAACTGTAAGATTTTCTAGTAATTATAAAGAGTAAACAAGTGTTATTGTACTGTACTCAGTATCTTTGACCAACTCTTTATCTTGACTGCTGTGATCCCTCATCTCTGCCTTTGTGAATATTTATCAGATAAACATTAAGATAAACAATTTGTGCAACACTCAGCTACAGGCAGCTTGCTTGGATGTAATTGATTGCAGGTTGAACTGTGTGCTGAGAGCCAAAGGTGAGCCTTCTAAGAGGGTCAAGGTCAGTGGTATTATCGTAGGCAAAGATTGTTGTTAGTGGAACGAAGCACTAAAGAAAATGGTGTGGTGTCATCCAACACCACTAATAAACCTGCATTCATACTTGTGACATATAATATCCTTCACTAACTTTTTTGCTTTGTTTCCTTTCTTTTTTAAAGCAAGCGATAGATAGTTTCAGTAGGTTCATGATATTAATGAGAATGCACTAAAATCAAGCAATCCACTGACAATTTTATCTGGAGTTTTTTTAATTGATGCCATACTGTACAGACTTCTTCCTTGTGAGCCTTAAGTTTAAGACATAGAGGTCTCTAACAAAAATAGCTTTGGAAAAATATTTGGAGCCATAGTTCAAACTCGAGACCCCATATCTGATATGATTCAGTTCTATTAGTAGGAAAGATCCAGGACAAGATGAAGATTGTATTCCCTACTCAGTTATGCCATATTTTAATCTACTGCTCACAAATTCCCCAGGTACCCAGGTATTCCTCAGCTTCCCCAGGCAGGTGTCAGTGCTATTGCTGGATTTCAACTGAAGAAAAATGTAGTTCCAGGCTTACAAAAATACCTCCTTACTTGCACTTTATATAGAACCTTACCTGTTGTTACACCTCTAGGGAGTTTTTTACTTGCTGGAAAACAGGCTATTTGGCATTTATCTTATAGTAACAGAAAAAGAAGAGGTTTTATGCTACAATGACCAGTTTTCAATTTAAAATTTTTACTTAATCTTATCTAGAAATGAAAATTGAGGCTCTAGATAGGAGTGAAAGTGAGGCAGCAAGATGTGAATTCCAGTTTGTTGCTACTTTTTTTCAGAAAATACTTAGTTAAATGAAAGTTCTTTAGTCAGAATCCCATTAGACAACTGTTGGACAACTGTTCTAGGCAATTCACTTCATCTGAGAAACGATAAATGACACCTCTGCCATATCCAATGATGAAACCTCATAATGCTTTACATTTTTCATCATTCACTAAGGAAAAAAGTCATGCCTTTTCAAAGTTTAAATACATAGGAGAAACAAACTTTGATGGGCATGATGCATTTAATCACCACTGAACACTTCAAAAATTTGTTTCTAGGAAAAAAGTGAGAATTATAATACATATAATAATAGTTATTATTGGTTTAAACAAGCACATGGATAATTGATTTCATGAAGTGCTTTGATGCTAGCACAAAAAATTTCAAGAAAGCATATTTTTGAAGAGTCTGTATAATGTAAAGGAGAATAGTTAAAAAAAAAATCAGCAAGCAATGTTAGCAGCAAAACAAGCTGTGCCCTGAATTACTGCGTTCAAGAAAAAACAGAAAAGTGTTTTTTCAAAGCTGGTAGTAGGCGAATTTCCCTTGGGAAATTAAATCTTCTTTACTGGTAAAGAAAGGCTGGAAACCCAAGTGTTTTCTGGAGATGAAACTCTAGATTTCTGTTCAGCAAAAGCCTTCCTTAAACTTAAAAAGTTCCTGCACACATTTTGTCAGTTCCTTTCTGTGGTGGTCTCTGAGGTGCATCTGAGAAGTGACATCAGTAGTCTTGAGTCATGAGCCAATGCCTGAGCAATTAGCTATCCTTCCTGTCTTCTACTCCTGAAAAACTTGGGAACTTGCCTGGGGGAAAACTTCCAAGGGCAGGCATTCCAGGGCAAAACCCAATCCCCTATATACCACAAGAGCCTTCAGCAACTGCTGCCATTATTTTCCATGTGTCAAGTTTCCAAAACTTGTCCTAAACATATTTAGCTAGAGTTGTTTGAGCTTGCAATGTATTAAAGTGTATATCCATATATCATTATAGAAGATAAGAAAGAGGAAGGCTATGACAGAGATAATGAGTTAAATTCAAATAAATCTTCAGCAGTGGCAAAGAATTACTGAGTTTTGGACTACTGTGTGCAGCTTACATATACCTCAGTCAAATGTAAATGCAGTATTTTACACTTTTTGCACCCACTTGTCTGATTTCTTAAAAGCAATCACAACTTCTCTTAGAGTTATTTATACCTCCTTTATTTTACACAGATACACCTATGAAACCACAAGATCAATTCTGTGAATTTAAAACCACCACTGTTCTTTTACCTGCCTTGCAATTATTCAATATCAGAGAGTTTTTAACTGCATACATATGTATCTGTTTTTCAATATTGTTCCCAGTATTAACAATAAGGGATAGAAGTCAGACTGCTGGAACCTTACAAGAGTTTTTAAGTGCCATCTCTCTATGTAAGTCCAGGAAAAATACACATTTTGAAAGAATAATAATTGCAAAATAAAATTATCAGAATGACTGATTATGAAATTTATTCACTTTTATACAAATTATGCTTCAGTCCTTACTTGCATGGTCCACATATTTTCAACAGTTTTTTGGAAGGACACGGAGTATTTCTGTTTTTGCTATTGTGTGACAATCAGACAAAAACGCCAATGAACGTTCTCAATGACTCACAATGCAACAGTAGGGTGCCTATTTCTACAGGCATATTAGATGCCCCTGTCAAAGCTTAGAAGCCCTTTGTAAGGGCAGCTATTTTAAGAAGGTCTCTACATATCCTCTGATCTTACATTTTCTCCATTTTAAATTCTAGAAGAAGAAAAGAGTAGAAACATAAGCTCTGAATCTCAGCTACAGTCCATGTGCAATACCCACATTGTCAAATGGAGGTTCAAATGTTACTGATGTAAATATTTATTGCTGTGTTTTCACATGATGGCAAATGTTAGAAGAGTTTGTCCCAAACTGGGATCAGACAGACATTTCCTAGGCAACATTTCAGTGACATACTGAAGAAAGGCAGATGCAGTCAAAACTACAGCAGGTACAAACAGGAAATAACATTATATTTGTGAAGTGAATGTGCAACTGAGCAGCTATTTTGATACACATACAGGGAGCTGTCTTGACATAATTTTTAATATTCTTACTAGATACGCACATTGGTCAAAATTTCTGGCTCTGGGAAAAGGTAGCAATAGAAAAAAACACAAGGACAGAATTGGTATTTTTTTTAAGTAACAACCTTCCTTTCCTTTAATAACAGGAGCACGATTTGTCCTATTATCCATTTAATATATATTCATGTAGCAACGTGTTTTCATACATGAAGCCTCACAAGCAGTAGAGAGAAAAAGATGACTGACTCCCTGCCAACAGCGTTACACAGCAGAAAGGCCCTTGACCCTCAAGAGTAATTTTTAGCTTTACCACAGTAGAAATTAGAGAACATGGGAAAATGGCAGAACACCAGCAATAAATTTATGTAACCTGTATAACTTTTCTCTTAAGGTTTTCTCTAACACTTCATTAGACCTAGCTTGTATTTTCCAGTTTGATTTCTGTTACAGTGGGTAGCTTTTCCTCTGCTTCCTATTCCTGGCATAGCAGCTATTCCGAAGTGGGGCAAAAAAATCCCCCAACTGTTAACAGGCCATTCACATACATCTGTGGTTCAGAGTGGGGAGGGCAAAGTTTAAATTTATCAAGAATACCACTCCCAAATGTCTGGTCTCCAGACACTGGTTTTTCAGCAAACAGGACTTCTATAATCAAGCCACAACTTTAGGAATAATCACAAATTTGTCATACTTGTTCATAGGTTTGCAGATAAGGTAATTGTTAGGAAATCAGAGTTAGCAACACAATATGAACATTATTGTATTAATTTTCAGAATTTAAAAATGTTATAAAGAAATATCTGCCATTCTGAATAGTGAATATTGATTGTTTACAGAAAGCGTGCACAGATGTCAGACAGGACTTTTCTACCGTTGAGATGGGAAAGAAAGATTGCCACAGGAATAGTCTGGGGGCAAAGGAGAAACTTTTGATGTGCAACCACCACAAACCTTATAACTAAATATTTTAATACGTTGCGTAGTAAAGGAATTAAAGCTTTTGTCCTGGCAAAAAAGGACAACTCTATAATATGCAACCATTGCAACTTTGCATATCAGAATTTTGGTGGTCTGGCTGATGACCTTAGAGAAGATATCCCTTTCTTTGGCTAAAGAGTGGCCCAGCTAAATGCTCCATCTCTGTGTTTTGCTCGCATGTCCCTCACGATTCATCAGTGAAAATAAACTATATCTCTTCCATAGTATTCTTTCCACAGATGGTCAACTCTGAAATAAAAGATGTAGTGCAGAGACAATGCTTCTCTATGTAAAGAATGAATCCCAAAGACTGACATAGTTCAAATCGTGTTTAAAACCCAAACCAAACTTAAAAATACCTCCTTTGTGAGTAAACAAAAATACCAAGGAATTTTGTTACAATATTATGATTAGACCTAAAATATGTAAAAAAAAATTTAGGAAAAATTTCGCTTCCAAAACCTGTTCTGTTTAGGTTCTTCTTCTATTTCTATTTACATAGTCTTGTACCTGAAATCAAGCCTTCGTTGACCCTCAAGGAGCCCTAGAATATTTCTTACAGTGTTCAGAACCAGGTCACAATTTGCTTACTGTGTTATTTCTGCTCCTAATGTCCAGACAAATATGTTTTTGATCCATTTTCCCAAGACCCTTCTTTGCAAGAGATGTGGATATTCTAAAGTCTATGCCTATCTTCTGCCATCTGAGCCCTCTGCTTATGGCAGAAGAGAGAAGATGAGAAGGAAAGCCCAATATTAGAGATGAGAGAGATTAAAATGCAAATAAATGAGAGTACATTTTAAGACTGCCATGGTAGTTTCTGTTTGACAAAAAGGCAGCATGGCAGGTTTTCCCCTGTTACCGTGACAGGTCACCATTTCTAATCTCAGGGTCATGTCCAAGTTCTCTCTTTCATAATTGCTTGGGCTGACATCTATTTTGACCTTTTTACATTCTGGCCTTCCTGAATGAGGGAAGTCACAGAACCATAAACAGACAGAAGTTCCATAAAATGCCACAGTGATTATGAAATAGGACTACTACCCCTCTGGCCTTTGGTATAAATGTATACATAATGTGCCATGATATTTTAACCCTTGAAAGTTGCTGAAGTACATGTATTTGCCCTGTTTTGGTACAATTTGACAGAGCTACCTGCAGTGTTATTTGCTTGTGATGTACTATCAAATATGTAGTTATAAAGTCTCCCTATTTTTACGAAAGAATTATAGCAATTATAATTATTAGAATTTCATATCACTGTTTCCTCTGTTGTTCTGAACAATCCCTATATGCGTCTTGTGAGACAACAATCTGCCCATTTTGTTTTACTCTATTTTCTATTTAGAAGCATTAGATTGAGGTCTACAGCATTTTGTGAAACATTTATAAAGCTGGAAGCTGTAGAAGTGTTACACTAACCGAAATACACAAAGAGCAATCGAATTTCAGCCAGGACAATTATGATGCATAAGCTCTCCTTCTTGATTACTAGCTACACAGTGCTGGCTAGCGTCTTATTCACACTGTATTGTGGTTAAACTCACAGTCAAATATCAAGCTGGTGACAAGGGACTGAAAAGGAACTGTCAATAGACCTTTGGAAAGGAATCTCTACAAAATGACTGCTAAACGAAAATATTTCTGAATGTATCTATCCAGTAATTTTAAAATGACATTTCAGTAAGTTTGTTATTATATAATCTTATGCAAAGAACCCTCTGTAAGTCATTGATTACTACTGGTAATAATAATTGGGAAATATAAAGACATATAAAGACATCTAAGGCACAAAAATTTAGCATAATAGAATCACAGAATCGTTTGAGCTGAAAGGGACCTTAAAGATCATCTAGTTCCAACTCCCCTGTCTTGGGCAGGGGCACCTTTCATTAGACCAGGTTGATCAAAGCCCCATCTAACCTGGCCTTGAACACTCCAAGGGATGGGGCAGCCACACCTTCTCTGGACAGCCTGTTCTGAATGCCTCACAACCTTCGCAGCAAAGAATTTCTTCCTAACATATTCACTCACTACAGAGCCTATCTGATTCCTGACAGGAGCCCAGTTTTGTGTCTCTGCTGTTAAGCTGGAAACTGCCTTTTCTACTCTGTCTTTTGTTATTAGTACTATTCTCTTCTAAGATGACCTGTGCTAGAGATGCACGTTGTGTAATGCTTCAAAATTTGAGGCATTTTGTATGTACCTGAGATGCAGATTTTGTAATGCTGGAATGGGCCAAGAGTTTGACCAGCCAGGTAGTTACAGAGCAGGAAGAGGATGTGCTTTCTTCACTAGAGGGGAGAGCACAAATCCAAGGCAGGGCTATGGTTATTTGATACTATGAGAACACAGTGAAGGGCTGTTCACATGCCCTTGTCAGTGATAAAGTACATTCTAGGGTGTGACCATGACACTGTCATTGGGAAGGGAGCCCCAAGTGAAACTGAGGCAATGCAGTAGGGTTGTCAAGGAGGAAATCAGTATATGCTCTCACCTAGTTCAACAAAGAGGAAGAGTTCTCAGCACTGCCCCTTTTGTGCAGCTTCTCTTATTGCAGACATGTAAAGTTGAGCAAGATGAATTTGAGCATTACAGAAGTAGCTCAGCGCTTGAAGAATCCTCTGTCTTCAATTTAGAGATGTTTTTAGCTTCTCAGGGCTTTATACATAGGCTATTTTGTCCTGATATTATTTTCTTTCATCTCTCCTTTGCCCTCTCTCTCACTAGTACCACATACTGGTAGTAAATAGCATTATTATAATCCAGAAAAATAATTTTGTATCATAGACAACCTCAAATACAGCAAAACCAACAGGGAATTACAACAGTAGCGTCACCCAGGAAATGTGTAAGTCTTAGGTTGTCCAGCAGGCAAACAATATCCTTTTTAGTAACTGTAGTGCATAATCAATCATCCCAAATGATAAAGTGAGAGTATTATCTGCTCAAAAGCCTCTCTTACCAGTATGGTATTTCTTAGACCAAGGGTAGAATTCCTTGTGAGGTGTAACAGCTGAAATGAAGTCTGTGAGATCTGCATGCACATCAGATGCTGACCCAACATAAACTGATATAGTTCTCCTTATAAACGAAGCACCCTTGACATTTTGCACCAGGAATAGCCTTGCCCCAAATCTGGTAATACCCTTGACTGGGAATGTAGCAAAATATACCTCTCTGTGCTGGGAGTCAACACAGTAGGTGCTGCTTTCTTTCCTGATCTATATGTAAAATTGCCTTACTTTTTTCCTTAATCTTATAAGGAAACAAATAAATAGTCAAGGGTTTTTAATTTCTTTTTCACTAGTTCTCAGTTTTACTCTGGAAGAGTTCATTGTTCTAATACCATAGTAGTGTAGTCAGCACACTGGGCAGATCATTAGGCAAACCCCATTGCATACAGAGTTTTATTAGCTTTTAGTAAGACTATATGTGAAAGCCAAATGATTTTTATTTTTGTAATAAAAGGTACTTTTGAAATATGTTAGAATACTGATCTATAGATTATGCATGTACTGTTTAATGTCCTAGCCATAATTTCCACTCAGGGGAATATAGAAAGTATCACAAAAAGAGGCACTGAAAATATGTAATTTTTAAAGAATATGACCCGAAAACTTCAGTTAAATAGAGGAGCAAGATATTAGTTGGTTTGTCTCAGAACTATAAATCAGAAATATAACTTCACAGTTTCATATAACTGTAGTTAATTCATATAATATTCTCTAAAATAAAATAGAACTCAGAATGGGAACAAAGCATTTAAAGAGGCGAGATACTAAGCATCTAACCTGTATTTCACTTAAAAGTCTTGCCTTCCCAAGAGGCCAATCTTAAACCTCCAAACTGATTCAAATATAATGCAACAATTCTTGTTACAATAATTTTCACAGTTTAGTTGCATTTTACCAAATATATATATATATACATATTTAATTTGTTCAGCTCATGCAATTAAGCACCACTAGACGTATTTTTGCCATTTGATTGAGTCATCCTTAAGTTAATATTGAAAATGAGATGAATTGCTTTTCATGATTAAAATGTCAGACCCTGGCAAGCTCTGGGAATAGACTTCCTGAAAATACATTGCTCCTCTGTGAGGTCATAAGAAACAATGTAAGGACATTAGTGGGGTTTCCATGCATACATACCAGAACTTCAAAATTACAAGGCATACCCACTATTTTTATAGACTGTACAATACTTTTCACAGTGCAGCTGCATCCTGAAAATTACTTGCAAATAGTCCTCGCCTGCATAAATAGCTCAGCTGTAACAGAGACATGGTAGTCCTTACCCTGGCGACAAACCTCACTGATCCACACAAGTGGTATTTTGCTGGGGTGAGACCATAGACTTTGAAAAAAAGGAATAACATATGTTTGAAAGATGAGTAGGTCTCGGTACAAAGAGTTCAAATCTAACCAAACTTTGCAGGACAGAAATAAGCACAGCTGGTTTTACACTCTGTATCTCTGGTTAATGTTTAAAACAAATGAGTGCTGAAAATACAAAGAAAAAGTAATTCTGAGAGTCTCTTAGAGCTCTGTCGCTGCAAACTCTATTCATTCTTTCTTTCTGCTCTTCCCAGCCTACATATTAAAAAAGGAATTTCATATCTGTCTGGCATGTCATTCAGTGACAGGTTTTATAGCATTTGGTGAGGGCAAAACCCAGATGCCAAAAAGGCTGGTTTAAGCCATTTTTTTAAACTTCATAGGCATTCTTCGATTAGAAGTAGCAATCCCTGAAGAAGATGGATGGGAAAAATTCCTTATTTAGTCTTTTTTGTAAGGTTAGCTTTGGTGATTAGCTCTAGATACTGGGCAGCACATTCACCAGTGTGACAATGGCTGTGTAAAGCTGTGCGTACATACTCCCTTCCACTGGGACACAGAGCTCCCGGGTGGGGAGCTATAGCCTTTGTGGGGCAGACTCCAGGTTTTTTCTGTGGTATAGTGAGGCTCTCTATTTATTTTTTTTTTTTTTTTCCAGAGGATTGCAGGAGAGCCCATTGGCTTCTGTGGAGCACAAAAGGAACTGTGGGAAAGTGGTGAAGGACTTTCATCAGACAAAAGGATTAGTCTTTTTTCTGCAGTAAAGCAGGTGGCTGCCAGCTGAAGTATGTGCAGCATTTGTACTCTTAATTTTTATAGCATCTAGCCAGCTAGCTAACTCAAGTGGGAACTCCAGGATATTTATGTGAATTAAGAGCCTGCATCTCAGCTCTCCACTTCACCTGACTGATGAGCATCCAGGAGAATGAACACTCCTATCATCTGTACTATTCGTAAAAAGGAAGTAAGCACTTGTACTCTGGGGGGTCATACTGATACACTTCATTGCAAGCAAGTAATCCTAGACAAAACAGAGTCAGGTGAAGAGACATATTTCAGTAAGCAACTAAGTATTTCTTAATCAATGAAGTATTTAACTTTAATGTACAAAAACAATGCCTAACACTGGATCATACTAAAATCACAAGTAATTCCTGTGAGATCTGTCCATAAACAATAGGAGATCACACTTCTATTGACATAGATACCCACAACTCTAACCTATGTAGAAGTCACAGGGAGAAGATAATTGTGCTCACCAGGATCTATGTTTTCATGCTTTCTCACTCCGCAGGACCTTAAAAGCCTACTGTGCCAAGCTACTCACCAGGAAGTATTTACACAAATTTTATATGCCAAGAAAGTTGAGGCCCTGTCTTGACACAAAAGTTTCCATAGCTGTTGAAAATCTGTCCAACTTGACTTCGGCTCTCCCTGTAGCCATACAAGACGGTATGTGGTATTTACTTACCCTGTGTGTTCCAGGGGCCGTAGGACAGATGATACCCACTTTACAGCAAACTCATATTAGTTTTAGTGTCACTGTTGAGTGAATAGCTTTAGGCATTATTTACTGAATGTTATTCTTGATCTGATATGTATTCTGAATGATTCAATTCCTCATACTCCTCCCCATACAGTATCCAGCTGTATCACAAATATTGACCTGTCATTGCAAAGGGAGGTGAATGTGGGATAGCAATATTCATTCATGTGCTTATCCAGATTTTGAGACACTGACTTTTGATTTCTCACAGTACTACAGTTTTCCTTCTTTTATAGTCATCTCTGGCTTGGAATTCAGATGCACTTGTGCACGCTCACTATTTTTATGAATTAGACCTCAAGTTTCTCTGTTAGATTTCAAGAAAGTGAATGAAAAAGCAGAAAAATCTGCTTTTAAAATGGCTTTCCTATTACATTTACTCAGAAGAATCCTGTAGAAAATGTGAAAAGAAAGATAATTTGTTCAGGGAAGCGTTTCCCTATAATAATTATAATAATAATTATCATCATAATAGTTATCTGTAATAATATTTTAATTCCTAGACCAAAAGAACTAAGCCACTTTTATTTTCCCTTCTCTGAGGTAATTTCATATTTTCAATGGACCAGCAAAACCAAGTGCCTGTTTCCCTACTTTCTGGTTGTCTAGCTGTCTTTTCTGTCAATGCTTTCCTGACTTGTCACAGCAGTGGAATTTTAGCTCTTCTATCCAGACCCAATTCTAGGCAAGGGTAACAAACATTAGAGTGGGTTGGGAGGCCCATTTTGCTGACACTTGCAGAACACAGAAGAACAGTGAAATATTGGAATTTGGAGCTCCATTCTGGTCCACAGATAATGTTCTCTGTGGCATAAAAACCATTGTCTGTACATATAATTTTGCTTCATTTGGTCTTTTGGGTCCTTTCTGCATTAGTCTCTCTCATTCTGATTTTTCTCAATCTTCAGTCCTCACTGAAGTTTTATTTTTACTTTACTTTTGACTTGTTTCCTCAAGAAGGTCTATGCAAATAGTTGATTTGGTCTGCATTTGAATCATGAATAAATTTTACATGGACTGCTCCAGGCATATGATGCTCCCTACAACGCCAAGACAAATCCTCTGTTTCATACCATTCTCTTAATCACAGAATCACTGAATGGTTGGGGTTGGAAGGGACTGCTGGATACCACCTAGTCCAAGCCCCCTGCTAAACCATCAGCACAGGATTGCATCCAGGCAGACCCCAGTGAAGAAGATGCCACAGCCTCTCTGGGCAACCTATTCCAATGCTCTGTCACCCTCAAAACAAATAAGTTTTTTTTCATATTCAGTTGGAACTTCCTGTGTTTCAGGTTGTGCCTGTTCCCCTTGTCCTGCCATTGGGCATCACTGTAAAGAGTCTGGCCCCATCTTGGCACTTGCCCTTAAGGTGTTGGTATTCATTCATAAGATCCCGTCAGTTGTCTCTTCTCCAGGCTAATCCCTCAGAAACCAATCTCCATGTACTAACCTGGAAAAATCTGAGCTAGCATGCACTTTCCAGTTAAATGGTCTTTGACAAAACCACACAAACAGCCTTGTTCTCTGATTCTCATACTACTGCCAGTCATTTATACTCATGGTCTCTCTAGTAACTCAGTGGTTCACTCTCTTTCAAACTCCCATTTACTTGCTCCCAAATCCACTCTTTCTGTGCTTGCTTAGCCAGTTCCAGGTCTCCTGTTGGTTACTACTCCCAGTATTTACTTACCCACTCTTTCTGGCCTCTTCTATGCACCTCTTGGCTCTTTTCAAAAGGGCAGTCAAGAACCTGTCTTGAGCAGAAAACCTGAGGTGTTTAGGTAGTCCCCTAACATTTTCTCTGTCCCATGGAGTTTGCCTTCCCAGTGGAATGGCATTGAATTTGTGCAGACTGGAGGGAGCCCAGGAAGAGATGAGAAGCACAGAGTCCGTGGAGTTAGAGAACCTCTCCCACATATTCTTGCATAGGTCATAAAATATATGCAGGGCTGCAGTCCTCTATACAGATAAACTCAGGAGTTGCCTCATACCTTTTCAGAGCACCATTTACCGCAGAAGGCCCCAGGATAATGTGGGGTCATGGCTGTCTGCTTATCTTCAACATGGCCTTAAGATACAAATATTTTGTAATAAAACCCACCTGGGGTCAGCTATAAATAATAAGATCCAGCAAAAGCTGTCTTTACTCTCATGCATTGGTATTCTGCTAATATTGAAGTGAATGAGATATCTACAATTGCCATAAGTGGACTATAACTCCAGGTAGTCAACTTCCCCTTACAATGAAACTGAAAAGGAAACTAGATAGATGATAAGGAATTCTACTATGCTCCTGACAAGCACTGTAGCTGACATACCATCATTATGGATAGCGTGGTTCATTTGAAGTCAGTTTCTTTTATTTACAGATACCATACATCAAAATGAGAAAGAAGTGGTTTTGCCACTTGTTTTTGTTGAAATTTCTTTCTTTGAAAAAAGATAACTAACCATCTCAAGGTATATTTCCATTAATCTTTCTATCCATATAGAACTCTCTGTAGTCAGACTGTTTCACTATTTTTATCACAATTTTGCTTAATTTAAGAGGTCATGAACTATTAGGAATATTTTCAAAAAAAACCCCATCATAAACCCATTATTGTCAGTGCCATGATGTTGTGTGCTAAATTTTATGATTACAGAAACATCTGAAATACAAGTAATGCAGTGACTTGGGACGTGCAATCAGCTGTAAATATAGCCCTTATTATTGTGGTATGGTCCATTCTCTTGATTTTTCTGACAGAATACTATAATAATTAAAGATGTAGAATAACTTATTTTTGTCAAAATTTGTCCTCTCTACCTCTCTGAAATAGTTTGATATTCATATCTTCCCTATTTGTTCACTTATCCATTTATATCAGTATAGATTACTGCAAGTATAGTCATACACTAAGACCATTTTTTATGGGGCAGAATTTTGCATTACTCCCCCCCCCATCCCCCCACAGACCACTGTAGAATTAGCTCTGCAGGTATGCCAGGTTGAAACTCCATGTCTTTGAGCCCAGGAGTAAGACCTTGGAAAACAGGTATCTGAATTTGAAATCCAAAACAAAACAGAAGAAGAAACAAACCTAAATCCAGGCACATAAATTACTTGAACATTTCCAAAATTGTTATGTTAAAATCTCATTTTTAACAGAGTCTAATCTAAGAATCATATTTATAAGTGAAGGATTCCTATTAACATCTAAAATAAATGAGCATTATCTCACATAAATGTACAATCAGTCAGTTACTATGAATCTCTGCAAGAATACCATGCAATAGAAAGGTTTTTCTTTTTTTTCATTTTTTATTTTCCTGCACTCAAAACCAAATAAAAAACCGCCATTTACTTAAGAAGCGATTGTCTGTAGACCTTTGAAGCCAAGGAGGGTGACAGCAAGGGCAAGAGGCTTATTTCAAGGGTCACATTTCATTTGCATAAGCAAGTAACCATAGGGCACTGTGGAATGTCTGTAAATGGATTTCATTACAGAAATTCAGCTTAAAGGGACTATAAATAATCCTCTGACAAACAATGTATATTGCTTCAAGTTCTTCTGTAATAAAAATATTTTAGTAACACAACAATCCGTGAAAGCAGGAAATGAAACAGGAGGAGCTGCACATCTTCCCCTTTTCTCTCTCAGGGCAATATTATATTGTAATATGTTTTAGAGGAAAAAACGTGATATTCATATTATTTTAGCAAAGTAATCCTACAAAAACAAGGTTATATAATTCCATATGTCTGAGATGGGGTGGCTAAACAAATACCCAGATCTTTACTAGCTCTTCTCCCCTGGAGATCATCTGTCCAGCAGGACAGGTGTGCAGGCTGTATGATATTCTGCCCAAAGGAACATCTCGAAATATATTAGAGTGTGTAAATCTTCTTGGATGAATTTCAGTGGAGAAGCCATTTAAAGTACACATTTTAATGGCTTGACCTTTTTTGCCAGTATGAAGAAACAATGACTGTCTCAGGCCCTAGTTCAGGAAAGTATTTCAGCAACTCACCAGTTTGGGGCACACTTAACCGCTGTTTACTTCAGTAGGACTTAGCTGCATGGTCCAGAGCTTTTTCAAGTGGAGGGAGATATACAGTTAATAGTGTGCATGTAATGCTTCAATGCACTGCAGGTGTTCAAAGCTAGATGCAGCTAGGTGGACAGCAGACCACTTGTCAAATTTCACTTTATGCACGGAACTTCTGTGAGGACCAAAAAGTCATGTGAGCTTTTGCAGTTTTCCTCTGTGTAGAAATACATTCATTGCAGTACCCCAGTAAAGAGAGTTGGCTTGCCATCTTCGGAGAGGGGTTTGGGATATTATCTCACCACAGCTTCATCCCCCTCGGGGTACTAGCAAGGAACAGCCCTATTCTGAAGCTCAGGGAAGCTCTCCTCTGCACTGGTAGTCCCCTCTGCAGAAGAGTTTTGGCAGTACCCCAGTCTAGTAGAAAAAGTGCCACCAAATAGTCTGCCTCGATTATTTCTAAGAATATACTTGCAAAGAAAAGAAAAACGTAGAGATACTTCTGCAAAAGAAAGGAAAAAGCAGGCCTTAAAAGCAGTAATTTAATTTCCGTTTATGTTAGTTTTTGTTTCATCTTGTTTACCTTTCTAATAACTATAATTATTCGCACACTGGCTTTACTGTTTTCTCTGGAATAGATGTGCTCACAGTGAAAAATCCAATTGAATCTGAGCATGTAACGAGAAAATGTAATCCATCATTATTAAAAAAGACAGCTTACCTTTATCTGGGTGTTAAATAGTACAAATCCACAAGAGTCAGAGAATGTTTTGAAGTAAAAACGAAGGGCATTATGAAGGCTGAAGTGGATTTGTCACTGAATTATATGTATTACCTCAGAAATGGCCTAATATATGGTTGGGGAAACTATGTATTTAGCAGTGGGAGAAGAGAAAATAAGCCCATTTGCTCATTTTCCACATTTGCGGAGATACTGGATGGTGTTTTAAATATCAGACTACTTTGTGGAAAATTGTAAGAGGAAAAGGAAGCTTATGTCTGAATAGAAATCACGGTTGTTCCACTGTTTATAGCTGAATGCTGCTTCTGACTATCTGTGTATCAGGAAATACGAACCAAGTTGCTGTATTTGAACTTAGGCAGCATGGTCACAGGTACTGGCACAGAATGGCAAGTTTGTCCAGGCACTCCCTGTCTCTATCTAAGTTGATAAAATCACTTAACCACCTTCTGCTTCTTCACTTTTAAGGAGGTAGTATGAATTACTACTCTTTATGACACAAGTCAAAGGACTGTACAGCACAAGAAAGCTACAGGGATGCTATGTGATTTTTGGTACTTTGGGCATCTGCCATTCTGAAACAACTGTTGTTGACAGTGGAATAGACTTACTGCATACAAATAGACTTACTAGCATACTTCATTCCTAGACTAAAGCTGTGAAGCACTTGTTATAAACGGAAGAGAAAGCAAAATGTCTTCAATGGGGATTTATTTAGAGTGGATGAGTTACAAAGCTTGCATGCTTGTGATGTGGGCGGCTGCTCTGGGATAGGGTTTTGCTTGAGTTCACAGCTGATGCAAAACTGGAGTTGGACTTCAGGTGGAGTGAGGCAGTGTATGTGAATTCACCAGTTTTGAATGAGATAGGAGAAATTTACACAGAAGTAATTTGATTCTAGATCCAACTTTCAGAAATGTTTTCTTACTTGATCTACAGGTTCAAAGCAAAAGTTTGCAAACAAACAAATCTGACAAATGTTCAGGCTCATGAAAGGTACATAGGCAAGACAAAACACGTGTGAATCCCCAGTCCTCTGAATGCCACACACGTGCAATGAAAGGCTGCTACAAAGAACTGCTGAATAAAGCCAAAACTTAACCTTGTCTCCTTTCTCTGAAGATCCTGAACTATCACCTCTTCGCATTTGTTGGCAAAGTAGTGATAAACTTGCCATGACGTCTGTGACCTCCTATTGTCTATGTTCAAAACCAGCTCTTTGTCAGCTCATTGTTTACATAATCCTTTTTCCCAGTGTCCTCAAACAACATAGTCTCAATCAAAATATTTCATGGATGTAGAGATATATGTATGTGTTTAGTTTTGCTACACATTAAGGATTATACTCCATGGTCGCATAAGGAAAGACTGCTTATTCCTAATCTAAATCACTCAATAGCTGGGCTGGCTGGCAAGGTATGAATTTATAGAGATAAACATTCAAAGAAAACAGTTACAGTTGTTACCCACTCCAACACCAGAAACAGCTCTAATAACTTCAAGAGTGAATGAAATTTAGGTCTTCTACATCAAGAAAGAGCAATCTAAGACTGAATTTTGCTTGGGATCGGGAAGAAGTATATGCCCAGAACTGTGTGGGAAAAGTTCTCTCTAGTGGAGAAGGACTCATTTCTCATCCCCAGGATCTTTAATTCTAAGTTCTCTTCCTCTCAAATTGTTTTTCTGCTAGTATATTTTCCATTCCGGATAGAAAGAGAGGTAGGATAAAGATCCATAGAAATTTGTTCACTATAAAGCAATTTTGGAATGGTTTCACATTCACAGGAATAAATATTAATGAAAAGAGTAAAATTTCTGTTGCAGCTTTTATATTCTACAAATAATTTCTAGAATTGATTTAGAAAAAAATATACTCCTAGTAGAGATAGTATTCCCCCCAAAACTCTGGCTTTTTTTTTTACAGAGAATTCTAAAATTTTTGATCATTTAACCAGTGAAGAAAATGACAAAATGCTATCTTTTCTGTGTGGCAAGTGTCAAACACACTAAATAAACTTTTAGGTTATCTGAAGCTTTTTCAATAGATAATAGATGTCTGTTGCCAACAGTGAGGAACAACAGATGCCAATATTTCTGTGGTAAAATGTCCTTTTGATTTCTAAAATAAGGTACATCACTGTATCTTGTGTTCATTGTGATGGTACAGAGTGAAAAATACGCTCATGACTCAAAATTAAGTGAAAAAATCATCTCACAGAAAGGCAACATAATGAACATAACCATGACAGGTTGGTATTCCTGGATCTTTTTAAGATCTTCTAGGGATAGTAACATCAGTGTTGCCAAAAGGCGACTCAGACACATGGTCTTGATAGACCTCACAATGCATTTGACACACTGTGATAGCCCATTTAGTCTCACTCTTTCAAGAGTCATTTTCAATGAATTATTGTTGTCTGTGAATCAGAATGGGGAAGCATACATGGCACAGGCATATGGAAAGGAAATAAAGTGAATAAAACTATTTCTGAAGGGGGATAGCAACAGTAATGCTGAGAACAGGAAAAATTAAGAAGGGGTGTGGAGCTAATGTGATCAAAGAAATGGTTTTGTTAAAACACGATCAGCTCATGGACTATTTAGAAAAACAGTCAAATAGTGGTCAATCATTCGCAATGAATTATTCACCCTGTTCTATTGGAGCAAAATGATCCCAGAATGCAAAATTAGGACTTAATCAGGATGCAATCTCTCACTCCTCCTGTTTGGCATTGCCATTGACCTTACTGTTAGAGCAGCTGTATATGGATACAACACAGAAATAGCAAAGCTTTAGCCATACACCAAAATATTTAGGTTTTAGCTGGCAACATACTTCCTATAAATAACAATCATCAGACAAACAATATTAATATTTAAAAAAAGATGGGGTTTATCATTAACTATGAAAAAAAAATAAATTCAACAATGTTAGCAGTTCTTCTCCCAGGCATTTTGTAGAAATATCAATCCACTGGAGACAAGTAAATCCATTTACTTTCTAAATAATAGGAAAGTTGGAGAGAATAACTAGAAAAATATGTAATGAATCTTCAAGATGAAAGTCCTCAGAGTTCAATAACTATTTAATGTCAGAAATTATCTAGGAGAAAGGTAGGATTATCTCCTATAGAAATAAAAATAAAATGTCTGCCATGGCAGCCTTTGGCTGGATAAGCAGACTCTTCACTGAGCAGGGTACATAATGGGGAATCTAGTGAGATTTAACCATGTGCAAGGTCTACAAAGAGGAGGCACAGAACACGCACACTGGCAGAACATTATTCATGCCCTAAGCAGTGCTGGGTTGTCTCAGAAGTATCCAACACCAGGTACCAGAGGTCCCTCAACACTAGTCCTTCATATAACTGTGGTAGAAACTACACAAGTTATACAAGATGATTATTCAGATAAGACAGTTATTCAGATATGACAGGCTCTTCTGCCTAGACTGAACTCTTTGTATTCTAAAGTCTGTGCTGCTTATTTTAAAGGCCTTAATCCTAAATATCAGTTTTTCTAGCAGCTGTAAAAATTTGGATTACCAGAATTACTCTGTGTGTTTCTGTAAGAACCATTCACATTAATTGCCATAAGACACTCCTGTTTTTGCAGCTTCATCTTCAAAGGTGACATAGATTCCCATATATACTTTGACTTAGTCTAAGAAAAAATCCATTTCTATTTGTGTATTTGGTGAGTACTCTTTAGAGAGATAAGTGTACCTCCATAAATCCCAATTAGCTTAAAAATTTGCTGTCTATTTTGACAGGACTATCAGTGCAGTTTTAAGTGAGCAAAGTTTCTCACTTGAACAGATCTACAAGCATACATATGAAGCAAGCCAGGCTAAATGGCAAGATGCCATTGCTTCCCTCTGCTAGCTGGGCTCAGAAGTAAAGAAATGCTTTTAATTCTGGTCCTCAAAAATAAAATAGTAACTTTTCAGTCAATTTGTTTCTATTCTCATTTCCAAGCACTCTAAAGCAATTTGGGAAAGGTGTTGCACAAAAGAAAGAGGGGACAGAAACACTCTCCAAATAAACATGTGAGAACTTTGCATGTAAACATAATTGTGCAAAGAGGAAATGGTAACCCAGAAGGTATACAGCAGTCAGTCCTTCAGGCTCCACTATGACACATCTTGCCCAAATCTCACTTTCCATAAACTGTACTCTCATGTCAAGCTAGCCCTCAGAGAAGAAAGGGGCAAAGTTGCTCACCTCTGCTAATCTTCAGTTCTCATGGCTGGGCTGATCTGCCAGATTCTGTTTGGATAAGTGGCTTCAGCTACTGGTTCAGCAGAGGGCTTGCTCTGTTGTGAGAGTATAGTTACATACTCCCAACTACTCCTGGATTTGGAAAGCAAATAAGCTTTACTCTTTTCTGCTGTCTGCTTACCCATGTGCCTTTGTGGAGTCAGGTTTTCTGCTTTACAATCAGTCTCCTGCTGGGTTCTGTAATTGAGCTTCCAGATAAAATAATCTGGAGTGAATAATAGCTTGGAAAGAGTTCTTAATCTTCATTTTAGTGCTGTATCTTAAGACTGCTTTTTCTTTTCAGCTCCTGTGATCAGGGCAAATTTCCTGACATTAGCTCAGATGTTGTTCCACCAGTATATGTATAGCATACATGAACAGCAATCAGAATTACTAATTATTACCTATAATACCTTAATTATAAGTAGAAGATTAATTTCTTATTTGAGGGAATAATAGGTAAAAAAATATGCTAATTAGAACTAGTTTTTTTTCCTTTGTCTCCAATGGATGGAAAAGGATTTTATGTAGTTGAATCCTTAGCATACACACTGGACAGCATCTATTCACAGCAACTTAGGTACTGGACCCAAGAGCACCATTTTTTCTCTCTGTATTTGAGCATTCTACAGTTGCTTAAATATAAAAAGTTAATGCTGCATTCATTTAGCCACTCAGCAATTCTAAGAGTGTTTTTTATTATTTATTCTAAGGAAAGGCACGTTACTTTCCTAAATCAGTAACAAATTCATTAGTCAACATAATTTTCCCTCTCAATAGCCTTGTCTAAATAGACTTCTTTTACATATCTACTATACCTCATAATAAAAATAAAGTGAGAACTAGCAGGAAAATATACAATTCAACATTAGAAAAAGTCCCAAACAAACAATTTGCTGCTGCTGGAATTTGCTATGCTTATAATACTTGGTGCAAAAGGGGAAGCATGAAGTCAAATGTACGAGGACATATCCAGCCTACTTGGATTACTTTTATTGCAATTCAATCATCAATTAACAACAGTTTAAGAAACTTGTATTAGCTATTGACCTTGATCTTTTGTCTCCACATACTATTATGGATGTCAGAATACAAACCTCATAACAGAGCAGTTATCAATTTTATGATAAGTGTATATATAATGCATTCTTTCTATCTGTAAGGTATGAACCTGTTCCATGTAAGCATATCTACTGTGGAGACATCCATTAAAGGACTCAGGCAATAAATTAAACCTGACTTCAAAGACAACCCATCCTCAGAAAAATTAGGCTACAGAGATAGAAAAGGGCAGGAGCACTCATTAATCTGTTGAAGGCCACCTTCTGAAATGTACTGTTGTTTCTAAGTGCAATGACCACGGCAAGATTAATTGTTCATTATTTTACAATGTGTCTTTATAAATTATGCACTATTAGGTGTTAAAATATTGCATAACAGAATCAGTTCTCCTTTATTCTACTCATCCTAGCAAGTCAGTTGCTTTAATTCAAAATATATACAGGGTTACTTTGAACTCCTGAAGTTTAGAAGCTAATTGGAATGAAATATTTTTCACAGTGAGGTCCATAAAGTCGAGCTTCCTGTGAGATGCTGTTTGTGTGTAAATGAATTACTTTATATTTTTACCAGGGCTGCTTTCCTTGTCCTTTGCACCATTACTTAGAATGCTGTGAAGGGTGGGAAGAACACAATAATTCTGATTGTATACTAATTCATAGAAGAAGAGGAAGAACTGGCATAATGTTTTGAAAGGTTTCTTAGTCCAACCTACAAAATTCTGTTTCATGCTGAAGAAAATATGAATGATAGAATTATGTGAAAGATAAAGCTCTAGGTTTACTGGCTGAGATAAATCATCAGTGTGGGTTAAATCATATTTTTTTCCCCAGAGAGTTTAAGAAAACAGAGCAACACTCATCTATAAAAAAGTTTTTTTCTTTTTAAATTTTTTACTCTCTTTCAGCTTTGAACCTTTCAAAGGATCTTTTCCTCCTTTTTTTTCCCCCTACTGTTACAGGACATATAAACCTAGAGATTTCACAAAAATATAATCCTGGAGAACACTGAGAGATCTCTTGTTTATGTATGATGCAGAAAGAGAAGACATTTGGCAAGAAACCCAGATCTCCCTACAAGCCTGGGAAGGATACCTGTGAAGGAGCACTGAAGTGCCAGGCACACCTCCACATGATTCATGCAAGTTGTGTCTTATGAAATGATTACTGGCCCATGAACACCTAATGTGAGATCTGGAGTCATGATCCCCCTCACTTCTCAGATTGGTCAGTGCCTGGGGAAACCTCAGTTATGTCAGCTGAGTGGGAAAAGTGGTATGGGGAAAACACCAAAGAAACAGAAAAGATGAGAACCAGCACTGTAAGGTGTTCTTCTCACCTTTACTTGTAGAATGGATCAACTACATGGTGGGATTATGTGGCCTGTGGAACAGTTTTTATATTTTTCTAAATATAAATGTACATATGTAATTTAAATATTCAAATATATATTATACATAATATACTTTAATACATATTTCACATCTGTGAATTCTTGTTGCTCAGTAGGATATAACTTTTGTGTACATTTTGGTAAAGCTTTGCTATTTCACAATTTATTTCTAAATTAAGTGACTTCCAGTGCCTGTAGGTAGCTCGGACAGAAGGAACGAACTGAAAGCAACAATAAACAGACCTTCACTGCTCAATATTTTATTCTTAATTTATAGGAGATGTTATTTGCAGAAACACAGACTGCCTGCTGATTCACTGAGTGAAAAATACGAATGATATGATAGCTAAGTCTCCATCAGTTTTAGGATTCCACAGTGTTCACTGGTGGGATGGCAGAGTGATGCTGGCTAGGGCAGTAGAGCATGTTGCAACTATTCTTCTACTCTCCAACATTTATACTACAAAAACAAAGCTAAAAGCTTGAGCCCATGGCAACGCTGTCATATTTGTTTAGTTGATCCATAGATGACATCCAATATTAAGAAAAACTACCTCAGCCTATGATATTTGAAACAAAAGGGACTGCAATTTCCATTTACTTTCCCAAGTAATTTCAGTGAAAATACAAGGAGCCCTAAAACACTCCTTTAAATTAAATACTTAGCATATGAATAAGTGTTTTCCTAACCTTGATTTAAGCGAGTTTGTTATTTAAACAGCTACATAAAAAAAAAAAATCAACATGTTTTTAGAGATAATTTAAAGGATCAGCAAACCCTACATGCCTAACTGGCCATGCAAAATTTATTGAAATCTTTGATTTAAACTCCATTGCTCACACCCTGAATCTTTTCCTTTGTCCTCCTTAAAACTCAAGTTGTATTAAATATATCATGAAAAATGGAGAGACAGGAGAACATAATGAAAATATATCACTTCCCAGGCTCAAGAGTGTGTGTGTGTTGGGGTACTTCTGCTTGCCTTTGCCTTACCAAATATATTCTATACAGCTTTTCACTCTTAAGTAGGAATTGGGTAAGTAAAACTATTAAAAAAATGAGGAAAAGGATGCACAGGATGCATTACTGACAAAGATGGGAAAGAAAATACTGTCTCCCAGTGCTCTTTTCACTGGAAACCCCAGTTTCCCTCTCATTCCCATGTATCAGGAAATTTTTTAAAAATTAAACATTTTAGGTAAATTACAACAGTACTCACAGTAGGTGAATTTGTATTTCTGGTATGTCCCAAAGCCCTTGATGGTCTACAAAGTGCTTCCTTTTCAATTCCATTTGGTGTTTTAAGTGTGTTGTATTTATTGACCAAAACATCCCTCCGGAGATAGGCAGCTCTATAAAACTTGCCACACATCTGTCGGATTTTTGTTTATGTATTGAAATGTAATTGGGCAACTGGAGAAAAGTGGATTTGTGAGGTGTTATTTTCCTAAAGATTACATTTAATATTGTTGGTGTACCCTCCATAATTTAGTTGATTAATAATATTTGATCTAAACCCAAATTATGACTTCCCACATATATGACATAACTAATGAACTGTGAAAGGAAAGCTGTTCAGATGGTCACCAATAACCAATGCTTAGTTAATCCTTTAAATAAACCGGAGCTCACAATGTGTCCCTTTGAAGTCATAAATAATGTATATTTTTCTTTTGACTTTTAATAAGCCAGTGGAGTTCATCTCACAGTCTCCAAACACATATATTTTATTATGGGCCTCTGCAGTTTACTTTAATTAGTGTGTCTGAGTGCTTTGGGAGACTTAGCCCTACTGAAAACAAACAGAGTCTTACCATCTATAAAACATTAGCTCCCTTTGGTTTATCCTGATACAGCCGAGGCTCAGTGAGAAACACATGGTGTAAGTAAACACTCATAATTGCATTAGAATTCCCGGGTGTATTGGTAATTCAAACCCCGTTTCATGATATTGTTAGAGCAGTTAGAGCAGGTTTACCAATCTCCTTGCCTTCTGGGATTTCATGAAATTCCATTTGGAGAGAACTTTAAGTGACAAATCTAATAGAAACAGCAACAGACAAAATAAGCCACAGAGGCTCTGAAAAGGAAGCACAAAGCTAAAAAACCCCTTGGCGCAAGCATGTTTTGCCATGTCTCTGAAATTTCTCATTCCTCTAAGCTCCTTGTTGATGTGTTAATTTTTGTGTAGGGTGGGTATGCCTGTGTTTTCTCCCACTGCTCCCTGCAGAACTTTCAGTCCAATCTGTCCAACAACCTGATATTCCCATACCTCAGCTAATTCTCCCAGAAAATGATGCAGTCAACTCCAAAATGAAATATATAAACCAAAAATAAATACTATGGTTTTAGTAATATGTTGAATAACAACGGGTACATTTTTCCAAGAAAGGAAGAAATCATCACTGAAAGCTTTCCATTGTAAGGAGGATTTAAGTAACTAAAAATCCTTCAGTGCCTATAATTTTCAATTTCTTTTTCTAAAAGAAATAAAGCATCCCTATGAAACAGACTGAATGAAAATAGAAACAGGCTGTTTTGGCGCTAGATAAAACACAGATATTAGACTTAAACCAAACATTATTCAAATTAATGCTGGTAACCAATTACACCCTATTTAGGCACTTACCCCAAATCCCACATGTGCTATTTCTGCATCTTCTGGAATTTTAATGCAATAATTTTAAAGAATAAAATGTTCACTTCTTTCCTGTTCCTTCCATCATGTTGGTGTAAACACAGTATGACTGTTTAAATAGCAGGACAGTGAATTGCATTGTGTTTTTTACTCTTTGCCTGAAAAATACTTTTTAAGATACAACATTCCAATGCTTCTTTGACAACATTTTCAAAATACAAAGTGTCTCCTCTAAACAAAGATTTTTCAGTGATTTATGACTTAGTAGCTATGGAAGAGAAGAAAATTTTATATTAAAAAAAAATCACAGAAAAGAAATTATCATCTAATTTTCAAAAGCAGTTCAGTGTTAGAGATGTTTATCTTCATATAAATTCTTCTGTCTTGGTAGGGCCAAATTGCAATGTCTACCACTAACAAGTACTACCTGTAACTTTTCTTGTAGTATTGCTAATCATGAAATACCTAAATATTTGTTTCATTAAAGTGATAAACAGTTCTGAGAAATAAAATGCAAAGACATTTCATCCTGCTGTCTGATCCTTGAGACCCCCTTGAATCATTCATACCTTTGTACTTGGTCCATATATTTCCTGGCACTTGGCTTAGCATTGCCTTTGTTGGCCAGTATGTGCTTCTTTCGTTTGCACCTTTTGTTTCGGTGTTTCTCCTACGAAACATGCCTCTGAAATCTGTTAAGACATTTCCAAATCTAGTAATTTTCCTTACAGGATGTTCATAAATCCATGGCATTGTTTTATATTACACGATCAGTACAAACAGAAGGCTGCCAATAAAACTCAAGCTGTATTCCTGAAGACCTGAACTCAGAGAGCGCTGAAGGTGCCTGGCTGGAACTGGGCTTCCTGCACAGCCCCACTGTGAGGGAGGGTGAGCTGGGACTCTGGAGTTACCTGCAAAGCACATCAAGATGCTCTGCTGGGCCAGTGTTCTGGCACCCCAGGCTGCCACAGTAGCCATGGCATCCCCTCTTTTAGAGTGTTTAAACTGAAGACATGGATGAGAGTTCTCTGCTCATTTTCCCTTTAGAAATGCCGAGCCGCTTGTTAGCTGTAGCCTGCACGTGCAGAGCACAAGTTGGGAAGGTTTACAATTGTCGTTTAATGGTGACATTTTGCTCACCCTGCTATGCTATCAGCAGGGAAACGCGTTCAAATGGGTCTTTCAACCACGTTTTTGCCTCCGGAAAATTAGCGTTGAAAATCCTCAGCTCTACCATCACAGTAAACTGGCCTAAACAACAACCTTTGCTGTGGAGAATTGGGTCATCTGGCCCGAAACCTACACCAGCTTCGCATATGACTTGTGCTAAGTGACTCTGGCTGGATGAATACAGCTTGTTCTTAAACACCAATTAAACTTACATAAATATACAACCCCTGGCGCTGAGACTCTAGCAAAGCTGCAGTACTAATACGGTTTGCTGAAGCTATAATTCCAAACCTCTCTGCATGGAATATTTCCTCTTTATTATATTAATCTACAGAAGTTATGCTGAAATTAAAAAAGGACAAACCAAGCCCTAGTTTGTCAAAACACACAATATTCATAATATTAAATAATTGAAGCTATAAGTAAATATATACAGTGTCGATAAAATTGAATTATCAGGCAGAGCATAATTGGGGTTTATTTAAACTGTGATTGACTCTATTCATCTGTTATTCCAGTGGATATATAAAGATAAATTATTTTCTCGGAAATTGAGACACAACCTTTTTTTTTTTTTAAAGATATTTTTCTTATCAGGTTTTCATTAGACAAGGCAGCCTGCTTTATATGTTTGTACAATTTAAGTAGGCTCTTGGTCTGTTTGTTAATACATCATGTTTATTTAAAACTCCTGAAGGAAGTCATTAATCTGTCAAAACTTTAAAGAATTGAAGCTGATAAATAAATGAACAATGCTAAATAATTCTTTTGTTGTCTACAAAAACACTAAACAGGTCTTACTGTTCTTCTCTAGAAGGTGAAGCCAGGATTGCTTTGAAATTACTCAATATTTGCCTACACTACACAGCTGCTAAAGCCTGCACTGGCTCATAAATACACCCACTGGCTTAAACAAGGTGCCTTTCTAACCAGAAAGGTTGATCAGGAATAAAAAAATATGCTTTAATCCAACTTTCAATTTCATATCACAAGAGGTGCTATGGAATGATTTCCATTTGCAAAAGAAAAAGACGACCACAATTAAAAGCTGAATCTCTAATCCCTCTGCCTATGGCTTAGAACAGGAGCCAAGAGAAATATTGCCTTAACAGGTACATTTACCCTGAGGGGAAGCACACCCTCGACCACCTAGCTGGTGAAATGAAGAGATAATAAGATGTTTGGGTGTATCAATGGCCAACAAATTGTGTGTTGGCTTCTGACAGAAGAGCCTAGAATTAGTGGGTGGCAAATGTGAGCTCTGTTTACTGACGGTGGCTGTTCCAGCACGGTGGCAAACCCAACAGCGTTATGTTTCAGCCCCTGTCTCCAGCAGCCAAGCCACATTCCAGGCTATGAGATCTGAGTGTGACTGACATCTGTCCAAAGAGACATTTGGAAGTGATTGAAGGCTGACACGAGCTGCTAACTACTCATTAGACTAATTAATAGGAAGAGTGGAAAACAGCTACTGCAACAACACTAGCAATTTTATGCTGTGAAGACTGAATCTATTGTTTTAATACTTTGGAAGAGTGGGCTTAAAAATTTTTTCTTCAGTTCACAAAGGAATTCCTCTGTTCCTGCAAACATTTTGCTCACCAGCAGTAACTCAGACATGGTAAATGAAAAATTTTAATTCTTTTTAGCACAAATAATTTTTTTTTTTTAATCTGGTCCAGCTACAAAATAAAACTGGAAATGTTTCTCTTTGTCTAGATTCGCAAACAGACCACTACATCTCCATCTAACAGGGCTCAATTTTAGGTTTCTCATGTAATCTCCAGTAGAAACACAGTGTGAATAAGATTCTGTGACCAGGCTTTGGTGCAGTCCTCAGAATGCTTTCTCATGGCAGTAACTGTGAACATCAGCAGGCCTTCTCATAGCCTCTACAGCATAGATCCCTTATGACTAGACAATGCCATGTCAAGTAAGGAACAGGTAATTGTAAGAAACTGTATCAGGTAGAGATGGTATTGCCAGCTGCCCCAAGTTTCTCTTACAACATCTATCATTTTTTAGAGCACTATCTCAACACAAGAGAACCTTAGCTCTTACTTAAAAATGCAAGTTACTACCCTCTGGCTTCAGGACCAAAGTTTGAAATTGCAAACCCGAAAGGTTCCTGAATTACCTTGGCCACTCATTAGAGAACTCCCAATGCTACCTGGATATACACAATTCAGGTACAAGATGTAGGAAATACGACACAGCTTTTGTTAAAAGCACTGCAAACTTTTTATATGACAGAGTGTTTATTTCCTCTCTCAAAGTATCTGTAAATAGACTGCCAGTTTCTAAAGCTTCCTTATTTGATGATGATTACTAACTTTGTACAGAAGCCTCAGGCTGTAACAAATGGACAGCTACCAGCACTATACAGGCCTGTACTTGACCAGTTATGATTGCTCTCATTTCACAACTCAATTTTTCACACACCACACCACATCACACCCCATACCCCCCAATTTGATAGCCATAACTCTGACACAGAAACTGTGAAAATTGTTTAATTGCCCAGAAAGAGGAACAGAGTACTTCAGGAAGCATGAGAGAATTCATTCTTCTACCGCCTTTCTCCGTTTTTGGATGGTACTGGCCTTGGCCCTTAGACCTGCCCTGTGAGATTTACTAACTTACTGAGGAACTGAAGTAACATTTTCTCTTCAAAATTCTTAAGCAATAGCAGTTAAATCCCAGTATTAAAATATTCCCTGTACTCTTATTATAGGCAGGCACCTGCATATGAACCCAAGAATGGAGCTGTTTCAGAATGAGAGGATTCTTCACCAAAACTGTGTTGTGGAATTAGCAGTGAGACTCAAGAATGTGATGTCATACTCAGTCTAGATTGTGCGTTTTCTGGGGCACCAGGAACTCTGTTATTTGATCTCAAAGCCATGTTTTGCCAGTGTATAAATAAATACTGCAGGACTTCAGGGTCAAATGAGTATGGTCTCTGAACATAACGCAAAAACCAAAGCTGAGTCAACTCAGTTGTGGTTCATCTGTGCTTGGTAGTGCCTAAGCCACAAACTTACAGGATAAGTGCAGTTCACAGAATATTTGAATCACCTCCAACCAAATAATCCAGAAAACTAAAATATTGTCCTTTTCCTAATGATGCACATTATGCAGGTAACATTTTGATAGGACCCTATTAAAACAAATACAAATGAGTAAATTAAGGCAGAATCCATTCTCTTTCTCTCTATCTGAAAAAAACCCCAACTGTTCATATCATGCTTTCCAGTTTAAGGAACACATCTGTTCAAACTAATGCCTCCCATGCCAATTCAAAGTACCTTAAGATTTTCTTGATTTCAATCATATTGCACTGATATGTATGTAAACAGGCATCTTTCCTGAATTTTCACTGTTGTATTTTACTGTATGTTCATACTTACATATAAATCCAATTTTTGCACATCCTGTCTGAAATTGAGGTTTCCTCTCAATTATATCTACTATTACTTAAACATGAAAAGAACCATAACTCTATTAAACTGATAAATTAAATTTATCCTGTGCTTATTGAATTGGTTTATTAGACATAACCATAACACATTCCTAGATAAGAAGGGGTACTGGTTTGGCCCGGGTAAAGGAGTGGTATATTTCAGCTGTTTTATCCTGACAATGCTTTCAGGCCAGAGTAACATGACAGTTCTTTCCAAATGAAGGCTTCCAAATGGTATGCAGGCAGCACATAACTATTTCCCAAGTTAAGATTTTACTGATTCAGACAACAGACACTGCAAGTTATGCTTCAGTCTATATTCCAAAAGACTGTTTCTGAAACTTATGAAAATGGCTGAGGCTTTATCAACAGCAAATGTAAATTAATAGCATACTTTATGTTTCTGGATAACTAACAGCACAATTAAAATCTATGCGAATTTTATCACTCATTTCCCTGAGATTGGAATGTGAATTTCCCTCGCAACATGAAACCATCCCCAAATCCTGAGATATTCATACTCAGGCAGACAGTCTTGCAGTGATTTTCAAGTACGTATATGGCCTCTGAACTTTCACCTGGGGCATTTTTTCACATTTTACAGATGGGAGTATGCAGGGAAGTGAACTCCGTCTCAGCCAGACCCAATGTAGGAAGTTAAAGGCCTAATGCAGAATAGCATTTTGACACCGAAAGAAGGTGTTAAAAGAAAGTCAAGTAAATAGGATTCAAAATCTTTGTGAGCCACTGGTTAATTGGCACAGCTTAGTCATTTTTAACTTGCAGTTTCTGAAAGGATGAAGACATCAGGCCGTTTTGTAGAAGGTGTTCCAACAGAGCACTTACTTCTTAACAAAAATAAGTTTAATAAGCACACTCCTTGTCCAGAGTTCAATCTAAGACCAATTGCCACCACTGACTGAGAAGATGAAGCTGTATTATTGAAAAACTCAACCTTCCCATCTCTCTAGGGACCACTGCTGCCTGCTCAGCATATCTTTGTATCTGGGCCCCACTTGGGGCACCATTTGTGTTTTGTGGCACAATCCAGGGCTCTTGAGTCAGCTTTTGCACCCAAACACACACGACTCTGCATAAGTCACAACCAGACAGTGATGCCGTGTGAACTAAAGCCCACATTCACTAGTAAATAAAAGTGGTCTCTAATGATTTGATCTCTAAAAGCCCTCTTGCTTGGTCTGTGCTCTAAGCACTGGGCTTCAACACCTGCTATTACATGCCCAAATCCATATGGAATTTTTCTAGAGACTTCAGCAAGCTGAGCTACTCAATATAATATTCATTCTGATTTTTCCTTCAGAGACTTGGTAGTGTCCTATTCAAGCTATGAAAAAATGTAGAGAATTTGAGCACATTTATAGCACAAAATGGGAATATTTGTCTGCTTCCTTTTTTTTTTGAACAGTGAGGAGACTTGATAGAGCTCATGTAATAAGCTGAATGCTATAAAAATGAAATTTACAGCTAACTGGGGATATGTTCCCTCAAAATAAATTGTAGCGAAGTCAAACCTATGTCTACATGAACAGTTACACTGTATTTCTCATACGTTGTTTCTGATTTCAGTAGGAAGGTACGTTAGGTTTTTTGTTGCTAATCTATTAAATAAAATTGAATCCTCTATAGGTTGCTGGCAGAATTTCAAATACTCAAGGTTGTCCCTGTAACAGCCCATATCTAGCAATAATGAACTGACTTATAATTTTGAAGGCAAATAAATTCCCCCAAAGAGAGGGAGTGGGAATGTGTTCTGTGTATGGAATTTGTGGACACTTGTGGACACTGTTCAACATTGATTTTATTGATTTTTCTTTTTTTTTTTTTTTTTTTTTTTTGCTGAGACTAGCATGGGGTAAAAGTACTCCAGGGTATCTCCCATTTTTTTCTGACTTACAGCAGCAATAAGCACAACATTCCTTGAATATTAACAGAATTATCCAGATAATGACTTGGGCAATAAAAGGGATGATTTTATCCTTTGTTCACTCTGGAATTCACTGTCGTTAGACTGCTAAGACTTTGAGATCATCCACTGTGGTAAAGAAAAGAAGAGAGAGGTGAAGAAAGGCAAGAAAAAGGAAGTGGCACATTCAGAGCAAATAGGTAACTGCCAGACTTCAGACATTAATGAACCAAGTGCTGAGTTTTTACGAGTTTAAGAAGTGAACATCCTCAGCAATGCACTAGATTTCTGTATTTCAGATTCTCAGTATTTCCGAAGAGAACCCTCAGCAACTGTGGTGTCTCAGCTCAGACTGTCAAGGAAAATGGCTTCTGGCTGGAGGGCTGGAATTTGAGGGTTGGCTTGCCTATTTGGAAGTTGCCACAGAGAGGTGAGAAATAGGTCAGGAACAGAAATGATGGCTGTAATGCTTGCAAGAGTTCGCACCTCATTGATCAAAACACCACTAAACCAACAAATAACATAAGAAATCACTGGTGCTGTCCGTAGGTAGTTATTATGTCTTAAAATATGGGAAAGTGGATTATACCTTTGCTATAAACGCAAGTAAAAGGTGGGTAAACTATTTCTTTCTGCTCTCCACAAGGCAATAAAAGTAATTCCAAAAAAACTTTCTCCTCCAACCTTTTCTAAAATATATAATATTTCTTAAGGCATGGCCTTAGGGAAAAAACCAGGGGTGATTCTAGGTAATACTAGGTTAATATAACTCGTTTTTTCCTTCAGTCTATCACCCTATACACTACAGCCACCTAGAGCCTTCTAGACAAAACAGAAAGTAGGTGTACTCAAGGTCCAGGAACAGAGTGGAGTCAGTGACTGAGTTAGGGAGCTGAGTGAAAAAATAACACTATAAACACTCTGTATGTATGGCATGGCAACAAAGATCAGAGTAGGCTCATCCCTGAGTTTGACTCTTGTATTTGAGTGAGGCTGGCTGACTGAAACAATAATTCAAATTATTCTACTGAAGTATCAGAAGCAACCTTGACCTCTAAATGTCACTGATGTTTATGTCACTTTTCTAATTCATATTGGCAGCTATTTTGAACCTGTGTACACTTCAATCCCTGTTGAGATGTCAATAAAGGCAGGCAGAAAATAGAAATGTCCACAAAGGGAGAGAAGTTATGTTTTAAAAATTATATCAGCATTTTTAGGAAGGCTTTTTGTCTCCTTTTGCTGAGCTCCATGCCTAGGAGAAGCTATTAATAACCAAAGTTAAGAGAAATATAACATCTGAAATAAAAATGCTTTGTTTTGGAAATTCATGAAAGATTCAGTCTGAAGTGTTTTATTTAAATTCATGTAGATTAGAGATGCTTTCTTTTTTATTTTCCTTATTTTTTTGGAAAAAGCAGTAATTCCTTCATTAAGATAAAAAATTTATAGTATTAAAAGCCTTTTAGTTGAAAAAATAGAGGAAACATTTAGTAAGAAGAAAGCTTTAAACCTTTTGAGATTTCGTGCGCTGCTCAGTAAGATGAAAGTAACATTTTTAAGTCTTAGGCTCACTTCGAAACATTTTGAGGTGTGCTGTTACCACATCTCATCAGCTTTTTGCACTCCAGAGCCGTTTCAAATCTTACTGTGGTCTGTTTGGCAATACACTTAAAAGATTACCACTTAATCTAGTTAAGTAAGTTTGGCTTCAAGCAAGTGTCTATCTGTCCATCCAGCTGCTTACTGCTTTTTGTTTCTTTGGAAAAGAAAGGAAATGAAAATCATTGAGGAAAAAAGGGACAACAAAGTCTGATCTTATTCAGTTTTTCTTGCAGCTGTGAATTTTTCTAGACAGACTTTTTAGTAGATGGATTATTGCCATTAATTCCAGCGGGAGCCAGGCTGTTTCCGGAATGGCTTATTTTCTATGGTTGACTTTATTTTAAATGAAAAATGTTCCTGGCTTTGAAGAACCAAAGTGAAAGAAAGTTTTGCCCTCAAGTTCAAAGGCTGCTTAATGGAATCTGACACGCCACATTTCCAGTTACTCTGGGCATGAAGAGAGGGGGCAGAGATGCACTCTGAGAAGGTGATGGGCCCCTATAGGAATAGCATCTTAATGTGACAGAGGAGCAGCTGTATAGCAGTCTTGTCTCTTGCCTTTCAGAACATAACTCTAGCTAGTCCTGGTCTTGAATAAGCTATCAGTTACTGTGGCCTATATAAGTTTGAAGTTCATGGATAAGTACACAGATAATCTAGATGTGTATCCAGATGTGTGTCTGGTCATCTAGCGGCTGAACTCAAGATTCTCCAGTTGCTCATGTAGTTTGCTAGACATCCCACTTCTTTCACTTCACAGCATTGGACTTGCAGAGACAAAACCCTAATGAAATCTAGAAAATAAATAGAATAGAGAGTGACAAAATGTACTAGAGAATGGAAGTAAGGTTTTATGGACTGTCTTAACTCCAGCATTTTCACCTTACATTCTTCTGAAGAATCATTAATTTTCTTTTTGCAGGTTTTTGCAGTAAAAAGATAAACAAAACTTGAAAAGATGACACTGATCTGTATGGTAGGAATAGAAACAGCCACTAAAAATTCTACTGGTTAGCTTTGAAGATAGAGCACTAGTGCAGCTTCTATTCTCATAGAAAGGTTGATTAAAAGTCCACAAAATGCAATGTCTCCAAAGATACCTCGAGCTTCTTCTGCAAGCACTCAACTTTTAGCATTCATACTTCATGACACAGAACTAAATTTCAAATATTTTTTTAAAATTTAAAACTTGTGGCATGGGCCCAGGGTGCTTAAAATCTTTCTAACCTTCAATGGATTCCACCTGAACACCAATGATGAAATAGAATCTAATTTCTGTCTTATGTTCAGTTTTCACACTTTGAGATACCACACCTATTAAAAAACCAAAACCAAAACCGAGTTGCAAACATTTTTCGTAACCCCAAAAAGCGTGTGTTAACTCTTTTGTTAAAATAAAGCAGTAGTGAATTGGAAGTTTTTTGTTTCCCTACTTTTAAAATGGAGAGATTTTAAATTGCTTAGCATAGGACAGAAATATTTCATAGCTGGGGAAACAGGCAAGGTGACTACAAACTCATTCAGTAAACCCAAAAGTGGCAAGAGAATCAGGTTTATTTGATCCCTTCCTGCATCTCTGACCACTAGACATTGCTGCTATTGTATATACCATAATATATACTAATATTGATCATATTGAGGAAATACATAAGACACGTTGGCTCAGAATTAAAAGTACAGTTTCTGCAGGGGGGGAGGGAACAGGCCTTGGAAGTTCAACAATGCAAGAAATGGAAAAGAACATTTAGAATGGAAATTCTTATGCTATTGCTGCTCATTCTTTCTCTATGCACAAAAGTATGCCTTGAAATAATTAAACATAATTAAGCTGTTATACTGTTATTTTAAACACTAACATTTCATTTGCATTGATAACTATCTGCATGTATGTACATGGTCTGATCTCTGCAAAACTTACTAATTGTGCTTGGCTTAGGCAGCAATGACAGTAAAACATTGCCTGAAGGAAAAATATTGAATTTGAAACTATTTTACTTGAAGCAGAATTGACCTGGTTTCAGTTGGGAGAGAGTTAATTTTCTTTTCAGTAGCTAGTGCAGTGCTGGGTTTTGCATTTAATGTGAGAATAATAAAACACACTTATGTTTTAAATGTTGCTGAGCAGTGGTTCCCCTAAGTCAAGGTCTTTTCAGTTTCCCATGCTCTGCCAGAGAAGAGGTGCACAAGAAACTGGGAGGGAGCATAGCCAGGACAGCTGACCGAGACCTGCCAAAGGGATACTCCGTACCACGGGGTGCCATGCTCAGTGTACCAGCTGGGCGAGTTGGCCAGGAAGTGCCAGCTGCTGCTCTGGGGACAGGCTGGCACTGCTCAGTGGGTGGTGAGCAAGTATATGGTGCATCACTTGTCTTTCTTGGGTTTCATTCCCCTCTCTCTCTACTTTGCATCATACCCAATACCTGTGATAGAAATCTGTGATGATGTTCAACTTGGTGCATTTTCTGTCATGAAACACCACCCAGTAGTGAAGAAAATGGAAGAAACAGGAGGAAAATGAAAATAGAGCAATGACATGAATTGGAAGACTTGCAATAGCAAAGCAATGACCCTAAAATACCTTTTCTCATCTATATGCTAAACATTTGGATTGCACTTTGAGTTAACAAAATCTTGGAAGCCTCTATTGAACTGTAAAAATAAGCACCACAAATGCAGCCAAGCTAGTCCATTTAGATAAACATGGAAATGAGACTATTTCAGCAGGTAGATAAATATTGTAAATATTTATGCTTGTAAGCATAATAATGACAAAACCCCACAGAAACCAACTACAGAGACATTTCATGCATCCATGCATACATGTGTTTTCACCTGTGATCTGCAGTGGATGTTAACAGCAAGAACGTATTGAATCTTAATTGTTACCACTACCGTTATTCCAGATCTCAAATCTTAAAGGACACCTGAATCACCTGCTCTTCATTTCATATTGTAGGTGAACACTTCAGGCTAAAATTGCTACTTTCCTAGAATTGGGTTTTATTGACAATACTGAAAGCATTGAATTAAGGATGTTCTTAACAAATGTTCCTCTGATGCCTTCTAAGAGGAATTCAGAATCTTACCTTTTGCTCCTACATAGAGCTCTAGAAAACAGCTATCATATATTTATATGATAAGTATATCATATAACTCAGTTATACCAGTTGAAACTTCACAGACCTCGGTGAGATGGGTTTGCCCTTGTGTACACCCTATAGAGCAGGAATGAAGCCCAAAGAGATGTCAGTCAAGGAACTTTTGCTTCTCAAGTTGCAGGCAGATTTTTTTTTTTTTTACCCTGAGAGCTGGATTTGGCTGGAGAGTTTTTAAGGGAACCTGCTCATTTAAAATAACTTATTCTGCTAACTTAAGTTCTTATACAAAAAGTCAGATGGGCTCTGGCAGTAAGTTCAGACAGTCTGTGTTGTGCTGAAGAGCACATACTGTTCTCTGCACTAAGATATCTGACATGTCTGGACTCATATCTCAAAAGCTACTGCATTAGTGTCAGAAGAATGTAGGATACTTTCTTACTTTTTGTAGGAGATGGAAATGAGAGAAAATAATTGAACTTTTCTGGTATATACTATATGTGACTGAAGTCTGGAAAATAGCTGGATAGGTCTTGTACCTATAAATAATGAAATTAAATGATCTGATCTTTTTTATTATTAAACAACAAATCCATCCATTTCCACTATCCTTATGCTGAACTTCATCTCTAAGAGAAAGCTAAGACATTACAAAAAACACAGGAAGAATCATACGGAAAAGAAACTTGTAGAAATATGTGAAAACTCAGGCAGCACTAAAATAATAGAAAAGAAGAGGGAAAGTAAAAATTTAAAAGAACTGACAATTCCACTGATGCTGTTTCAAAATGTGATACTCATATGGAAGATTAAAAGAACAGATGGCAAGGAGAATGAATGCAACAGCTCTTCAGTAGACACTTATTTGTGCCTCTAAAGACTATTAATAAATTTTCCCTTATCCGCTACCACTGAGAAGGGTAGGAATCGGGTAAACATCTTCTCTACCACCTAAGCAGAGCTATCAATACTAGAGACAGGCCTAAACTGTCTGATTAAGATCATGATTTGGTTTTCAAGTGCTCAAAGCTTGGGAGGGGGATTTTTCTATTCAGTGGTGCATGGAATTTATGAATATTTGAAATACATGGGCAAAGTGTGAAACTTAAATCTGAGTTTGGACTCTGAAGACAGTGTTTGGGGAGTAAATAGGTGGTGTACACTTGTAGTTTGGTTCAGACATCTCTATGGAAGACAGATATATATGGAGATGCAACATCTAACAGCACAAAATAGTCCATAACCTAGATATCTTGATTACTTTTCTAAAATTAGAGAAATGTAGGTGCAACACGAATAAAGGACAGAGCAGTCATAGAGGAACAACTGCCCATCTCAAGAAGCGGATCATAGAAATCACAAGTACTTTCCCAGGCATCTAATGCACTGGTCAATACATGGCATATGACAACCATAACATGGCTGGACATCTGGTCTGAAATGATGGGGGACATCTGGTCTGAAATGTTTGGGTTTTAACAAGTGGTATTAATTCAGGTGGGTTGAATAAAAAAATATTACTTATAGATATATCTTTATGTCATGTTAAGCAACAGTCAGAACCTGCCTCCTCCTCCTTCTCCCCTCCAAAAACAAACCCTCAGAGAAAACAGAAGAACCCCTTGGGTGCTGAGATGAAGCTACTGCAATGAAAATATGCACTGGTCTTTCCAGTCTGTAAACATGACAGAAATTTCTTGCTGTTATCTCAAACCAGCTGACTCACAGGAATGGTGAAATAAAAGCAAGATGGCAGTGAAAGGTAATGCAGGCATCTGTTAGAGATATTTCAGCTACTTATGCCACTACTGACTGATTCTTTGTGAAGGGTTGATTGCTCCCATTTCCAGTGGCTTAGGAAGATGTTAACCTCTTTTTTTAAAGACTTGTACTTTTGTTAGCCAACATTAAATAATTATAGATGAGACATGCTAGGAGAGTACCAACTTGCCATATCTGGAAAGCATTTCTTTCTTGGAGCAGATGAGAATAGATGAGTGACACTCAAGGGCTAAAATAGTATTTTCAGGCTATCAGTTAAGTTTGAAGCACAATGTGAGCTACATTTTATTATTTACCTTTCTTGCACTCTCCTGATGGAGCGATCCTTTTAGGTCCCAACGTCAATTAGAACCAGCAACTTTGATCAGAATCTGCTAAAAAGAGGGTAAGGGAGAGGGGAGGTGAGTTGCCTTACTTCCCATGAAGACCACGAGAGGTCACTCCAGCTATCTAGACCACAACTTCTCACAGTGTTTTAAAGAATTTGTTAAAAAGGACTGCCTGTTTCTCTCTGAGCTTGGGAAAATTACCTTTTCCAAACAAACAAACGATTTCCATCACCCGAATGTATTTCAAAGGTTATTTACAATTGATTCATAAAATAAAGAAGCTTAAGGAAGAGCTTGTATGTTTTAAATATTTTACTGGTCAAAAAAAAAAAAACAAAACCAAATGAAGGACTGTACAAATATGAAATACTTGGATTTGAATTCTAACACATACAGATATAAAAAGGCAGCATCATATCTTCAGACCTGAAGAACTGAAGGTCTCCCTTCCTACTTGTCTTGCTCCCCACTCCCCTTCACTACTTTGCACATCCTTGATATAGGTTTGAGAAGAAAGAGGCTGGCAAACACAGTGCTTTTCTGTTCCCTTTGTGGTTCCAAGCAGGATAAGAGTCGTTGGCTGTATGAGCAGGCTCCAGTGATTTGTGACAACTAGAAGTTTTTCCCAACAGGAGGTAAACAGACAGTGTTTCAAATTTTGTATCTTTGAGGTGCCTGAACAGTACAAAGCCAACAAATCCTTGTAAGACTCACCCCTCTAAAAGCAAACAAGCAAGCAAATAACTTACATTCTAAACAAACCCCAAAGCCGTGCTACTGTTCAAAATCATGTCCAGGGATGCCTAGAGCTCAATTTTTGTTTTAACTTCCATTTATTGAAGCATCACTTTGATCACTTACTACTTATATTGTGAATCTGCTGCACTGAAAAGATAGCAAAGCTCGAGTCCTGGGCTCCTGGGCCTCTGTTTATTCTGTGAAGGCTACTGTACACACAGCCAACACACCACACAGCTTACCTAAAAAAACTCCAGCTTTGTCTTACTTCCAGTAAGTCTTTTAGACCTACAGCTTTCCTTGACACTGTCATCACATCTACCTGACATCATGGTAAGCTTTGCAATGCAATGAGCTGTTTGCTTAGACTGAGATCTCTGGTCAGCAAATAGTAAGACAGTGCAACAACACAGCTTCATAGAGCTTCCAACCAAGAGGCAAAACATTGACCTCTGGTTGTCTACATGGCATGATTTTTCTAGTTTCTGATAGAGCAGACCACTAGGTCTGTTTGATAACACACAGAAGCCTGAAAGAAAGATTTCACATGAAGAATTCATGACAGTTTCAGGTAAGCTATGGAAAAAGTGAAATCCTTAGTTAAAAAGCATTTATTAGACACAAGTCAGCCATGGACCTGGGTGTGAGACACTTAAATCCACCTCCAAATCTTGGTTTAGGTCTCTGTGTGAATAATTACAATTCATCAGTCAGATGATCCACCTGATAATCATACCATACCTGCTGCTCACCTATAGCTTTGCAAGCAAGTCTGATATTAATTTGAACTTTTTCAGATCAAAATGAAGTAAAATATTTTTTGAGAAAAAATTCCTCAAAAAAAAACAAACCAAAAAACCAAAACCCACCAAACAAAACAATGCAAAGAACGACCCAGTGAGTTTGCACCTTAGCCATGAGACTGACATAAAAATGGATTCCTAGCTTATGAAAACACCCAGAACATGAGTTCTCTTTCAGGCTTCTTTCTATGTATTATATTTTGTGGTTTGGAAGGAAAATAGCTTAATTCTAACTGCAATCACACAGAGTAATTCATTAATAAACACCTTATAGAAAGGCAGGTTTATGATGCTTTTTCTGCAGGTAGGATTCCTCTCGCTCTCCAGTGTTATCATACACTGTGGGAAATAATGCACAGCCCTGCACTACTGGTGAGGAAAAAACCAAAGTGAAAAACTGCTGAAATTTTATTTGGTGGAAATGTTTCATTTAACAATCCAGTATTTGCCAGTGTTGTACGGTTCTACAATGACTGCTGGATTCTGATAATGGAGTTTGGATTTTTTTTGGTGAAATTGTTAAGTAGAACTTCTTTTAAGTGATACTTTTATTGCAATTAGCTCTAATACTTGAAGAGCATTTAGTACTGTAAAATGAAACGAATGAATGTGGACTAAAAGTCCCTGTATCATATGAACTCTATATATCAAAAAGACAGCTGATGAATAACTCTGATATAGTGCATATGGCAGAAATGGCAACCACTCAACCCTCCAGCACTGGGTGAACCTCAGAACGTTTGAAAGTTTTGTTTTGATCACCTTCCAGAAAATGAAATTATTATCTCAACACAGCCCAACTTCTTGGAGTCTATAAATCAAATATGTTATGAACAGGTTTTCTTGTAACACTTTTGACACTTCCTGGTTTCAGACAAGTTGAAAATGCCATGAGAAAAGCCTTAGAACCAGCATATTCTAATTTTTATTTTATTGAAAATCACTAATTTACCAATGCACTAGGTTTAACCATATTCATCTCATGTTATGTAGGGATGCAAGGAATGCAAACAGGCCTTGACTGCTAAGATTTCATTTGGCTTGGGGAATTAAAGTCCTGTGCAGTTTTAGAAATTTTTGCTTCCAATGAAGCTCACAATTCTAAATTGCATTACGGAAAGTTTAAAAAAAAGAATTTACAAGAGAAGTGGCCAATCATATCTAGCTTTGTGGCAAAAATTGTCCATATTTTTTGCTGATAAGCAGTTGAGTTTTATCATAATTCTTGTTAAAACCTTCTGGGCTGGACTGTAATCTTGGGAGACATAACTGCAACTTCCTTGTGAGGGAAAAGGAGAGGCAGGCACTCATCTCTTCTCTGTGGTGACCAGGGACAGGCCCTGAGGGAATGGCCTGAGGTTGTGTCAGTGGAGGTTTAGGTTGGATATTAAAAAATGGTTCTTCCCCCAGAGGGTGGGTGGGCACTGGGACAGGCTCCCCAGGGCAGTGGTCACAGCACCAAGCCTGACAGAGTTCAAGAGGCATTTGGATGATACTCTTGGGTACATGGTGTCACTCCTGGGGATGATCCTGAGCAGTGCTAAGAGTTAGACTCAATGATTCTTGTGGGTCCCTTCCAGCTCAGCGTATCCTGTGATTTTTTTTTGATAACTATCATACCTGTCACTTCTTTCTTCCCACCCTCCTCATTCTGTTACCCAAGAAGTAGTGTAGTTTGTCACTCTCAAACTAAAATGGCTATTTTTCACCTTATCTCTTCCTTAGTTTCCGTAGTCTGCTCACTCACATGCTATATTCTGCTCCAGAGAAAAAGAAACCACCTTTGCATTTCTGCCCAGGATCTGAAGAGTTTGTATGAATGTAACAAGAATTGTCACATCTATGTCAGCTGAGTTAAAATAAGCTACAAACTTCCTCTTAGGTTTTTAACTTCTTTTCCAAACAACTGACCAGATGAAGTCCTTACTAACAAATGTCTGCATGGCTGAGTATTAATGAGGAAAAAGTGTCTCACGGAGACAGGATAACCTATTTTGTTGAAAAAGCAAAAACTTAGTGTGGATATTATGAACAAAGATGACTTGCAGTTGCCAAGAGCATCTTCGAAAATATTGCTGAGCTGAGTATATATAAGAAAATCTGTAACAGTTTTACTTTCATTAAGCTTAAAGAATGACTGCAGGATTTTATTCTCCTACAGCAGTGGATCTGCCTTTTCTGTGAATACTCTTCAAAAGTATTCTGTATTTCAGAAGATGTATAAATAGTCTTGGAAAAATCTTGTGCTAATTTTGCTATTTCCTTAGAATGTCAATTTCAGGCATCTCTCAACTTTGCAGCTCACATCTTAAGTGAACGGTAAAAGTTAAGCTTCTCAAGGCGTGCACAGCTGTAATCCAGCCTCTGGTTTCTAGGGATCAAAGGTCAGCACATTAATCTATTTGGGATAATTCATAGAACCTCTTTGGAGAAAAGAAAAACATTAACATAAAAATAAGCCATGTTTCCTGAAAATGAATCAGAATACTTTATGATATAAAACAGTATCCCAGTGATGACCTAAAGCAACTAGTTTAATATGTTCAGTCTCAGAGTTACTCTACTCTATTTCACTCCAGGTATTGCAGGTCTCTTGTTAAAAGATTCTTTTTGAATTAGCACTTTTGCCCTGATTATGAAGTCAATTGCTTAAAAAGGAGGAAAAAAAACCCTACAGAAATGTTTCTGAGCAGCTGTGATATGAAAATAATCAAACCATCTTTCACAGCATCAGAAACAGTAACAAAAAGTTTTATAACAATAAAAATATATGTGAATATTTGCTGTCCTTTGAAAATGACTGACATTAGTTTGCAGGGAGTGTAAGAGGTTTTTAACAAATGTTTTTCAAAGTAGGTGCTAGTAAAGCATCACAGAACTTTGCAGAACACAGTCTCAAATGTCTAGAAATTGAAGCTGACATAATTTATATCATTTACATCAAAGAGAGATTATTTTTGTGCAGCATTTTCATCTAGCCCCACTTCTTCAGTGAGGTTGAATTACTTGTTTTGTTCTAAGTACTGTTTCTTGCTGTCTTTGCATAACAGACCGAGGTAAGTTTTAATGCACAGCAATCAAACTTCTAGTTTACAAAACAAGAGCTGCCAAAAAGAGTGTAAACAGACAATCTATATGAGTCTATGAGAATGTGGAGGGATTTTAATTTTAAGATGGTGGGGTTTTGCTCATGACAGTTCTCTGCTACAATATGTGCATTTCACATACTAACAGAGACATGAAACTGATTTAGATGAGAAGTTCATTGTTAAGCTTGGGATTACTGTCAAATTAATTCAGTTATTGCTCATAATACTAACTGCACCGATGTAACCAGCAGAATTGAGAGAAACAACAAAAAAGATGAAGCATGTGCTTGCATGTGTGTGTTTGTACCTGTTCATGTGCATCGAAGGGACTTTTTAACCTGTCCAGGTTTGTTTTCTCAGATGGTGAAAGACATATGATAGCTGTCACACTTATACTATCCTCAGAAAAAGATTATAAATGGCCCAACTGACACATTCTCATCTCTCCCTCTTCCTACAAATTCTCTAAAAACTCCAAAATCCAAATCTGGGTGAGACACAAGCCCTGGATTGACACAGACACAACTGAACAGGCACATGGCAAGAAGCCTAAAATACTTTGGAGCTTCTGTGGGTGGATATTCCCCTCCGACTTAAGAGCTGCACAAAGAAAAAAAAAGTAACCCTGTTTTTAGCCCATGAATCATTTTGATTCTGATGATAGGAATAAGCCCATTGCAAAAGCTGATAACCTAGAGAAGATACTTTCCATAAAACTAAATAAAAGAAGCACAATTAGCATATTTCCAAATACAGGAACTAAGGTAGTGAGGAACCATACAAGTTCCAAGGAACATCAAGTGGTATGCAGGGCCATATAAGAATATGCTCTTTGCATGTATCACAAATTTTGTGGAAGTGTGCCACATGCACAAAGGAACTGCAACAGTTGTTCAGGGACTTGATAAGCATGGATTCATTGTCTCTTCAAGGTGCTTAGCAGTGCTGTGTTTTTACTGCTATGAAGAAGGACTGCTGAGAAAGCATATTCCAGAAAAGATTCCTTCTGCTGTGTAGTACCTTCCACAGGGGATCCACTAAGTCAATGAGAATTTTGCATGGCACAGCATCATTAAATATCTGAGGATTAATTCAGTTGTCCCACTATGAACTTGGTACAACTATCAGGAGAAATGAATAGTGAAGATGACAGAATGATCTTTCCTGAATCCTTGTGCTGTCATGCAATATGGATAAATAATGAGAAATAAGTTCTTGGCAAATGCTAAGTTTGGCTCCTGAGAGCTTAGACGTAACGGTAATATGATACTCAAAGAGTGCAGTGCTCAGTCAAGTAGATGAATAGCCTGTTTTTGCTTGTCCTTTTCCAATAAATTTGAGAACAAATGACATTAAAGGAATCAAATTATTTCTGCAAACTAGGTACTGGAACCTGGCAGATGACTGAGTGATATTAAATGATCCTTCACAGGCATGGCAGTTTGGAAGGGGAAGCTGTTTGATTGCAATGCAATGTTAAACAAGGCAAGAAATGCCTCATGTAGCCACAGAGTTAATCCATAACCTTGTTTTCTTGCCTCTTCTCTACTGAAAAGCTCGGCTACTTATTACCCCTAAATCAGACTTGCCAAAATGCAGAAACCTGTTGGTCTTTTCTGCCTCACAATATGTGCTATGTAGAATTCATGCTCTGCTACCTTAAAGATAGCACACAAATAAGCTTTAACTAATAATGTTTGATCAATACACTTATATGAGCATGATCTCCTCGAACTGCCAGCTGCCCTAAGGCCACAAAGGGCAGGACAATATAAAAAACCAAAATTGACTTGTGCTAATTCCATATTAATTAATCTTCTCTTGACCTGTCTTGTGTATTCTTAAGGAGACAATGAAAGATCTTTGCATGCAGAGCAGCAAACATGCTCTTCTGGGATAATTTCAATAATCTCTCTATATCAGGAACATTCATGCCCTGAATTCATGCCCTTAATCAAGTTGCAGCATGTTAGGGCAATCTAGACAGGGTGAATAAAGCTATTATTCATTTCTGCATGAAAGCCAGTATTACAGCTTAGCACAAGGCAAAGGGTACCAATTTCTGTGTGCTCAACTACAAGCCTTTTTTCCTAGCACTGTACAGAATATATGATCCCTATTTCTTTACCTTCTATCACAACATTTTAGACTTGAAATATTTTCCATAGTTATTCACACATTTAGTATCATAATAAATGTAAACTGAGAATCCAGCTATCAATAGGCCAATCTCTTAAAGGTTTGTTTATGTCTGAGGTAAACAGAACAGCAAATATAAGGCTGTCAGCTTGTATGTTGCCCAAACACCATCAACTCATGCCTCCACCTGAGGTAAGGCAGCAGCCACTTATGTGATTGATTTGGGCCATTAGCTCCAAATTAAAGTCAGTTTCAGTTCATCCGTCTTTCTAGAACCTCAGCAAAAATGTGATTTGAAAATAAACACTGGCTCTTCGTCTCTTTTGTCAAAAGAGCAGTAGGGAGCTGATTGGCATGTCACTAATTACATCTCCATTTCTGCTGCCACAGCAGCAGCCTCCTGGAAACCATGCTGCTGAATTTACATATTTGGTCTACTTATAGTCCTGAGGTGCAGGTCTGGAGAAGGAGAGACTGCACTTCTTCGCGGTAGCACTGCAAAAAGGTTTCTCATTAAGTCTAGTCTGATGAATGTAAAAAGCAGACCTTGACACTTAATCCCTCAGTCCAGCTAAACAACATTTGACTTGAGGTGAGGAAGTGGATGGAAAAGGTGTTTTTAAACTACTTTTGCAAACCCTGGAGTATCACAGCAATAACAGCCAAAAAAATAAAGCACCTGGAGGATAGATCTAATCTATACTAACATGACCCTGACCTCGCTTTGGGTGCCGAACACATAGGGATTCACAGGACACCATAACCACGGTACTACCTAGACCTGACATACAATAGCAATCAAAGTGACATAGAATAGAAGTGACTCTGTTCCTTGAGGATTGCTCTAGAAAAGGATAGGATTATAAAGGGCTGGTTAAAAGGGAGTTAGTCAATGGAGTCTCCCCAAAGGCCTGGCCTCAACACGATCAATTCAAAGCAGCATCTCTGTCTGCCGCATGTGTGTTTGCAGTGATAGGCCTGCAGCATCAGGTGTTTGTAGGTGCTTGAGTCAAGGATTAATTCTGGGGATGAGATTTAACATTTGCTAATTACTGAAGTTCTGTGTGCCATAGCACAGGGAAGCAGAGTGCCAGGGAAAGTCCAAGCTTCATCTTGGATGCAGAAGTTCACCAAAATCTCAGTGCAGAGCTGTGCCATGTACTGAAGTGAGGCTTCTCTCTAAAATTACTGCTATTTACATGTTTTGTGATGTTTCAGACCTTCTTTTTCATTGATTATCTTTTAATTTAGGACATGATTTTTCAAAAGAGGTGCTCTTCTGCTGCAAGCACCTGCAGCTCAGCCCAGTTTTGATTTTGTTAGGGTTTTTGGTTTTTTTCTTTACAGTTGTTCATACTAAGTTTTCAAAAATTTGACAAAAAGATTCCTCTCAAAAAATGTATAAATCACTACTGGAGTTGGGTATTCAAGTGTGTGGAGTTACCACAGTCCTTTCTTCTCTAATATCTCCTTAGATCTAGTTCTCCATAACTTGCCTCTCTCTGTCTGCCCTCCCCAGCTCTGATCTGACAGGAGGCAGGGGGGCCTCTGAGACAAGTGTGGGTTATCTGTGGACTCCTCCAGATCTTTACTGCTAAGACAGGGCAGTTTATGCCTGGGGAAGCACAGTAATTATTTAAGAGAAATAAGTCTTGGCGGGATCTTGTTACCATAGACTCTTTTTCTCTCTGCATGTCTTCATCAAGAACAAAGGCAAATTTCCAGCTTTTTATTTTTTGACTGGGAATGGGCATACTTTTAAACACAGAGAAGCTAATTATAAGTAACTTCTGATGTAAGGAGCTAAACAAAGGTGATGGGGAAGCCACCAAAGTTTGGGCTCATGTCTCAGGGTTTAGGAAAAAAAAAAAAGTTCCCTTGTACAGTTTTTTGGATAAATACATATTGTGAACTGCAGTCACTATTTTTCTTTAGCATTTTAGGAGCTGATAATTGTTAACAGGAGGCCTTACAAGGGAAATTTCAATGTTGTGGCTTATCCTTCTGGGCTACTGATTGGTTTGACTCAGTAGGAAGGCACAGAGTGATCTCTTCCCACCTTCCACTGGGAAAAGAGAGGATTTAGTACAAATTGAGAAGTCACCACATACAGAGTGTCAGAAGTGACCTCATTGTAGCTGGTGCAGCCAGACGAAGTCTGATGGAGCCTGCCATGCTTATGCTGGGTCAGATTTCTCACCTTTTGTTATTTGAGCTTCCTTCTGAGAGCCTGGGCTGCCTAAAGGAGTAACATGACATTCCCTTTCTTCACCCTTTAATCCAATCACAGGGACCTTGCTTTCTCAGTGAGGGATGGGGTACACACTAAGTTAACTGAGCAGCTGTGAAAGTGAGGTGAAGCTTAAGACTCTGTCTCTGATCATACATTTCAATATGAATGAAGCCAATAAAAGGGAGATTATCTTTCTTGCTACTTTTCAAATTTCTTATCCGAGGCAGTGCTGTTTGCACAAAACTTGGTGCAGATGACATGTCTTTGCCCTATCAGGTGCAGAAACGTTTGGTTTTCATCTTAAAAATATATTTGGAGAGAGTAGGAAGGAAGGGAGGAGGCGAAAAAAGTGAGCAAGAGAAAGTCAGTTTTGATGGTAGCAGATGGGGGCATGTCAAGTAAGAAATACAGAAGTACTCTTCTGGTTGCAGTCTGGCACTTCAAAGCAAAATAAAGAGGCATTTCAAAGAGGATACACAGTATTATTTGATTAAGATTCCGCTTCCTGGATGAAATGTGCATACAATTATTAGCATGATGATAGTAAGTTTCATAAGAGCAGTTTATTATCTCTTTGATATTGGTTCTTATTAGCAGTGGGTTCAGCCTGCTACCCTGTGTATGAACTTCCACTCTTTTTAAAAATTTGCATATTTGGACAGGGTGTCTAAAACTAGCTGTATCCTTTCAGTTTTGAATACAAAACAGCATCACACAGGAAGTCCATCCCCAGATTTGGGGTGTGTAGAGAAATTGTACTCAGACAATATTTACACAGTACCTTCTTTGCGTCTCTCACTGATGGCTTTCTTTCTTTCTGAGCTCTTAGGATCAAAATCTTGTAAGGGTGGTAAAACACTGGAACAGGTTACCCAGAGAAATGATGGATGCCCTGTCCCTGGAAAAATTCAAGGCCAGGTTGGATGGGGCTCTGAGCAACTTGATCTAGCTAAAGATGTCACTGTTCATTGCAGGGGAGCTGAGCTCTAAAGGTTCTTTCCAACGCAAACCATTTTATGCCACTATGAAGACTCAACATGGACTCAAATATAGGACTTTACCTCTTGTCTTATTTCCTCACACTTTTACCAACAGTTCTGACATTCAGGGTTTTTACACCTCCCAGTTTTGTATTCACTGTCTTTAGAGACAGCCCCGCTACTAGTCTTCAAATTTTCCTTCTGCAGTCCTGCTGAGAACCAGGAGGAAGACTTACTGTCTATATAAACCATGCAGGTTCTACATGACTTTCAGTGTGGGTTACGAATAGCCTGTCTGAAGCCTGCCAGGGACTTTTGACCATTTTTCACCCAGAGAAATATGGAGATATTTCCAATCAGATCACAGAAAGAACTTTAGGAATTCAAAGTCTGGACATAGCATTCATTTTGCCATATTTTAGCTTGAAACATCTAAAATACTGTTTTCTCTCTTTTTTTGTCTTTTAAAAATGTTTACTACTGCAGACAGAAGTATTTTTAAATGCAAGTAACTATTCACTTCTCTGCCACCCCTTCCGTCTTGTGGAAAGGAGTTTCAGAGGTTAATTATAGTCTTGAATTAAAAAATATAAATTAAAAACCAAAACCAAACAACCAAACAGAAAATTACCAAAAAGCTTTACTGGCTAAAAATTTGCTGTCTTCTGTTTCTAAGGAAGCTCATTTTCTCTGAGATCATGAAAGAAAGGACTGAAAAAGTTTCTTGTATTTACAGTGATCACTGTTTTCAACAACCTTAACATACTTTGTACTCTTGTCTAAAAAGCAAGAGTACAAATTTATGCAGCCCAAATCCAAATCTACTCTATTCTTGTGTAGTCAACAATGCAACCCCATGAAACAGACTTTGTAATGTTGCTCATGACTGAAGAAAGCAACAATTAGTATTTAAAACAGAGCTATTTTGGATTGCTAGCATATTAGAGGTAATCAACAAAATAATTTCTTCTCCTAACCAGTTTAATTTCTTTTTTTTTTCTAGTCATATTGCTTTCTCCACACAAAAACCAGGACAGGTTTGAAAAGAGTTTAAAGCATCTCAACATGACCTTAGGTAAAGAATCTCCATCCCAGCTCTCTCAATGTAGTGTCAAGAGATATCATCAGCAGTTAAAAAAGCTAAAAAACAGTGAGAAAAATTGATTATTCTTAAATTGGTGCTTTACTCTTTCTGTTATTCTTTCATTGGTAGGGATCTTTCTTTGCTTAGAGCAGTAAACATTTTTAAATTCCTGTGCAAATGAGAAAAGCCTATGAATCTTTGTGTAAATACATATGAGGTTATTTTTAATACTAATACAGAAGCTGTATTTATCTCTGTATTTATCAGGTTTGTCTTTCAGCATTTTTTTAAAAAAGTAAATAATATCTGTAGTTGCATAAGGGAGCCATGATGTGATATCTTTTGAAGAAATGGAAGCAGAGAACCACAGTAGAAAAGTCATGAAGCTAAATTGGTGTTTTTTCTTTTTTTTTTTTTTAATAATTAAAGTGTTTTGAAAAGCTTCTCTAAAAGGACTCTATTAAGACCTGCCGTTTTATCATGCTGTCTTCAAGAAAGCATGTTTGTGTCCTTATGCAGCTTAAATTTACATTTTCTGTCTTGATATTGTTGTTAGTTTTCTATCTTGATGTGATTATCACTTATTATCATTTAGACAGGCTTTTCTCAGTTTTTTCTGTTTTGCTTTAGTTTCTTAAGATCAGATATTGCAAGTTTTAAGACTGGTGCCACAGATGGGCAAGTTTTAGATGACTGAAAGAGACCGCTGGAGTTTCATGCACATTAGGCTTATGTTTGTGAGATCCCTTATTGGATCCGCACCTATCTGGTCTCTGGTTTGGAGTTCTTTGGATTCTCTGAAATATCAGTATTTTAAATGTCTACTAAGTGAACTACATTTAAACTCACTGGTTTATACTAGTCTTCAGTAACCAAGTGATGTTAGAAAAAAGAAGCTGAATGGGCATTCTTGGACACTGTGCTAGGAAAGGGGAAGCCTGTTTTCAAAAACCAGATCTTGTAGAATCTGGGAATCCAGAATGAGCAGAACTAGAATGTGAAGCCTACTGGTGTCTGGACAGAACAAGAGAAGTACTAAGGGAATTTATTTTCTTAGCATAGTGTTATGTCACCTCAGAGGGAAAAAAATCACTCAGCTGCTTGACTCAAAATAGTTGGATGTGAAACCACTGGTGCCATTCACTGCTTGATCCCACTGACAGATTTATTGCCTGCTGCAGAGTTGCTCCTGTCCGTGATGAAACTGGCAGGTGCACACGGCTACAAAAGAGGATTTCTGTCTCAAAATTCATCTCCATGCACATGTGTGACTAAGAGAAGCTAGAGGTCACAGGGGGACAGCTTAGTGTTTAGAGTGACTTACGAAGAAACGTTACTATTTCCTTCAATCTTCCCAAGGACAACCTCCTTGCTATCCTGTTGTATCCCAGGGTAGAGAGACTAATCAATTCAGTGCCAGTGGAAATACACTAAAAAGTGGAGAGTGGCAATAATTATTGGACAAATAAACAGTATTCATTGTGTACTATTTACCAAAGAAAAAAAAAATATTTCTCAGTTTGAAGGAAGATTTGGTTTATAGACCTACTAAAATAGTATACAGAAAATTTCACTGGAAACAGTGAAAAAACTCTGAATTGTATTAAGTGGAGCCAAGTCACAGCCCAAGATCTAGATGACCCCAAAGGCTTGGGAGTGCTATAAATCTGGACCTGGATTTAAGTGATGATATGAATTGAAGGTATTTCTTCTTTACTCTGTAGATAATTGCATTATCTCAGTATGCATCTCACAAGCTACTCAGAGTTCAGTCCTTCTACTTGTTCTAAATATCTGATTTGGTTATGAGCCTTTTGTAGCCAAATTTCCACTTGTGCCAACTGAAAAATCTTTTGCCTTACTCCTAGCCTGACTTTACATTCAGTTTGTAATTTCACTGAAGTAGAACGATTGTATTTGAAAAGAACTAGATTGAGATTACTCCATTTTACTTCTATGTCAAAAAAACCCCCCTAACTCTCAAAATTCTTTACTCAAGGTTTTTTGAAGTGAGACTGAAGTCTTACATACAGATTTTAGAACTATATCTGTATTTCAAATGCCCAACATTTGAAACAGAAGAAGAGTGTGCACTGGACAGTTTGAGTGAGTGGAATTTGCCTTATTTCTATTTGAATCTGCCTGAGAATTCTTCAAAGACTTGTGAATATAACTTCAATAAACTCTTGAGGCCACTTTTGGAGCATAACAATTCACTGGGACCAGACTGAATCCCCAATGATATTACCTTTTTTTTTGGGAAGAGCAATATAAGAATATTCTGAGAGCAAATGATAATGACATTTTGAATACGCATTCCCTGGCACACAGCATCAGCTATCTTGCTGAGGATCCAGCAATTCCAGGATACTAAAATCAAGGCATGCACTCCTATCATTACACCAGCTAGCACCTCTTGCACAAAAGGGTAAACCCAGAGGCATATTCCAAGTAAAACACTGAGGTCCAACCTTATACTATCTTATAGCAGTTTTGTAACTGGTCATCATTTCCTTCCTGAGAGTCTGTCTTCCATTTATTATTACATTACACATGGGATAGGTACCTTTGCTTGCAGCAGGACTATGCATCACCATTCCAGACTAGTGATCAGAAGACAGCTGCCCAAATGCATTAGGCTTGCCATGTGGCTTCACTGCTGTCAGTGGGTAACTGCGCTGAAGTATGACTGCCCATAGTGCTCCCCTTTCCCTTGATGGGGGAAACATGCACCTGACTTAAAGCATGGTATTCTGTTAAGAATGGTGATACTGAGAAAAAAAGGGACCAATTTTGAGACACTCAGCTGTAAGACAGGTGCCACTGAACTGATCCCGTTTTTGAGCGCACATTGTTTTCCCCATTTCTGTAGGCTAGGGAAAGAGGAGGGGAGCTACTTTCATTTGCATAAATACTTCCTCAGTAGTTGCCAACAAAAAAATGTAAATTCACATTTGAAAGAGTCTGTACAGAAAGTTTGATGTTTCCCATTATATCATTGCCAAACCACGGGAAGAGAAGAAATTAAGAGAAACAAGGCAACTGCTCGCTTAAAAGGAGTGCAGTTAAGATGAAATCATCAAGAAGGTCACTTTGATACTCTCCACCCATTCTCTGGTATTATTTATTCCCAGGAAAGACAAAATAAGCAGATTTCATGAACAGAAAAAAATTCCAGAAATGAGAATATGGCTCACTGTTTCTCTGGGATATTTTTGTTATAAAACAGAGAAAAATACTTTTTACACCTTTCCCTCTAAAAATGGATCTGTTCATACCACACATCTTTCTGCCATGTGTCAAACCTTTCCTTTCCATCTGTAGCTGCCTAAGGAAGATCTTATTGAACTGAACTGTAAACTTTCTGTTAGTAGTTCCACAGCAATTTAATGTAATATATAGAGTGTGTTGATAATTTTCAGCCTGTTCTGATTTCTAAATCTCCTTAAAAAACTGATGCTAAGTTTAGAATAATTAGATGTTTCCAAATATGATCATGATAAGTACAAATGTTTTGCAAATGGTGTGTGGTATCTGCTCAAGGAGAAAGGCAGCTCTGCTCAGCCAAGCAACAGCTCATTCAAACACAATCAAGGTATTCACAGGCAAAAATCTAAACTTTGGTAACCAAAGAAAGTCGGGAGTTCTCTTCTAAACCTTATTTTGAACAACTTCAGAGTCTCAAACTGGGCTTTTACTATATAACAAATTAACAAGTACTGACTCAACAGTGGGAAGGCCCCAGAGAGAGAGATGCACATTTTCACTGATCACTCTGAATTGGTAATTTCAAACCCCACCTTTAGGGCTCATAAGCTACGAAAAACAGGCTGAATTTTAAAAGAAAGTAGTAAAGAATCAGTGTGTACCTGTGGGAAAACAACTCTGCTGAAGTGCTCTGCATCAAGAACACTCTCTGCATGTTGACCACTCTTACCTCTGAGTCAAGTCAAGGCTGAACTACCCAGTGTTTCAACAGGTATGAGCTTACAGAAGGTTATTCTACTGCCATGTCTGCTCACATATCTCTGGTCTCATTCAGTTAGAAATAATGAAAATAGATTAATAGATTTTAAGCCCAGAAATTACCATGATCATAATTTTAGCCTGACCTTTCATTACCGTAAGGGTCATAGGATAATACAGAGTTCTGTTCCCAAAAACTGGCATTTGTAAAGTTTGCACAAAGGTGAAAAAATTTGCTTAATTGTATATGCTGCTATTAACTAGGGAAAAATTGAAAGAGGAACTGATTCAGTGAAAAAAGCTATCAGAGTCTGCTACTGGAGTCTGTTGGGAATATATATGGAAGGGTGAATATCAAAAGCAGAGGCTAGAGTGACAACAGAAAACAGACCTGTTGAGGATTTTAGAAGGTAACCTGCAGTAGCAGTTCCTCCCAAAGGCTAGAGTAATGCTATCTTAACATAGTGTCTGATTCCCTGGATGAATGACGGAATGCCTGCTGACATAAATAGCTGAGGCCACCTTTTTTACACCATGAAGAAAAATAAGGATTAATATATCAGGAGGATAAGGAAAGATTTTTTTTGTTTGTTTTATGTTCTCAGGGCAGAGTCAAGGATAAAGATTGTGATCACAGCACACGGGGAATCTCATGTGATTCACAGCCACAACAATTGCTCATGTAGGATTGATTTAGCAGAAGATGCAATAATATGTATTAAAGTTGATAAAACATGCTTTGAATCCTTTATTGAATGACTTTCACCGACTTGTCTTCTTCAGGGAAAATGTACTCATTTGTGCATAGTTTTCTATCTGCAATTAGGAAGGCTTAGTGTGGAAGCTTTTGAAAGAGTGCACTTGAAAAGTAAGGGTTCAGTAATGCACTGAAGACAAAGGCTACTCATGTGAGTAACAGTGAGCATGCATGCTGGATCTTGATGCAAAACCACAAAATCTTCTTGTACAATGTTTAAGACTATGGAATTTTTACTTTCTTTCTCCTTTCTTTAGGTTTTGTAATAATTACTAATTCACGCTGATTAATATTGAAGATACAATTTTGAAAAAAGAGAAAATCACTAAGTGCAAATAACCTTGCCTGATAAAAAATATATCCTATTTCAAGAGCATTGGATACCACGGAAAGTTGTATGATGCCAGTAAACAGGAAATTAAAAGAAGGATGTGGACAGCCAGAGAAAATTCAAGTCTCATAGGACCAATATATAAACATAATGAAGTGCTGGTGGCAATTTGGCATTTCTTTAGCTTTGGGGAATGGAAGGTCAGGGGTCTAATTGTGCTGCAGAGAGGAAAAGGTTTGCAATGTGGGGATGAAACTGTCATAAGAGTTGGAGCTAGGGAATTAGTAGGAAAAAGAAAGAGAATCAAGCAGTTAAACAACAAGATAATGAAGGACAGGGTTGTTTATGAAGGGCTGAGTTGAACGGGCAGCCACTTCAAGAAACGTCAGATGTTTGAGATATGGAAATCTGAATATACTGTTTAGACAGGGTCCTAAACTGAGATAGAGGTGGGTCTGCATTCTTAGGTATGCAATCACCTCCAAAAAAACCCTAATTACTATTAGCATGAGGAACCTGCCTTGAATCTTCTCTTATTTTGGAAATCTGCATCATCCAGTTGTATGAGATACTTGCCTTGACTGTCTTCCTTCTATACACGCATTCATGTTCTGCAGCTTCTGTATCCAAACCCATTTCCTTCAAAGCACAACACTGTTACATGTGGTAGCATACTTCTCACATGAAGTCCTTAAGAATATGCATACATTGTCCTCGAGGAAATCTTAACTGAAAGCATACACAAATTTAGAAACGGAATGGAGTGAAGCAGAGGGTACCTTACCAATCTATGTCAAGGACAGAGAAATGCTGTCTCATACTACAATTATTACTGTTGTCTACTGGTCAGTGATACTATGGATGCATTGGAGATAAATGTATAGAGATGGTTGCTTCTCCAGAGAACTTCTTTTCTTAAGAATGTTGCTCAAGAACTGCTCAATCTGATTGAAATATCTAGTCTCATCTTGATCTGTCCCTTTTGAGAGTTACCTGCGCTGCAGATTGCAGCAACTGGAAAACTGCCATCTTTACATTCATTATGGCCAGTGGCTATGCCCAGAGGTTAAAAAAACAGTCTCAGCATTTGTTGATTTACCCTTGACATGTCAAGAAAAGAATAATAATTCTTGAACCTTTTCTAAAGAGGGAGTATTCGAAGTAGAAGAAGCATTTTTCTTAATTTGAAGATCTTCCTCTGGTCAGTCCAAATCCAGAGGCCCCTTTCCAGAGAGATCTGATATAGTTCTTTCAGACTGGGAATAATAAAAATATGGTTAATGTCAAGAACATAAGCCTTCCTTTCTTTTTTTTTAATAGGTGCATCAAACTTGATAGATGGCAGAAGTCAGAATAAGTTTCTAAAATATGTAACTAGAATTCATTCTTCTTATACCTTGATCCTGTTTCCAAGTAAAAATCAAGAGGAGTTTTGCTGCTGACCTCTGCAAGATGAGAGCAGGGCCTTCGAATTGCATAGTAAAATATTCTTTATTCCTTTCTGTTTTAATGTCTATATAGATGTAGGCTGGAGTAGGATGAAAGTGTCAGTTTTTACATTTAAGGATTTGTGCTTTATGAGCCTTGATATGTTAATGCTTCCTCTGGGGCTATTCTGGATGAGTGCATTGCACAGGTGGCCCACTGCAATTTATAGACACAATAATTGAACAAGAGAAATAAGAGACAAGAGTGTTTTCAGCACATGGGATGCAGCTGGTTCAACTACTTTAGCAGGAGGCATAACTTTTGTATGACAGAGTCCCTTTCTAAAACATAGGAAAGAGGACTTTTTTTCATGGAGACCCATGTGCTGCTTTTTGCACTCACCCAGCTTGCTTCACATACCAGAGCATGCTCCGAGAGTTGCTTTGTCATGCCCTTAAATGAGCAATTTAGTCTACTATAATTTATACTGCTAAGGAACTCTTTTAAATCAAACATCTGTTAAACCAGAAGTTGACTTGAGAAATGCTTAACTCCCATGAATTGAACAGTCCCATACCAAGGAGCATTAAACTTAGCAAAGTGATAACATAATGCAAAAAAGCAAAGCAACCATTACAGTTACTATTAAATAAAACTAAGCTCAATTTTCACTGCTCTTCTATCAGCTGTTTATGTGGTTAACCTGGCCTTTCAAAGCTGCAAAGCGAATGTATTGATATATGACAGAGGTTTTTCCTGAAGAAACTAGAAGATGCTTATCTACAGCCATTTGTCTTTCTGAAATTTAAAATTATGAATAAACAAACTACTGGCACTGTTACAGAAAAAACTTACTACGAAAAATTCTAAACCAAAGAGTTATATGGAGCAAATGGCAAAGTATTTAGGGTTCTGCCCTTTTTTAAGGAGTACAATAATTCAATCTCAAACTTTCTGTGAATTTAAAAAATGAAAAAGGCGATTTTATTCTATTAAACAGTAACAATTAAAAGATGAAAATCAAGTCTTGACTACCCAATAGCATGTGCTCTGATACTATAAGATTTTTGGTGTTTGAGGATGTAAGGAAGAATCTTTTAGCATTTCTGTGATACAAGTATTTTTAAAATTTATTCATAAATCTAACATGAAGTTATGCTGTCTTCAACAAATATTCCAGTATTTAGTGGCATTTATTTCATCATGATATATATTAGATACAATTTCTGTTTGGGATATTTTGGAAAAGAGAACCTTAATTAGCATTCAGTGCTTACACACAAAAACTGGTTTTAGTTTAAAAGTTAATTCAATGACATACCCAATTAGTTACAATTTATTCACTGCTTTTTCCTCTTAAAAAGTAAATAACTTGCTGCTTAATATCCAGAAATTTTAATTTGTCTCTTTGGATGTCCTGCAACAGTAGAATTGTAAGTTTTCTACAGATTGGAGGCATTGCTCATCACACATGGGATGAGGCCACAAATCATTGACCCTGGTGTACTTCTGGATTCAGACAGTTGTAAACAACCATCAGTGTAACCCAGGTTCTTATCCCATCTGGAATTTAGTGACAAGTTTCACAATCTTAATTTTGGCCAATTTTAATTCTTGCATTAACCACATGAGTTTCTTCTATTTGACCTCAGTTTACAGAAAGACTGGGGAAGGGGGTGGGGGGAGGAACCCTTTCATATGTTTTCAGCATTAAGAAAGTAGTTATGTGGATGTATAAGAATTATCATTAAAATATACATTAATCACACAGTCTTCACAAAGTTCACTTACATCAACAAAAAGAATTCTCCACACCAAAGTCAAAATAATCCTGACAGAGGTGGGAAATTTACTCAGACTCCACCCCTCATCCCTTCCCCACAATATAACAACAAAACTTCCCCACAATTATTTAAAATAGATTTAAAACATAAAAATGGTTACCGAAGTCCATATGTTTAAACATCTTACTGAACTGGGACTACAGACGTGGAACTGAGTTCAGACTCTATAGCAATTGCTCTGTCCCCTCATTGTCAGAAGGCCAAGGGAAAATGATAGCCATATATAATAACCTGATAATCTACAGAGCTCTATTCCATCCTATCAGGAGTTCAAATTTGTAATTTTCAATTTAAGAAAGAATAGAAAAAACTTGAAGTAATTATCAGTTGGAATAATTTTCCAGGGGTCTCTACAAAGTGATTTGCTAAAGGTCTGTCATTAAAACAGGAATCTAAGCACCAAAAAAACGCCCAGGAAAGGCAAGGGCATGTCTCAGTGGTAGCACCATTACTGGTGTTCTATAAATTTCCAAATAATTCAATTGCTTTTGAGACCACAGTTTGGCAGAGTACTCAAGTGGATGTCTACTATTAATCTCACAACATAAATGACTCCTGCCTTGACATCTTGCTGTCTACTGTACAAGCTTCGCTGGGCAGAACACCCTTGGCAGTTACAGGTAGACCTTAATCACAAGTTTCCAGTCTGTCTCACGTTTTTATATGCTGTTCTTATTTCATAGGAACAGCTTTTTGCTGCGCTATCCCAACCGGGCAGTAAATGCTCCAGTTAATCCTTGGCAACCACACAGCCATCACCATGGCTTAATATCCAGCAGCTCCAAGCATCTACCTTTTCTAACCAGGAGAGCCAGCCTATTTCTGTATCTAAGGGCACATCAGGTAGAAAATGTCTGTTTCTTCATTCATTGTCAATTACTCATTTTAATTTTATTAGGTGCTTTAGACAAGGTCTGAAAATGTTACACTTTGTAGTTTTTCTCTAAGGCTGCATGCATAGGGACTACACACTGAGGCTTACTTCAATCTATACCATGATTAAACCCACAAAATTTAAGTTCTATTATGTATTTATTATATTCAGAACTAAACCCACCAGAAACAGTGATGATGTAATTATGTTGTCACATATCCAAGCATATCTGAGTTTCTTTGAGTTCTATAATCAGCCAAAAACTTAGGCCAATGCATGCCTCCAGGTTTAAGAGTTCTCCTAATTCTAAAAATAGATTCTTCACATTTTTTCCTGTATTGCAGCAAATTTACAGTCCAGCTAAATGCTGTTTATAGAAGAGAGATGAAGAAAATAAATTGCTCCATCACGATGCATTCTTTTTGCTCTGCCTGAAAGCAAACAATTCTGCTTTGCTCATTGATTACCAAAATAGTTTCTTGATGACTTGTTAATTTGATAGGTCAGGCAATTTATTAGGTGTTTCCTGTGTTTCCAGCTACAGTCTGCATTGCAAGGAAACAAGTAGTGTCTGTGGCATGGAAGATGAGTCTGTGTCTGATGAGAGCCATGTGTACCAAACTCCCATTTTTCATAAGTGCTGTCATTTTACAGATGTATGACCCTCTTCTCCTGGTTACAGAGAAGGGGGGGTGCTGGGGGAAGATAATGTACAGGGTTCAGTAGAGAAACCCTTGTAGGCAGGAACACAAATCATGTCATGCAAACCAGAACAGGCTACGGGAACATCACATCTCTTTGCAGAAGACAATAACAGATAGGACAGAGAAAGATGGAGTCTAAGATGATTAGGAAAACAGGAATGGTTAATGGATAACAGCAACGTGGCGCCAAGCAGTTCATTCCATGTCATAAAGATATGAGGCAACACAAACAGAGAGCAGGTAAAAGGTCTTTGAAATTCATCCAATCAATGCAGATGCAGATTTGTGTTCCCAGCATATTTGACAGAGAATAATGTAGACTGTGAAAACAATAATGTATTTCAAATTAAGTCTTTTGTTTTATTAGCATCTCTTATTCTCAGTATGCAGTGTATCATCTCCATTTTGAAATTTTGGTTTTGTTATTTTTTTTCAAACATCTCTCCTCTGCAAATTCTAATCACTTTCTTTTGCCTTCAAACCCAGGGTTAACATGTATCTTACAAAGATCATTTGTTTTTTCCATTAAACCAGTAAGCTTGAGAAACACTCTGAAACACATAGCATTAATTTCACCCCACTCCTCATCTCCTGTTGAGGTCCCTACTGTACTACTATTGCTGAAGAATTTGACTGGCTCCCAATGCATGGTGAAGGCATAGAGGGATCAGTGCTACTAAGAACCAAGAAGGTCCTCAAAACTCTGTTGTATACATATATGGGACAAATTGAGGTATTATGCTACCAGAAGATTTAGAATTAGTAGAGAAGACAGATTAATCTCTAATGCTACTCTGCTTCATTTAAGGCACCTATTTGTACTTTCTGTTTTAGTAGAAAATTACTCACAAACTCAAATTTTTTGGCAATCTGTGGCAGCCCAGTTTTGCAGTATTTGGCACACATGTCACAAAGTAATAATCGTGGAAGACACTGAGAAGTTAATTTGTGATGATGTATCTGTTGAGACATCAAGGTTTCAGCATGCTTATACATGAAAAGTGCTTGGGACTAGGCTATGGCTGACATAGCGTAGGTGTTTGAAGGAAAAAAATCCTCCTGGAAGTCCTCACTGTTCAGAAGCTTGGATCCCTGGCATGCACAAATTTGCAAGCACATTGTGGATTTCATACAACCATCAGGTTCTCAGCAAATGTCAACAAGAAATGAGGTGATATGTCAGCATGTTTTGAATCAACCAGAATTTTTTTGAAAATCCAGTTAAGTTTCAGCTCTTTCTCTTCGCACAAACACTCTTTGTAAGAAGGGCAGTGCATAGTCACTGTAAAGTGACCAACAGTAAGTGGACACAAGGAACTAAAGCCCACTAGCTTTGGATAACTCTCCAAATCTAAATGACAGAAAAAACAGGAACACAGCCAACAGGCGCTTCAGTAACATACTTGCTTTTCACTAAATCTTCTACTTCGGTTGTAAGTGTTTATCCTTACTCAGCCAAAGATTTCATTGACTTCAGTGGAAATTCTGACTGTAAAAGGAATGCAGAATTTTTCTGCTCCTGTAAACAGAGGTTCTCTGGAATTGCAGCCTGCACATAATAAACCTCTGAAACAATTCAGACCCATCATTCTATTTCACTGTGAACAGAACTCCAGTATATCTCTGTTAACAATAAACATAGGCTCTCCTCCCAGTCCTATTGAAATCTATGGCAAAACTCCCAATGACTTCAATAGGAGCTGTAGCAGACCCAGAGGCTTTCAAAGACCAGACATGTGATGCTTTAGTGTTCTGCCTTTGGTTTTGTAAAATACAAAGGAGAAAAAGAATGTATTTTCTGCCTAGGTGATGGAAAAAAATTTAAGCCAGCACTAACAGGCATTTATAATAAAAAGTGCTAAATGGAGAGCATGAACCTCATATCACCCAAAATCAATTTTATATACTCATCCTATAATAAAATTCAGTCAATATAATGCTCTCCCACAGGTTCCAAATCACTAAATGACAGTTAAGTAGCATCATTTACCCCAGTCAATTACATATAACAGCTAAATAGATCAAAATAAGTTACATCTAACCTATTATAAAATAAAGGATGTTAATTATTGCAGAGTTAAGACCAGAATTAAACAGAGAATGATGTGTTTGCTAGATAACAAAGTTAGGAAAACATATCACTAAATCTCTGTATGCCATGGTTACATCACATTTGATAACAGTGTCCAAGATGCTGTTGTTTATTCTTTAGATAAATGTCCTAATCAATAGATACATGACAACAAAATAAGAGTAATTAAGAAAGGTGGATTTACCTCTCTGTTGGCACATATCTATTGAAAGCAAATAGAATTCTCATCAGCAAAAACTACTTTGAGTCTAATTTGCAGTTTTTCTTTTGATTTATAGCTTTTAGAAACATCATGTCAAGGATATGGCAAATATTCAAGCATTTGCTTAGCTAAAAGATAGAGGGCTATAAAGCCAGCTGAGATATGACACAGAAAACAAGGTTTAGGATAGTATGCTCAAAACTGTAGGTCACCTTTCTTCCAGAGCAGAAAGGAGTAACACATCCCCCATTACACAAGAGTTTATGGAGAAAGGTGCTCTTAAAAGAATGGTTCTCCACGTGAATTTTTATCACGGACATCAGATAGAGCAAATTCTACACAATAACAGCTTTGTATTATTACTCCATTAAAAAAAATAAATTGTATTAATCCATAATTTAAGAAGTATTTGTATTTAAAAAGGCTTATAAGGGAAGTTTTCACACATGAATAATCAAACTTTCACTGTGCTAGGTCCTCTAAAAATACATAGGTTCACTGTGAACTGACAGTACAGAAACAGCCAAATGCTTTTGATTCTCAGGACATTTTAAAATATATTTCCCCTGGCAGGAATGCCATTCCAGTTTAGTTTACCCCTACCTCTAACACTTACTGCAACTGTCTGACTAATCTGGTATAATCTAGGACACTAAAACTGCTTAGGTTTGAGAAAATACCAAACACTCCCAACTAAATTTTCTTTCACTGCATCTCACCTAAATGATCCTGAGGATTTAAAACACATTCAAATTAATTTCAGTGGCTGAGTTTGTAAACCTGGCTCTCACAGCTGAGGAGAGCACAAACTGTAATGTTGGGATTAGGAATTAGAGTAAAGGGTGACAGAGAACTTTTCATAGTGGTCTTGCCACTATCAGATTCATAAAAATCAACGACAATCTAAGTCTCTTTTTCACTTTGACAAACTATGTACTAAGCAGAAATAAGCACATAAGGAAAAGTTCAGCTCTGCTTAAGTCGGGGAGTTACTCATCACTGCAATGTGTATTTCACCTTTTACATCTAAGAGAACTTGTTTTTTCAGTGCAGGCAGCTAAGGGGAATGGTATGCATATTTTCTATCAGCTATGAGTGCAGGGCTTTCCTTGCCCCTAAAGAAAACAGCTTCTGAAGATCAGACCCAAACATTTGTTTTCTGGTCAGTATTCCTGGAATGCTCTCCTGCTTCCTTGTGCTCACAGTATCCTATCTGTAAAGTGGTGTTAAAATCTCTCTCTCACATGACATCAATGACAAATAATATTCACGCTGAGCTTTGAGACACTAGAATGAAAGTTAGTATAGTATACATGTCTGGTTTTCTTCCCACTGTTCAGAAAAGCCTGTACAGAGCTAATACATTACATTAGGGGTCTTTCTGATGGAAAAGGAATGAAACTAGTGAATGGAACTACTGGTGTCAGATCAAAAGAGACCCTCTATTCACCCTATCTCCCTCATTTATTCTTTGGCATTATCTTTTTCCTTCCTATCTTTCCAAGGCCCAAGGCATCAAAATTTACATTTTCTTTGTGTTCTATCCTTAAGAAGGAAAGGAAAGAGGGAGTAGGAGGGTAAAGCAACAGAGATGAAAGGAACCAACAGCTCTAGATATCAAGCAGTATAACCAATTCCTTAACATTAGTCTGTGCTTTTGAATATTTTATAATTTATAAACTGGAAACACATTATGCTTTGATTTTCAAACAGCAGCTGAAGTCAAATGCCTGTTCTAAACCTTTTAAGGGATAAGGAAACTGATGGAGATAAAAGAATATTCACTTGTAATTCTCAGATGATCCTGGTAGTGTTCCAAATTTCTATGGCAGGTGGTGTGGAAGGGATTTGGGAGGTGGTGGAGAGAAAGGATGAAAGACATTTGGAAGAATGCTTGAGAAGAGTTTTCAATCCTGTGAAAATGCATCCAGATTCTCCCCTTAATCACTAGAACAGCACCATTACCTGTTGCTTTTTAAGGGCTTTATAGTTTTAACGGTGATATTAAGAACAATAGCTGCTGTCAGGTATGCAAAAACAAGATTTTCTGCATTTCTTCAAAATTGCTATTTTGTGAAGCCTTCCTGAGCTAAAGGGTCATAGCTTTAATTCATTTGTGACATGAGAGTGTGACAGTGTGATCCAGCTTGCCTTAATGTTCTGTAACACTCAAGGTAAGCTCTGTATTATAGTCTGAATGTCACTGCATTCAGTGAAGAAATACTGCAAAGGAAACAATACACCAGTGAAAAACAGGCTGATAACACATCCATCTGAATGAGAAATTCAGCCAGATATTAAGAGGGCCAATGGCTACTAAGATGATAAGCCCCTCTATCTTCAAGCACACCAGAACAGAAGCCCTAAGCATGGCTTTATATGCAAGATGTGAAACAGTTCAGTCCCAGTTCTCAGCCAGAGCAGCAGTGTAAGAGACAGGCAGTACAGGGATACTGTACAACTTCAGCCCTTGAATTCTACAGTGATAAGGCAGACTCCCAGGATTAACAACCCTGTCAAGGGTGACTCTCTGAAGTGCTTATTTGTTTAGAAGAACCACCTCATTCATCATCAAGGAGTGATAGAAATGGAAGTCCTCTGACACAATATCTGAAGTCTACCTGGAATGTATGTTTTCTTGGTATCATGGAAAGCAGAAGATAAAATATTGCTACCTAGTTTTGAAAACAGTATCAAAATGAAATACATTACTTGTCTTTAAAACGTCTGATTTCTAATAAGTTTATTTTATTTCTTTTCATAGAAATATTGCAAGTCAACTTGAAAGTATGTACTTTCCACAATGAGAAGTATACCCATATGAAGTATACCCATATATATACCCATATACTTCTCACAATGAGAAGTATACCCATATGAACACAATTTTAAGAACAGCACTAAAATTTAAATTAACACCCCTACCCCCCTCCTTTAAGAAAGACTGATTATATTTTTATTTTCTCAACTTAAAATAGATGTTTCTGATAATAAGTAACGACAGTTCTCTGGTAAAATTACAAAACTGATTTTTTGTTAAGCTTCATTTACATAAAGAGTGAATTCCACAAAAAATTTGTAATATGAAAATCCTGAGCTACTCATCTAAAGATTTTTACTCCTTGGAGTTATTCTATGAATGGTCTTATACTGCAAAATCAGAACCTGTTTCTGGATTCCTCAGATCTGGGGTCTTATTCACAGCCCACCTTTCTTCTGTATCTTACTGAATCTTAAGGTAAGGAGAAAGGGTTTAATAAAAACATATTTTAAGAGATGTCAATGACTTGTAAATATTTGTCTTGGAGACCAGAAGTGTAAAATGAGCATGGTACAAAGCAACAGAGACAAAAGAATATAAAAGACTACAAGAAATGCTGGGAAGCAATTCCTCACTCTTTTGATGGTCTTGTAGGTATTTGACCTAATTGGATGTCAAGAATTAAAGACATCTTGTTCTGTCATTTTGACAATGTGCATAGTGAAGCAAACTAGTGGAGCACTTGTTATATCAATATATACTCCTTTAAAGACATATATAACTTTTCCAATTTAGAAAACCTGTCATTTATTGCAAGTGCCAGTATAAATTTCCAGCAGAGTTGTGGTAGAAAATTCAAATTTTCATAGATTCTTAGAATCATAGAAAGGTTGGAGCTCGAAGGGACCTTAAAGATTATTTAATTCCAAGCCCTCTGCCATGGGCCGGGACACCTTCCACTAGACCAGCTTGCTCCATTTTTTTGTCAGTCCCATGTTTCATAGACTGTTATATTCTGTTAAATGTATTAGGAGAAGAAAAAAACCCAATCCAAACAAACAAAACCACCTTCTATTCAGTGTTTCATTAATGTTCTCCCTCCTTTTTTTTTGTTTGCTTGTTTTTGTTTCTATTGAAGAAACATATATAAGGTATAGAGAATTCTATTTTGAATGATTGTGCAGGGTATTGGCACACTCCTAATCCATATAGAAGAAATCTGTCAATGGAGAATTTGACCTATTTTCAGCAAGAGGAAAGAATTATGCAGAATCACTGTCTTCAGCACAGTAATGGTGTGACTAGAAATACTAAATCCTGTCAATAATTTGGTATCAGAATTGATGCTGACACTGTTTCTAAAATTAGTGATATATGTTGTGTATGATGCAGTGTCAATTACTGTACATTAGAAATCATCACAGATTTCTGATACACTTCTGATTTTGCACTTTTTAAAAAGCATTTGATTGCCCCTGACTATTCAAGAACTGCTCCCTTAGAAAGCACTAATTAAGATACTGAAGAGTCTCATCTAATATTTATACTTCTGGTGTTGCACTGGATCATTTTGCAGTGCATGAACAGCGTCATGAAGAAGGAATTAGAAGCAGTATAGCTTTGAGCCTCAGATAATCCTTCACTGATTAGTGAGATTCGCATCATCACCTATTCTGAATGCACTCCTCTCAGGATGTTGATAAAGCCCTTCAGTATCACAATATGGACTTCCAAGCACAGCTACAGCTTTTCTACCCAATCAAAGTGAAACCCTCAGTTCACCTGGTTAAGCTAGCTAATCCTAAATCGGCTTTTAGATTGTCACTTAACAACTCTGAGGCACTCCAGAAGGATCCCACACAAATCCTGTGGTAAATGAGGCCTAGGCTGAGTGAAAATGAACAAACAAAAAGCCTTAAAAATGGACAGCAAATTCTTTATCTAAGGCATATTTTATTTCTTTAGAGTGAGAATTAGGATGGTTTTGAATTAGGACAGTCCTGTTAGATTGGTCTTCAAACAATGATGTATGCCTGCTTAGATTTCAAATTATGATACACGGATACATATAAAACAGGAAACTAATGCAAATAATGTGCAGAGGGTCTGGTGCTTTGCAATTTTTGGATATGTGGACTATGACTAAACACACAAAATTACAGGTTTTAATAAAGAATTTGAAAAGTTTCTGTGGATCAGACATTTGTTGGCTTTAAAAGGGTCTGAACAAGCTGAATTCATTGATGTCATCTTCTGATGACGTTTTTATCAAATTTACACTCCTCTGTTAGTGGCTGTACCTTTCAGGAAACGGAATGCTGTCAGCTAATCCTTAGTCCTGCACACTACAGAAACAGTACTGAAAACCTTTCTTGCATTCAGAGGAAAATCATATCCATCGTAGGCTGGCAGCAGTGTGGTTGTAGCTGCCGTGTGGCAAGCAGAATGCAAGACAGTGCTTGCATCTGTTGGTAGAGATGGGTAATAGGTGCTGACCAAGTATGTTTGCATTTAGGCTTCTTAGATTTCACAGGCTGTACTGCAGAATTATGCCACTGAATACACCGCAATTTGAAATCTCATACTGCAATTTGTAGTGAGGTAATAACACAGGAAATATGCTCTGAAATTATCTTAGAATTAAGTTACGGCTGGAATTTGAACTTGCAACAAAGCATTACTCAAGTTTTAAAAATGTCCCTTTTGTGGTGAAATGAGGGAGCAAGATTGCCAGCACTACTGACAAGTGGAGGCACTCAGAGCAAAAGCTATCAGTGGCAGAGAATAAAGGTCTTGCCATCTGAAGCAGATCACTCAAGTACCACTGCCAGACTAAATAGAAAAAACACACAGGGATCTAAGTTTATTATCTTTCATACTGAATTGTTTAGAAATAATAAATAGAATACACAAACACTATACCATGGTAGTTTATTTTGTCTTGTGGGAAGTTTTAACAGTTTCTGGGATTAAACGGCTTTCCCCTTCTGTGAAGGGTCTGATGTAAACTCTTGTACTGAGGCTTAAAGTCTTAAGGTTGTTAGAAGTTTCCATCAGTCAGTCTGTATGTCAATGGATAAAAAGTTGGTTGCTGATCTGACCTGTTCATCACTCTCTGGAAAGATGCCATCAAACTACAGATACATTTGGAAATGCTGGGGGAGGAGGGGGGAATGAGAAAATAAGGTTATTTAGAGAGAAAAGTAAGTTCCTCTATGCGTTAATGTCGGGACATTGAGGGAATATCTTAGAAATCTGCAAACCAATTTTGCATGCGTGCATGCTCATTCTGTAATTGAAGGCTCCACTTTATTAAATCCTAAGAATTACATATGTTTGCCCTTTTAACAAAGGAAAAAAAAAAAGACTACTTTTTATTTCTGAGGCAGGTTAAAACAGCCTGTGTTGTTTAACATGCTAGCTTTATGTGTTTGCTGAACAGTGTATGATTGCAGAGATACACACCAGTTCATTGCAGAACTAGAAAAATGTCAATGAAAACTACAGTAGATGAAAGTCATTGTTGAGTTAGTTATCTAATGTCCATTTGCCTGGATGACAATAACAATTTCAGCACTTTTCAAATCTATTTTGAAATAATTTTTAAATCAATCTCCTAGAATTTCTGAAAGCTGCAAAACCCTTTCACTTAAATCCAGCATGTTAGTTTTTCCTCTGTAAACATGAATTTATTTCCACTGATTCATTAATCATCTTTTATGCTGAGATTTCTTTTCTAAGTGCTTAAATTCATCATTTTAGCTGCTTTTAGCTACTTTTTTAGAAGCATCAAATTGTCTGATATGCAGGTGTCATATTGAAATATCTTTAATGAGATTCAGCATTTTCTACCACCTGCAAACTTCAATTTTGCTTTTATCTCTCACTCTTTAGATACAGTTGTTTCCATTGCTAAATTAACACTGGCAAATATTAGAACAATTCAGGACTAAATCCTGAAACAATATTTAGGCAACATCCTTTTATGTCAGCAATAGGATTCTTACCTCAAAAAGAAGTGAATAAGAAGGGATTTGGAGTTTGTCTACATTTTGGAAAATTTGGATTCCTGCCTATAGCAATTCTCTTAATTCAGTTTTCAGGAGAGAGTAGCTGTAGCAAGATTTAAACTATAAATTGAAAGGAAACCTATTCAGAAGCATGAGAAACAGCAGCTATTGCAGGCCAGACCCTGAGATTATGTTTACTGCCTGAGCACTGTTAAGGTACATGTAGGGAGCTGAACAACCCCCAGAACACAGGCTGTTCTTTGCATACCAGTCCTGCTCTGTGAATTTAAAGGAATCTGAAAGCACTGCTAATTTACATGTTTTGAAGTATCAAGACCATATTTAGAAGAAAATTAAAGCACTCCTAATTTATGTATTCAAAAATGTGGTGACCATATCTGGAAAAGAAGAAAACAAAAATTATGGTATATGGTCTGAAAAAAAGGCAGCTTTGCTTAATCAAGAGAAAAAATGTAGCAGACTCTAAAGGCATTTTCATTGTGGCCAAATACCTTGAGGGATGTATTAATAGGCCTAAAAAAGATTTAATGAATGGAATCCAGCTCACTGAACTTCAGATGACCACACTGGAGGTGGGAGTCCCAGCAGACTATCTATTTTCCCCATATAGTCTGTAAAGAGTAATAGACAATTATTCATCTGATGTATTTCAACAGCTATTTCAGACTGAGGTGGCCTGCACTGCACTCCCCTCTAAGCACACAGACTGCCAGCAGCAACCAGATCAGATGTAGATAGCTGAATATAGTCAGATGAGTCCTACTGTGAGAAAGCAATACTTGCCTTCCAGATGAGAACAGAGAGTAAGTCCCAAGAGAAACAGGTTTTTTGTTGAAGTTTGTAAAAGTGCTCTTCCATGATGTATAGGAAGCTACACCAACTTCCATAGCTATATTACACGGTCTGTTTTTTAGGCTGTGGCTCATCCACTCCCCATTCGAGTTCTACTACAAGTGAAAGACTGCCTGATGCATCTATTTTTGAAAATGCCATTTGGAGATCAGCTATAACTATCTGGCATATAGCAGGCGTGCCACATGCCAGAGGTTGATGATGAAGGGGCTCAGGTCAGGGGTGCGTCTTGTCACACCCTGTTTGTAGCTGACCAAAACAAGCTAATAAAAGTTAACTAGGTTAATTTTTATAGCTCTTTCTATTAGCTGAATGCAGAGTTTATCATTTAGGAGAAAGGTAGTATCATGATAGATGGAAACCAAACATTAAGCCCAGACAGCACAAACAGAAGCCAAGCATAGGTCACTGGACAATCAAATCAGGCTACAACAATGGTTTAGGAGTGATTGGGGGCATAGTTCAACACACAGCACAAACACACTGGCTTACAGAAAATAGAATATTCTTTGAAATTTTACTGATTAATCTTTTTTTTCTTTTTTTTTTTTTTCAGAAGAAAGAGTTGAGGAGTCTTTTGAAACCTGTCAACAATTCATTCCTGTTGTCACATTTTTTAGAGAGAGGTGGAGAACTCCTATCACAACCTTTGTGGTAGGTCACTCTGTGATCATGAGTACATGATGTGTTATAATAATCCTGTTACACAATGGTGTAGGTTATAATGCCCTCTGCCAAAAATCTAGTACAGAGAAGAAAGGGTCAATGTACAAAGAAGAACAAATCAGCAGAAAAACTAGGCCCAAAACACATCACAGAAAATGTTTATAAACCCAGGCATGCTTATGTCTTATGAGATAGATGTTCTTGGCATTGATTTCTTGGAAGATTTCCCTATATGTCAGTATTGACCCAAGCACTTTGGAATAGTGTTAAGAATTTATATCCTGGAGATGCCATCTTTTAGACAAAATAAAATCAATGTCACAGCTAGTCAGGATTTTTTACTGCTTTTTCCAAAATAAAATGTCTTTGTCTCTGGTCTTCACTAGATTCCAGATCTTGCAATAACTAATTTCTCTCTGCAGTCTCACTTAGATCTTCAGATTTACATAGCAGTCTGGTCACACTGTGCCTGAAAAAGTGACTGCAAACTACCACTGTTCTTGTGGCACTTCGTTGCTGCTTAGTAACACTGAATTTGCATGGAGCTGTATTTTGTGATAAATACACAAAGAAAGGAACATAATAAACAGTAACACCACTAACAGTTATGCTCCTGTAAAACATCCATTTACAAAGCACTGTTAAAAGGATCTTTTGATTTTTAATGTTTTTAAATGTTTCTTATTTATGAACAGACCAAGTTTATCTGGCATGAGCTAGCACAGTTTCTTCAAAGGAAAAAAAAGGAAGAATATTACCACTGTAATATACTAGTGAATGAAAATAAACCCCCAGCGGGATCATAATCTAGGACTCAATGTAAGAGGCAAACACATTTACTAAGTCTAAACAGACACTTGCAGGAATAAACTGAATGTATTGTCTTTCAACTTGAAAAGAAAGGAAGAGAAGGAAAAGCTTAGTGTTGTATTCAGCAAGCTGTTGTGGAACAGGTGAAAAAGAGAAAACTTACTGATGTTGATGCCAGCTATACCAGATGCATTTGGCAGTTGCACATTGTCTAGTTTATATGTGTGTTTGCACATGTCTGTATCTGTTTATTTGCACTGCATATATTAAGTTTCTTTGAGCAAAATGTCACTTACAGATATGCCCAGTGAGTATGGTAGAAAATAATTTTTTTTTTTTAATACTGTTCTATGGTTATCTAAAGCAGAATATACTAAAAATGCAATTCCAAGCCCCTAATCTATGGAAAATTTCAATGAAATCAAATTTTGTTCTGAATTTCTGTGAAATCTAGAGCCATCTCCAGTCTATCAACAGTCCAGAGATGTCAGAAGTAAGACAATTTAAGGTCTGCAAGTTTTAACATAAACCGGATTCCAGGTGATACTGGCTTGTCTGCAAAAGTGTTTTAAAATATGTTTTGAAAATATAGTAGACAAAACTGGATAATGAAGGTGCAGTTTACTAAATCTGTGGGAAATTTTCCACTGACTTCTTGCGATACCAAGTTTTCATTTTGTAACAGAATGGATCTTAGGCATGGAAAACCCGTGCAACTTTGGTCCCCTTGTATTTGCATTGGAAAAAGATATTTGTAGCATATAATGGGCAATTTTCATCTAAATAGACTTTTCAGCAAAATACAGATGCACACACATATTAACAGACACTGCTTCTTCCTTGTCTCTCAAGCCCACCGTGAACAGCAGTCTCCCATGAATAATTTTACCCCATGCAACTGGGACTGGCTCCCAGACCCAAACCTAATTTCACCTCCTTCCCTTCTGTTTCAGCATACTCTTTGTGGCCCCTAATAAAAATGCTACTAGTGGAAAACATAGGGACTTCTCAGCCTTAAGTAATAAACCTAATTCTAGCCATTGTAATAACATGCTAAGAGACATTAAATAATAATTAAAAAAAAAATCAAAAATATCACAACACCAAACCACCAAAAAACCCAAAACCAAACCAAAAGAAATAAGACCATTCCTTAAGATAGGTTTGCAATCTTGACAGAACCTGCACTTCATGGCCAAATTTATCAGTTAAATGAGAACACCCAAATTCCCAGTTAAATCCATAGTTTGGGTATTTTACAGGTACTGGATTAGTTGTTTTTAAAAACTCAAATTTGAATTCTGAATCTTGCTACTTTAGTTACTGTAACATGAGGTTGCACTGGGATATTTTATAATCATCGTTTTCCAAACAATCTCATTACTATGCTCAGTTATTCTTGGAAAAAGTAAAATGTTCAGACACATAGATCCAGAAATTAAGAGGATAGCAAAAGATTCCACACTATTTTGCAAACTCTTATAAATAATTTGACATTTTGCTTACTTCTAACACCTTCTTAATCTGTTTTAACTTTTTCATTTATCTCTGTTTTTTCTATGATGCACCTCCCTAGTCATAATAGACAAGTGACCACACCAAAGAACTGTGAGAAGAGGATCTGGCAAAGCAAATAAATAACCCTAAATAAGAGCCAAAATATCCCACCATAGGAATGTAGAATTCTATTTACATCACTGGCATTCTGGAAGGCTGAAGTTTTTCATAGACCATACCATATGCTAGACAAGAGAAGACACTCATGGGCATTTTAATAAAAGCAGGGCATTTGCCTTTGGAAAGTTTTCATGTGTTTGTGGAGACTCGGAAGCTTCCCATCATTTTTAGGCATGTGTGATTTTTATTTTTTTTTTTTTGGTAACATATGGAACTGTCACTTCAAAACATGCCCTTGCATCCCTAGAAAATGCATATTTCATTTCTCTAATCCTCTGTGGCAGCCAGAGAGAAAATATATTTTAAAACATACTGTATTTGTTGTGCATTTCAAGGGATAGCTTGAGCTTCCTGTAGTGCTTCAAACTTGAAGCCTCCTCACCAATTATATAAAAATGGCTGGTAAGCACTGCTTTTGAACTGCAGCAGTTCCCATGGTCGTAAAACCCAGCTAACCTCATAACTGAAAGAACAAATGAACAGTGAGTTTTATGTATTGAGGCTTTTGGACACAAAAGTCAGTATCAAAAATCCAGGAAGAAGCGTGGCCAAAATAAAAAAAGAGAATCTGTTCTGTGATTTCAGAGTATTTTATAGTGCAGGGCAGAACTAGCTCTGACTCCATAGTGTTGTGAACAGGATATGTTAGGGCAATTTACAAATATAATCATACTATGGAAAAGGATTTAGATACGAAATATGAAGGGCGACAAAGTTTCCAGGTGGAAAATATTACTGATGCCAATATGATATGCATTATGATCACTAGGAAAATGTCCCACTTATCAACTAATATTTAAAACCAGTATAGCTTTGTAAAATTATTTCCTTTGACTTCATTGCAGAGCTCTGAATACCTCCACGTTTTTAGTTTGCATAAAAAAATAAACATCTTTCCCTCAATCTCAGCAAATTCCCAAGGCACACAGAACCTGCTAGCATTATAAATGTTACAATACACCTAAAGTAAAGGAATTATTATCAGTATTTCTTCAAACTGCCTTCATGCCCTTCACAATTTTCAGGTGAAAATGCCAAATATCTGCCCTGTAATCACACTTCTCAGCAAATATGCATATCCTAGGGAAAAAATTAGGGTTCTTGCATAGTTCTTTTCCACTTGTAGGACACTACTCAGGCAGAAGCAGCTAAGCTATCGTAAAGTCTCAGATTGCAAATGTCACTCAGGTACAGACACAGAATTTGCCTTATTTTCCTTCTCACATGCCACTTACTTACATCATTGCCAAGACAACATACAGTTGTCCATTAACAGCACAACACATTAAAGAATAAATGGTAATTAAAAATAAAGCCCATAGAGACCTTGTCAACTCATTGCATAGTTTTATGCACTGGCATTGAAACATACCTGCCTATGTGAAACTGTGCTTATTCATTTGAACATTTCAAACTGGAACGCTGAATCACTCACGGTGAATTGTACAAATAATTTCAGTGAACTGAATGGGCATAACAAGGTTGAGCATTTGCAGCATTATTTGCAGACTCTTCTAAATCATTACTTCATAATGACTCATCTTCATTATGGCCAGAGAAGTGCTATTGCTAGCAGAGTTTTTGAAAGTACCTACAAGAATTCATTTTTGCCATTCAAGCTTAACATGTACAGCCCAGTCTTTGAACACACTGGGATGTTTATATAGCTCCACATATAATATACTGAGAGAGGGTAAATCTCCACTTTTCTTTCTTGTCTTTCAGGTATTTTCAGTGGTTTCTTTGTGTTTGCTATTCTATTTGAATTTTGCAATCCTAATTCTCAAAACCAGCTGAAGAGTCAACAGAAGCTTTGTGATGTGAAGGAAAAAAGAAGAGGCAGATGAACAATAAATAGAAAATAATGCAAGTTTCTTTTGCATTTCTTCCTTTAAACAGAGTAAATTTAGAGTGAAAGCTTTTCTCAGAAAAGAGAAAACACTGAGTTAAAATTGTGCAACATGTAATGATTTTAAGTGGCTAAGAAAAGGCATTTGGTATCCATGATATATACTCAAAATCTTTTGTCAGGATTTTCTCAGTGTTTTTTTGCTCATTGTATGTGGTAATTACCTGCCTATTTTCAGCCAGCAGCTGTTGAAAAGATAACTACATGGTTCCCATCTCTGTCAGTGCAGTCCATTCTGTGGACATTCTGGGTCCAGCTTCTCCTGGGACTCCCCAGAAATGAAAATCATATCACTAAGTAGATCATGCACTTTCTTTATGTTTCTCTCTAGATGGCAGCATTTGCCTTAAGGACTTTGCTCTAGATAAGCTTTTCTCATACAGGAGTAACAATAAGAGTTCAAGAAAAGTACTGTCAGGGACTGAAAATTCTTTGCCATTTCTTTTGGTTCAATTTTCCTACTTTTACTGTTTTTTTTTTCTGTTTTGGGTTTGTGCCCCTTTTTTTGTTTGTTTGTTTTGCTTCTTTGTGGTGTGTGTGGGGGAGCATTCATCACTTTACATTGATAAATGAAGTTGGATTAGCACAAAGAGTTTAAAACTAAATAGCCAAATTCAATTGTGTGTACAAAATCAAAATGCAATAAGATTTCAATTAACAGAGTAACATGCAGAGTAAGCAAAAAATCTTAAATGGACATGGATTAAAATGAATGAGTAGAAAAATTCTCCCCAAAATTCCAAACACATCTGGGACAATGTTTAAAGCCTGAATACAGTTGGGCTTGCCTTGTTCTCAATTTCTGAATTCTGTTTATTTCATATAATTCAATATACTGAAAAATCTTGTTCTTGCATATTCCTTGTTTTCATACAGACCCTGGAAGAAGCAGATTTATAATTTATTTATTCCTTATTTCTAGGGATGAACACACCTTTACATTTTAAAATCAAACTTTGAATCATTCGATATTTGCCATTTGCTAAAATTCTGATCTGCTACTCCATACTTTTAGGGGAGGATCTCAGTCCAGTTGCACAGTCTTATTGATATAGAGGGACTAAACAGAGGTCCCTGACTGCAGGCAAGGAGATTCAGTTAAGAGACATAATCTACATTGTCAGGTGCAATAAATACTGCATAATCAGCCTGTCAAAAGCGGGCAGATCTGCGCCCCACACTTTAAGAAGGATGTTATGGTACTCGAATGCATCCAGAGGAGAGCAACAAAACTGGTGAAAGGTCTGGAAGGCATGTCCTGCGGAGGGGCAACTGAGGACTTTGGGATTGTTTGGTTTGGAGAAAAAGAGGCCGAGAGGTGACTTCATTGCTCCCAGCATCTTCCTGAGGAGGGGAAGTGGAGAGGAAGATGCTGAGCTCTTCTCCCTGGGATCCAGTCACAGGATACCTGGGAATGGCTCAAAGCTGCATCTGGGGAGGTTTAAAATGGACATTATGAACTATTTCTTTATTGAGAAGTTGTTCAAACACTGGAAGAGGCTTCCTAGAGAGGTGGTCAAAGCCTCAAGCTCATAGCTTTAAAAAGACATTTGAACAATGCCTTAACAGCACACTTTTTTTTTTTAAACTTTTGGTGCTTGCTCATTATTACAAATAGCCATTTTGGCAGTCCTTACTGTAGTTTTATTATTCCCTCTGGTAATTCATGACTATATCCATTACTTCTACAAAACAGTTACACAGAAAACAGCATAATTTTTAATTTATAAGAGTATGAGGATGTGACATCTCTAGCCTGCATTAAATGACATAAATGAGAGTTACCTAAACCAGGAAAAATCTAATTTATGATTAATGCCTTTTTTTTCAACTAAATGCTATTCATAAAAAAAAAAAAAAAAGACATTTTATTAAGTGTATGCAACAAATGATCTTGCTGCCTTGCAGGCAGGTCATAGCTGCATAATACATCTCTCCAGTAAATTCGTCCATCTCTAGCCTTCTCTCAAAAGACACATTGCAGTCATAAGTAATCTGCATTTTCAGTGCATCACCACATGTACTCACAGTAGGAAAAGTGTGCTATCAGTTGTGGTAATTTTTTAGTAGACATTTATAACTCGTTCTTTATTTACTGCCTATTACCATGCGTAGTCATTGCAACAATGTGCCCATCTTTTCTAACTAGTCCATCAGTCAGGCCTTCAATGCCAGCTCTGTCTATACTCTGAATCTCACAAGAACTAGATTTTTTTTTCCAGTAAATGAGCCCCATCCTCATTTTTCTTATGCTTCCTGCCCTTGTTCCCCCTGTTTGCATTTGCCTCTAAGTCCCCTTATTCATGTTCAAGCTGGGCTGGCAAGCTGAGGCTGTGGATCCTTGGCTGTCACAGCCATATCATTCCCCTGGACAAGATGGGTCTGCTTAAGTTCTGCATGCCAGTCTCCACTTAAATATACATCCTAAAAGGCTACAGTGTAAGATGTTGGCATCTCACTCCTTGTTATTAAAAACTGAGAAAAGGAAAAATATTTTAAAATAAAAAAACCCCAAACTAAATACATAGTACAAGTACGCCAAGTGTTAACTCACCTATAAAAAAATGTTAAAGCATAAAAATCTAATGCCATAGCAGTTTGATCCAGCCTCCCTATTTAATCTGTTTATCTCAGCCTCATCTGATGAATGCCTAGCCATTCAAGAATTTATTTTCCCTCTCTCTCAGGAGAAACTTCTATAATTATTTTTAAAAATAGTGTTATGGAGACTTGATGGCCAAATGCCTCTTGATCATGTGGAAAGATACATTCTTCTTCTGACTTCAAAGGCCACAGTGCTGTCCAACGAACTAAAACTGGCAGCCAGAATACCAGGGGAGAAATAGATAGGGGTAAGGAGAGAAAGACTGTATCTCAGAGTGCGGAAAAGAAACCATCATCTTCAAACTGTTCATTTAAATTACAGCAAAGGTACAAAGCTACTGCAAGGTGCCAGACTTGCTGGAATATCTTTTGAAGATAATAAGAAGTATTTGAATAAATAAACTATAAATCTACTTGACAAAACCATTTATAAAGTCACAAAAGCAACAATTCTTTCCAAAGTTGATAGAAACAGAGAGGCCATGTTTAATTTAATAATTGGGCAATCCATGGACTTTAAAACAAATGGCATACTCCAGATACATATTCAAAGAGGGCAGAAAAAGTCATCATATTGCAATCAGATTCCATGTGCATCACACATCATTCCTTCCTGTACTGTACTCCTGCCCTGTCCCATTTTTTCCAGCTTTAGAAAGCTGTTTCTGTTTCTTCTCCCTCAGTTGATATGATCCAGTTAAATCCAAGCTTTGGAGACACTTGCATCAAACATCAGCGATTACTTGATTTCTCAGCATATAAATCTAACTACAAAATGTACTATGTAGAGTTCTGTTATGAGGTAATTTTTCTTATGCGACATTTTTGCCTCAGCTGCTATTTGCCCTGAGAGTTGCATTAACGTAACACTGTCAAAGCTGCTCTCCAAAAACATATTAAGAAATTATTTTCCCAGAACAAAATGATAAAACAACAAAAGGATTAGACAAGGCCTTTTGGTTTTTCAGTAAACAGCTTCAATGAAAGTTCCATTCCAAGGAGCTTTTAGCTTCTAAAAAATCAAGGCCACAAATAGCTTCTGTTTGATGCAACCTGATTAGAGAGGAAGTTCTCTCTTTAACTTGCCACTCTACCAGCTTTCCCGAACTCTTCTCTGCTTCTCAGGACTTTGTCCAACACTTCTACTGCAAACAAGAGTTCAAATCCTAGTCCCTCTTTTGTCCGCCTCTCCTGACGCCTCTAGCTCAGATAATCTGCAGAAGTGAGCAGAAGGGCATAAGCCCCCCACGACAGCAGGCAGCAGTGGCAGTAGGTGGCAGGCAGCCTTCCTGATTCTTAGAGGCGGAATGAGTCAGAACAGGTCATACAACAAGTGAAGTTCACCTGATAAGCACTGTCTCACCCATCTGTGCTGCCACCTCTTCTCACAGCACGGGAGGCACAGTTGGGATATTACCTTAACTACACCCTACTGCTGCATTTCAGTCAGTCCATAACTAACCGAAGGTCCTGATTTACACGTTTTTGCATTATCTTTGCCTGGTAAATCTTCCCACTCTGAGATGAGAGGAATACTGGATTCCCTCACATTCACCTCCTAAGTTTATGTCACCAAAAAGAAACCCCAAAAGCTGCTGGGAGAACAGAAGCTGCACAGGTTCTGCCTACTCCTGTGGGCACAGCCAGCCGCTGGGAGAACTGTAGCACAAGTACCCATAACACCTGGAGTCCTCCCTTTAGATGCTTAATTTGTGAAATCCTACCCTTCTATATGTCAAAAAAGACAGTCAGCAGAAACTCTGATAAGGGCTTTACATGTTAGTGAGGTTATATTACTGCATACACAATTTGTGTGCTTATACCTTGCTGGCTTGCTAAGGAAAAATCTTGCAATGTGGCATTGGGAACAGCTACTACCTGTTACTGGATGGAAATGTTGGTATACGGCTTTGGGGCCTAGTTTCCAATCTGGAATCACTTTACTATATAGTATCAAGGGCACTATACATTAGGTGACTAAATGTGAGCAAGGTACTAGATTTTAATGTCTGTAAATTGTGTGGTTCTGTTAAGTAGAACATAACCAACACAAACACAAATTCTGAAGATTGGAAGATTATTAGTCAAACTGGTTCACATATACAATGGTTTTCTTCTTAAGCTGTGAATTTCCTGACCTGCTTCACATGAAAAAAAGCTCTATTTCAAGGTCATTACAATCAATTAGCACTATCTATATGTTGCTTTATTAAATTGATTTTTTCAAAAACCTGAAAAGGGTGTTTCACATTGCTTCATAATTTTGCTTGCCACTTCTTCCAAGAGCTCTAATTACTCGCATTTATTGCAACACTGTGAAAACTTTTATTATATAGATATACAATTTGTGTTCAATATTATCCTTACCATTTACAGATACACACACCAGATGATCTTCGTATGCAGCTGAATAATATATGCATATACATATAGACTAATGCATAGAGGAAAAAGTCCAAGTAATATATTTGCTCTTACTCAGTTCAAACAAAATAGCCATCCACCCCCTGGAATGTTTTATACTGCACTAAAGTGGAAGACAGAGATTGGAGCTTGCAAAGTAGCCATGCAATAAGTGATATTAAAATCCACATTTGTTTGTGCAACTTGACACTCAGGATCACAGTTAACAGTCAAGGCTATGTGTCAGAGGCAGATGCGAGTTTAACACTCCATGATCTTTACCAGATGCTCTGAACTGGCTTTGGTCTGGGACCTATGACAGTTTTGCCTTACCCACTTTCAGATGTCACCAGCCTCGACTAGCAATTAAGGGATTGCCTTTCCTTGCAAACGCATGGTTTTACATATGACAGCCCTTGACAAATCAAGAACTGATCCCACACCAGTGTATTCCCACTGGCCAAAATGGAACTGGTGTGAATAAGTGTATGTGAATTGGCCATTTGGCTCTCAAGTTGAGATAAAAAAAATTCCTTAGCCTTAACAGCTTGCAAATACAGGGTTGGGTTGTTTCCTATTTGGCATTTGTCTTTACCAGTAACAAATACTTCTGGCTTCTTCTGTACATTTATATTAAAATACTTATACCAGAACACTTTTATATGTTCCTTAAGGCTAAAGAGGTTTTCTTCTTCTCCCTTCTCTACCTTTCCCTAAATGAAATAAAAAAATAAATAAATAAAAAAAAATTCAAATATTTCTTGCTTGTTACACAACAAAGTTACTGCTTTTCAGCAGACCCCTTTCTTCTCCTCTTAAAAAGTGCTTTCAATACAGGGAATGAAAAAAATTGGAACATGAGATTAACACAAAAACATGAGCTTACTAATAACTATAGCGATCAAGTGATATTGAAATCACAGAAGCAGAATAAGAATTTAGACAGATAAACACTAAAGTCACATCCCATGTCTTTCACAGACAGTTATAGAGTAAAAATATCAAGAAGGCAGAAGAGTCAGTTTATAGGACCCTGAAGTTTTAAAACAAATCTTGGGATTGTCTAGTGTATGCCATAATAATTTCCATATCCTGAATCTCTAGAGTTCTTAAAACTGCATTTTGATATCTTGATCCAAGAGTTAGTCACAGTAAAGTGAGAATTCTGAAGCTTTGCAAAAGACTATAGCAGTGTTTCTGCCAGTAAAAATATAAGAACAAAGTACAGACCCCACTTGGCTTGATCCATTGCTCTCCTCCACTCCCCCTCCCCTTTTCTTTTCTAAAGTGCTCCTTGCTCATCTTTGCTCTGGGACATTACCCAGCAAACTGATTGCTGAAGTTCACATGCCTTTTATCCATTAATAGCCTATGCCAGAAATACTTCAAGCTCTTCCTGGAGCTAAGACACAAGGCTGTCAAGACAATGGCCTGGCTGCTCGTGTGTTCCCAAGCCAGTAGGTGTCTTATCAGCATTCCTGAAGGCAGCAGCTGCACAGCTCTGGAATGGCATTGGACTTGTCAGTGGCCTCTTATCTCCGCCACACAGTGTTTCAGTATGGGTCCAGGTGGATCACCCTCCTTCCAAAAGAGTTCCCAGGAATGCTATGGTATGGTTTTGCATAGCAGACAGTAAAACCAATAGAAGCATAAAAGATTATACCATTCCCATCCCCTAAAATTGTTACACAAAGGTTGTTGTTTACAGATGATGTTAAAAGAGGCCTGATACTCCATAAGGGAAGAGAACTCCAATCCCTTTACCCATAAATATTAGGACAAGGAGTCCTGTATTGTCCATATCCCAGCAATCCCCTGGGCTTTGTGGGCTCCTTGCTGTCTAACAGGAGCGAGTGATCCAGGAGGTCATTTTTGCAACTTGAGCTCTGCCCTGATGTAGTTCTAGGGGTCTCCGTGATTAATAGACAGTCCCCAATATCCACATTGGCTTCAAGCAATTGAGAAGAATGAGCTACTCTAGTAGTAAAAATGTACAGAAAACAATGGCAACTTAAAACCTCCTTCTATAAGTCATGCACCATTCAGCTGAGTTGCTATTCTCAGTTTCAAGATTTTCATTAAAATATAAATGAATTTTATAGGTTCTTAGGCTGTGTCCTTCTGGTGATTACATAACAAGCCGCACAAGTAAGAAATTCCTTCAAGGGAATTCCAAAGGAGCACAAAGTGCAAGTGGACATACTGAGAGTCTGATTTGCTGGAGAAAGTCAGAAAAGCTTATGTTGACTTTAAGCCTGCAAGTTAGTGGTCTCTTAAAGCCCAGCAGTGTGGCAAAATTGGGCTTTAAAAAAGATAAATGATTAGTGTCTTGCTACACAGAGCTGGTGACAGTGGGCTATTTTCCAGCATAAGTATCCAGAAGATGTGGAGTTACCTCTATGAGATACCAAATAGGTCAACAGAGAAGATGTCTGAGTACTCCGTGCTCCCTTTGCTGTTTTCTGTGCTGGTATTAATTCTCTTTTATTCATCCCTTTCCTTGCATCCACATTTCTCTGCTATATGTTCCAGCAGGGGATTGCAGACTTTTGGGTGCACTGAGACATCTACAAGCAAATGCCTGTTCACAAGGGGAAAAATCACCCTTGCCTTGCTCAAAGTGATGGGAAATTGTTTCCACAATGTGTATTCTAAACCAGGGCTCCACAGGCATGAAAGTTATTAAAACTCACTCTAGCAAGAGCATCATTATGGAACATAAAAGCTATTGCTGCATTATTTGATCATTCTTTCTAGGCAAAAAGCAGAAATATTGTGCCAGTCTTGACAAGTTCTGGATATTTTTGAAAGGCAGAAGAGGGAAACATAACAAAAGACTATGCCACTTCATAAAAACATGATGGAGGATGAAAACAGGAGTTCTTCTTTTAACATCCATGTCAAGTAGGAATGTTTTTCTACTTTCCCAATCTTACTATATCTTCAGCATACAGCATATAGCTGTGAAGTTTGTGAGAGGCCTGTATGGCATAAGCTATACTAAGTCTGTGATATAAATTGAATTTTTAAGCCTAAGATAAGATGATGCATGAGCAAGAAAATTTGATTTATACTAGGACGGGGGTGAAATTAAGGTGAGAAAGGGCCAATGCAGTAAAACAGCTCATGGAGCGACCATAAAACAAGGTTATTTTTTCCATTATATTTACAAAAGTCAAGGCATTTTGCTGCAAGTGATTGAATCCTTTCAGGCAGAGAGAGTTCTTGTACTGGTCATACAACTTTTTAAAAGTCTTTTACTTCTATTGTTATTTAATATTTCTATCAAGACACTGCCCTAAGAAAAAGGGGACTTTACTGAGCTGGACACTGCACAAACAGAGAAAATACTCAAAGCTGTTCTTGATAGTTGTACAAAGTAAAACATTTTTCTGATTTAGGGCCAAATTCTTCACCGACTTACACAGGCCCATTGCTGTGCAGATAGAGGATACAATAGAACTAGTCACCTTGTCTTTATGGTTTGAGATACTAATTAACAACCACAGTAAGCAACATTGTATACAGCATCACTAAAATCATCAATATAAGCATGGCAGAAAAAAGGCATGCACGCTTTTTGTGATTTTCCCACATTGTGCCTTCACAGTGGAAAAGACCAAATTTAAGGAAGGGAAACAGTCAAGGGGTTAACTGAGCCCAGCGATTGGGATGCAAAGCTGTGAAAGCAGTGGTTCTGGCTGGTGATTGCCCCTGCCGGGAACCATTCGCAGAAAGCTGTAGCTCTTGTCTCGGCAAAATGCCACCACTCATTTCCATCTGGAGTCAGCCTCATTCACTGATGTAGAAGTAACCTCTGAAATACACCCTGGTACTTTAGGCCTTTTTCAATAAATCTCAGGAAAACAATTCAGGAGGGGAAGTTTTTCCACTACACTGAATTTCTGATAAATGAATGTTACTGAAAGCTAAATTGCATAAATTAGAGTTTTTAAATGGCCCCTTCATGGTTTCTCAGTAGCAGGTAAAAACAGAGATTTCTATTTCTCTTAAAATCAATTGCACCTTAGAGCAAAACAGCAAACTGTAGAGCAAAAAATAGTCTGTGGCAGCTGCTTGCGGAAAGAAGCTGAATATACACTGTGAAGTGTGGGTGAATGCTGCCGACCCCTCCCCAAAGCTAACAGGAACTCAGGGAGACTGAACAAGCCCTTAATCAGATTCAGTTTTTCGAGGTAGTGTGTGCTGATTTGCTTCTCTGCTTTGAATAAGAACAAACCTGTTATCTTGCCTCTGTTCAATATCTGGCTGTTTCAGCAGGTAGGAGGTAGACAGAGTACCTCTAGCCCTATTTTAGTAGCAAGATACTCCAAACAAAGCATTTCTGGGGCAATTTTAGATGCCTTGGATATACAGCTGCCCATGGAGTGTTTTAATCCCTGAGAAATGTCTGAAGTCACTCACTGCTGTTCTGAAATGGGATACGGCATATACAGTACAAAAGTAAGGAAAAAAAGGAAGTGAGAGTCAGAGAATGAGAGGAATTTGACACATTCTGCCAAGTTTCCATGAAAAACACAGTGATTGCATGCTAAGATTTACCATGGCTGTCAACTGAAATGCTGTCAGGTAGTTCTCCACTGCTTGTAGAGCCAGAGATCAGACTGGTTTAGAACATTTTAGATACTTCCACTCTATCCTATGAAGTGGACATTTCCACACTTTATTACCATAAAGTTCTGGAAAAGGAAAAAGAACTTCTGATTTATTTGTGATAAATGAGCAAACACTTGACAGTCTGGAAAAACACTGCCTCTGGGAAATGATCATCGTGGGAGTACCAGCAGACAGGATGAGGTGGCTGGTAGATGTAGAAACTACTGGCATTAAACATCCATTGTCCTATCTAAATACTGGTTGCTGTTCTGGTAACAAAGGATCTTTTCAGTCAGATAAATTTCATGCTTTTTACAAGATCTGTTGTCAAAGATACAATTTATATGTATACTAGACAGATCAATGCTTATTATTTAATCTAATACAACATATGGATATTACATTCTACACTTTCAATTTTATGCCTCAAAGTAGCTGTGGGCACAACAGTTTGCAATTTGGCCTCACCTTGATTATTAGAGAGCTTTTAAAATGAGACAGACATTTATGGTTACCCTATTATACTGTCATGATATTAATAGAATAGTTGCACAGAGACACTTACAGACAGGCAAGGAAATAGAAACAAATAATAAACCCATTCTTCTTCCTATATTCATGCTTTTTAATCTGACTGTAGGCTTGCCAAAATCATAAAAGATTTCCATCAACACCAGATTAGTAATGAAAATATCTCACATTCAATTCCCACGATAGATGTGGCTATACTTGGTTTTACAGACATCTAAATCAAGTCCAGTGCAGTTTCTTTCTACTTCAAAAATTCATCCTCTGAATTTTTCTTCTACAGTCTTTAATAACTCTAAGATACAATGTCCATAAAATCAAGTCTATTTCACTTTTGAATTCCTTGTTGCAATTGCTCTAAGTGCTACTTAAAGAAGTCTTTGCCTACTTCTTTATTCCTGTATATAATAAGAAAGCTTGTTTCATTTTTCTCCTTGGAAGTAGTATACCTCAGTGTAAATAAAACTGCATATAGGAATAGTTTGTGAATATGCTACAAATTGCAGAGTAGAGGTAATTAATATGTATACACTCAGCAAGTATCTTCCAAGAATAAACTGCAATGACACAATGGCTACTACACAATGGCATTTGAGTGTGTGTGTATTACCATGTTATGGTACATACTGGAAAGTGATTTTTTCTTGTTGGAATGCACAATTAGTAATATGTTTGTATTTTACTTATATTTTTTAAAAAAGCCATTGATAGACGCGTGCATCCACACACATGAGAAAGCTACAGATTCTGAATATATTGCAATTTTTAGACAAGGACAGCTAACTCTTTAATAGTTAGTATATATGTTTTTACTACAACCTTTAAATTTTTCATAAATTGATATATCCAGTATAATATATACATATAAAATATTGTATGAATCTACAGCATTTTTTAGATAGTTATAAAAAATTATGGCATATAAATATGTTTCACATATAATATTAGGACAATATTGACACAAACCTACTTGTGTGTTTCTATTCAAGAAAAATTTTGACAGTTCTATTTTCCCTCAAGATTGGTACACATTTTCATATTTGCACTCTCAGAATAAGTGAACCTGTTTTCCAACCCATGAAAAGCATTCCATTTTTCACAAAAGACTTTCTCCTCTTCCATAGAAATGGGATGGCAAGCCTGTAGCCCACAGGCTGCATCTGGCTTACAAGCAATTCAGTTGTAACATTCGTGCTGAGACAAGAACATGTCATCAGCAAAGACCGGCAGGAGAACAGACAATTTGTCACTGGTAGGAGGAAATGAGCCAGCAGACACTACTATCACTGGGTCAGGCTGGGTCTCGGCCAAGCTCCCAAGTGTGGTGCATGTGAAATGGGCTCTGGGGCACCCATCACCATTTGCCACACTCCTAGACAGCATATTCAGTCAAACAGAGCTCAGCCATATGAAGATTTTGTAGTGGCTTGTAAGGTCAGACAGGCTAATCATCTTTTTTTTCGGAAGGTTAATGCAGTAACTGTAAAGCTAGATAGGGCTGGAAGTAAATGTCACTTCCCTGCTAGTAGTTGCATGACTGAAATCTGATTTAGATTACAGACAATAACCAGCAGCATGTACCCTGGCATGACTAGCCTTGTGAGAGACAAAAATTTCAAACCGCACACTGACTTGATATTTGAACCATGCTCTTTTCAAAAAACAGTACATATACCTTCCAAGAACAAGCCATTCTTGAAATGAATAACTTAAATTGGGGTTCCCCCCTGAAACTTCAAATCAAGTGCACTCTGCTCCCAAACTGGAGGCTCTAATTCTCTTGCCATGCACTCTGCAATAAATTACAAAGGAGAATAAAAATACTAGGTATTTGTCCCAGCACAAGGCTCACTTAAGTGGCATAGCAAGACAGCTCTGTACTTAAAGTTCAGGTCAGAGTTAGGGCAGGGAAGTAGTGTATTTGAAGAACGTTTGTCTACAACCCTCCTAGTGTGAAACAAAACCAAAAGGTAGAACTGTAATTAATCTGCCTTAGTTTATGTCAGAGATTGGAAAAATTTCCTCATTGTTTTGGAATCAGGGAAGAGGGGCTGTAAAGGTGGAATGCAGTCTTGTGTATGTGCTCAGCTCTGGTACAGCATTTATAAATTAATGGCAGAAGATACCCTTTCCCCTCCAAGTCCGATACTTGTTGTCAATCCCATCTCATTTCGTTCATGAAATGGGCACCAGACTAAGATCCAGTTGAATCTGGATTCGTCCCAACTCTAGCAGATGCTGCAAACTTGCACAGAAACAATCTAAAACTTGGATTGATTTCAGATTCTTTGGTGTCATTACAAATCTATCCAGATTCACCAAAGCACATTGGCAGAACTTAACTCATTTTCCTCTCTTGTCTTAGCAGTATCTACACCATAAGCCTCACAACAGCATGATGTCCTACTGATCAATTCAGGAACATCTTTTTCCCACCTTAAGTGTCTCTAATTGAGAGATGATTACTCCCATGCAGCCCCAGGACCAGGTGGTCTGTTTCACTTTGTTCCCTGACCTTTGGGATTTTATCTGACTATTCATTTATTTTGGAATGAGACTATGATAAATTATTATTCACTATTCCAATTGAACATGTTTCAGTAGCACTACAGGTTAGCATTGTAGCAAAGTAAATATAGATGATAGAAAAATCCATTTTAAAAGAGCTAGAAGTAGGGTACCTCACTCACAATCACCAAGAATTTTTGTAAGAACAAAAATATAAATTAGTTATTGTTGTGCTGCAATCATCCTCTTCTGATGTGACATTTTAGAGTAAGAAAAATGTTAATACTTTATGACCACTGGCAATACCCAGATACATGAATGCAGCCTGTGTGTGTATATAGCATCACATGATTTTGAAGCCAAATATCAGACAGATGAGACATATGGTCACAATATTCTTCTTTTATTAATAGGTTGAGACTATCCAACTTTCAAAGGCCTGAATTAAGAAGACTGTCTATCATTCTCTGTTTCCCATCAGTTCCTTTTAACAGTAGAGAGGAAAACCACTATCCTTTGATGTGGTATTTGCAAAATAGCAGTCTGTCCTACCATTTCACCAAATGCTGTCCACTCTCAAAGCAGCATGGTAGCTCACCCAGCTTTATTCTACCTGCAGTTACTTCAGGTTATAAATACAGGTTTTTCAGTTTGGTGCTACAAATAAACTATAAACACAGCTCAAACAAGGAAATAAGCTCAGGTTTTAAATTTCTATTATTAGAGAAGAAATTAATTAACTTCTGCCACAAAAAGCTATTTAACAGATACTGTGAACTTTAAACAGAAAGAAAAAAAAGGGCAAAAGGAAAGAAAAGAAGACATTTGTTTTAATCATTAAGCATTAGGTGAGGCTGTGTATAAGGGGGCCCAATAATTTCTCCTTTTGTATCATACAGCCAAATTCATAAAGCAGTAATTCTAAACATAAATTTACTCCCAGACATAGCATTACTATCCATCCCTAAGAGATAGGTAGATTGCTATACAAAGAACAATCGTGGTGCTTCTGGTTGGTCATAGAAACTCTTCTACACTAATTTAAAAAAAAAAAAAAATGTTAATTATTAACTATTTTGGAAAATACACAGAAATACACAGAAAACCACAGAAAAGGAAAAAAAAACAGAGATCAAACTGGCAACAAAATCTTCCACTGAAATTCCTGGAAAGTGGTTCCAGCTGAGTACTGAGTAGGAACAGTGCGAAGTCCCAAGAAGCCAAAAAGTAAGTAATATTGCAGAATAATTCAATAAGCTTCAGAGATTCCTTTACCCAAAATAATCAGGGTGTTTGATCTCAGCTTGACTAGAATATGCAGCTAGGAATAAAATTATCCCATTTGCTGCAAGACTTGTAGTCCCATGTCTCACCATTAAGTCTAACAACAACTTGCAGTCAGATAATCGCCATTAACAGAGTTTTCAACCAATGGCGTATCAATTAGAGGGATATGTAGCTTTTAAACATGTGTAAATAAATTCTCAATTTCAAGATTGGGCGTCTATACTTCAGAACTAATTTACATGATATAATTAATAGTAAATAGTATGAAACCACCAGAGTTGTGCATTTTTCTTTCACAGTTACATACAATGAATCAATACATTTTCCTACCAATATTTCCCATCTAAAATGTCTTAAATATTGAAAAGAGACAATCCCACAAGTGGGATATTCAATTCTGAATACTGGTTGTAGAACTTTCTGTCAAGATGTCTTTAACAAGTATTAAACAAACACTCCATGTAGAGATAGAGGAAGACACTGCACTGATTCATGGAAATATTTGATAATGAAGGTTTGACTAAAAACAGGAATATTTTTCTTGTTTTTTGAGCTTTTCTCATCTTATCTCAGGGAAAAACAACATAGCAATGGTATTATCTAATGAATGAAAATTCAGCTGTCAGTCAGCCTTAGTAGCAAGCTTAGTTACCACACATCTTATTTCTAAATCCCTGACTGATGGTTTGCTGCAGGCTCACTTTGAACTTGTACTACATTTTTACCCCTATTTCATCTTCCACTCAAATTCGTTTTTGCCTCCATCAGAGATCTAACTCTAGGGAAATGTTTCTGGAGCCCCCACTCCTTTTTAAAATATAATTAAAATAAAGCTTGGCACTTTGAGTAACTGGTATTTTGCATCATTAATTAATAAACAAGCTACCATAAAATAAAAGTGCAAACTTATAGAGAATTCTTTTTGCTGTAAAAACATTTGTACACAAACTTATTCCAAGAAATGTCAAGTAATTTTTTAAAGTTTACTAGCTAACTTACTAACAGGACCCCTCTTCATTTTGTCTGCGTGTTCAGGAGGACACATTTTACTACCTGCAATGTCCTCTACGTAGGTGACTGACAGATATAGAAATAACCTTTGAGAGACTATTTCTCTTCCCTCAGAAGTTTAAGACCTGGATTAAACCATGACGGTGGGACTGAGATGCTCACTCACGATTTATGCACACTTTACTCACTTGATATATATGAATGTTAATACCAACAGGAAATATTCTGATAACTATGACTGCATTTTTGTTTTAAGGGCTTACACATATGTAAAGGGATATGGATGTTGTTTTATGAAGTTCTATATCCTAAGATTTTCTATTCACTTTGAGTAGAGTTTATAAAAAAAATTAGGACTTTGGCATTTTGACAAAACTAGACTGAGGTCATTAACTGGTTTTGCATTTACAAAAAAAAAAATGTTAGTAAATAGATGATGTTCTCTTTTTAATTATTATATTTTTGCAGAGCTGGTGGAAAGAGAACTTTCTTACATTTTTTCCCTTTTACTTTTCCCCTGATACACATTTTTTGCTTTTTTTAAAACAAAATTTGGATGCAATCCTGTGCAATGTGCTCTAGGATGACCCTGCTTGAGCAGGGAGGTCAGACAAGATGATCTACTGTGGTCCCTTCCAATCTGACCCATTCTGTGATTCTGTGAAAAAAAAAGAGTTCCCATGTTAACCTCTAGATTTGTAATGTTCTCCATTCTCCTTTGTAATTTCTCCATTTCTGTTATTTCAGGAATAGTGCCTACAAGCGCAGCACTTTCCAAGAGACCTATGTTCAGGGATGTAATGCCTGAGTTTGGGATGAATGAATTTCCTATCAGGAATGGTTTCTTCACCAAAAGTGTTGTCAAGTGTTGGAACAGGCTTCCCAGGGAAGTGGTGGAGACATCATCCACGGAGGTATATTAAAGATATGTAAATGGGGCAATTGGGGTCATGGTTTAGGGTGGGCTTGGCAGTGCTGGGTTAATTGTCGGACTTGATGCTCTTAAAGATCTTTTCCAAGCAAAGGGATACTGTGATTCTATGCATAATGAATACTGTTTCCTTGAGTCAGTGAATAGGGTGCTAATGTGTCCTTGCAGGTACAATTTCCAGAACTCTTTGAAGACCTGAGCTTAAGTTTCCTGAGTGCTGTTACAGAGGAAACTGATTAACTGGCAGCATGGTTTGGGACTCTTGGATTGTTCACGTCTTTTGTTTTATAAGCAATCACTGAAATCTAATTGGTGCAAAGTCTACAAAAATAAAAGTTTCAAGTCTGATCATACAGTAACCATTTCTTTTCAAGGGGATAAGTTCTATTCATACTTGCCTAACAGAATCTTTGTGCTAGTGAGTTTTTGTGCTAGCTGTTGGTAAAACAATTGTCCAGGATGTGGGAACTTGAATTTTGTTTTCCCTATTCCGAGAGAGGTTTGCATCTCTGTTGTCAAGACACTGCTGTAATGAATGTGCCATATTTCATTAGAGAGATGTTTTATTCCTCTTCCATTACAGATAGAATCACCCGAGATTAGCTCACTTGGTTAGAGCACAATAACAAAAAGGTTGCAGGTTTGATCCCCGTACAGGGCATTCACTTAAGACTTGGACTCAAGGATCTTTGTGGGTGATAATCACACCTGAAAAATTTATTGGGTGCAGTGGGAGGTTTCATCAGGTATATTTCTTCAGGATGCAGAATCAGCTTTACTATTGAAAGACTTACTGCTATTGTCACTTACTATTTATTCCACAGTAACTAAGGAACACCTCAAGAAATGGATTCAAACTGGAATAACTTCCACTTCCATACAGAAGTGCTGGCAATCTAGTTCTCAAAAAGAGGAGCAGAACAACAACAACAACAACAAAACTCCCAGCAAAATCAAAGCAAAGCAAACCTGGGAACCCTGAAACTTAGAAATTTAACACAGTAGTATGTTTCTTATGTCTTATTTGCTACTCTGAAGATTCTTTTTGTGCTGCTGGTAGAAGAGGCAGGAAGAACAAGAGTTATAATAAAACCGACTTCATTTCTAATTTAAGTAAGAGAGAAGTAGTGATGGCAAGACCTTCATTCTACTGTTAGCTTTCCCCACTGCAGAATGAGAACCAGATTTAAAAGAGGATGCAAGTTTCTCTAGAGTAACAGGAGAGAGTTGAAGGAGTCTGACAAACAAGCAATTACAAATGAAAGTAGAAATCGACAAAGAGTCAAGGATTGCTGAAAAAAATTCTGAGAAACTTGTTTTTTTCCTGTTCTAAGCTCTTTTGCCTCTGTCCTTTGAGACACATCTGTTCTTTTTCCACCAGCTTTTTTTTTTTTTTTTTTTTGACACTTCTATTTCATTCTTCTCCTTTCTACCTTATAAACCTCAAACGATTCCATAGTCCCCACCCCCCAACCTGACCTAGTAAGTTACCTGACCTGATATATGCCCTGATCTTAATGTGTGATGTGATGAATGAGGTGCATGTCTCCGACCTGTCACCTTCTCTGGTAGCCTACTTCATTCACATCCTAACACTTGGTGTCTCCCTGGGGTTCCCAAGAGCTAACCAGATCGGAAGACGGTAGCCTGTGCAGAGGAGATTGTTCGCCTCTCTGATATGTGGGGAAGGATGGAGAGTTCCAGAGGACTACTGGAAGTCACAGAGAAGCAGGAAAGTATTTATCTGAGATTTACTGAATCCAGAAATAGTTTGCATTCTGCTCACTACAAGGAAGACTGGAGTAGCTTTTATAAAAATTATTTCATCCATATCAAACAAAAAGAACCATTAAAAAAAAAAAAGAGGAGGGTAGGGAGCATAGATTGAATGAAGTGGAAAGAAAGTAATGGCATATGGGAAAAGGTAAACTTGCAAAGGTTTGGATAAATTTGTATGTTTAAGATAAGCATCCTGTTTGGGGGGCCCTTTCTGAATTAGATCTTTCAGCCTTTTGAGTTTTGTCAGTTGCAAATATTTATCTCACCATGAAGCGTGCAGAAAAAGGGAGGAGGACAGGGAGAAAGAGACTGATTTATTAATCTGAATTCTTTGAAGGACAAATTAATTGCACTGCAGCACTTCTCTATAAACCAATATTGACTTAAAGGACATCAGGAAGAGATGAAGACAATGAGTCCCTGTAGCAGTTCCATTTCACAGAAGATCATTAGCCACACATGTACTGAAGTGGTAAGTTCATTTGGAAAAAAGAAACCTACAACCTATAGATGAGTGAAGCAATAACCATTTGAAAAGGTTCTATTATTTATGAATACCCACAGAAAAAAGGCTTTTGAGATTATCTTTTTTTAAAAAAAAATTATTTTTCTTTTTCCTCTCCTTATCTTTCTAAATACGTTTTTTACTCTACTTTTAACTTCAGAGGGTTTTAGTAAAATCCCATTTATAAAACTGGACACATTCCCTTTACACAGGTTTCTGTGTGCCAGGCTGTTTGTATCAGAGTATAACTGAGTGCAGTCTCCCAAGGAGTCTCATGAAAACACAATGGGTGTTCTGCTTAGGAACATCACCAGGAACAAAACTTTATATACAATGTTCATTTCTCACCAGAGGAAAATAAAGATTTACAAATTGATCACAGTCTCTGCTCTCTGTAGACAACAATACTGAAATATTGTAGGAGGAAATACAAATAATAGAAGTCTGTATGTCTTCAAACCACTCTCTGATTTATTAACTAAAGCAATGACTTCTCAGCACCATAATTGAGAAATCACCTGTACACCTTAGAGACTCAGCATTTTCACTGCATGGTGTTTTGCATTATAAAACTAAAAATCACATTAGGGTCTTTTTCAATTAAGAAAACAACCAAAAAACAAACAAGAAGCAACTGTGGGAAGTGAAACCTGGTACGACTATGTGAACTGACCTTACATAGTCTGAGTTTGAGTGTATCTGCAATAACATACATGATTAGAATTGTCAGTAACACTTCATGGAGTCATTAAACATGACCATTTGTGCCAATGCATTTCTTTGACATCTTACAGTGAGCTCTCTAGAAGTGCTCTTTCTTTCCCTCACGGTTAAAAAGAAGAGAAATTGCAATAATAAGATATCTCATGCAGATTTTAAAAAGGAGGCTAAATTCGTAGAGAAATAAATACAGTGGGGAGTTCCGTTGTCATGGAACTAAATCTCTCATATTTCCAACCATCTATTCAAAGGGATAAAAATGTAGAAGATAACTACAAAAATTATATGGTTACATAACTTGAACTTACATGTGTCAGCCATCATAAAATACAACAAACAAAAAATTGCTGTGAATGGAGAAGAGCAAGAGCTGGTTCTAAAAGCTCTCCTTCCTCTCCACTACAAATCCTTTCCCCACTTACATACCTTACCATGTGTCTAGCACTAGGTACATGTCCTTTGCTTTGGAGAATGAGGAGGACATAAAGACTGCTTTCACTAAAACCCTTTAGGGAAGCTGCAGTGAAGATGCAGGAAGTGCCAAAATGGCTTGAAACACCTTGTGCACCCCAGTGCAGAGCAATGTGCTGGAGTATTGAATATTCATATGTTTTCATAGAAGCTAATTTTAAGTCCACTTAAAGTCCACTTCGAAATTTTTGTTAAACAAGTAAACACTTGTGATTGCTGCCATTAAAAGGCAGGCATGACCATTTTATAATGTTTGTATTGTAGTGTGTCTGTGCAACTGAATCCATCCTGTCTGGCAGTTGTCACCTCCACAAAAAAAAAGCTTAATAAAGCAATAATAACTATTGTAAGTTAACGAGTAAATGTTAATGCATTTCATGTATATGTAGAAATGTGTGTGTCAGAGAGGAAGAGATTGACTTTTAATTTCAAGTTATTCCCCAATACAGACTCTAGATGAGGAAACAGAAAAGTAGATTAGGTTTTATATAATCCCTAGGATCGTTTGAATTATGTTAATAAACTTCTTCCTATAAATCCCCTTATGGATCTGCCAGAGAAAGACATTTTTGACGTTCCTTTTGTGCAGGGCACACCACTTGGCGTACTCAGAGTGGTACTGCTTTGACCCTCCTGTCCATCAGCTCCCTGAATAGTACAGAAATCACCATGCCAAGGCCACCGAGTGTGGGGCAATACATAGTTTCTGCTGGAGTTATTCCCTTTCAAAAACAGAGTTAAAATGTTGGTATGGATGGTACTGCTGCAACTGGGCCAGAGTGGGACCCAAACACTGAAGGTTTCACAGTATCACTGCTGAAATTTTGCAGGTGAGTCATGTACCTACATCCAAGAGAGGCTTTCAGTGAGAATGGCAATGGGACCCCTGGGAATAAGCCCCTCTCTACCTGGAGGGTAATAAAATGTATTTTTCTTCACAGCCTTTTGAGGTGAGTGGAGTAGGCTGCTCACCATTCAGAACCTGGCTATTTTACAGCTTTCTGAGGGATGCAGCTTCTGTGTACTGTAAAAGGAAAGCCTACGGATTGCACTCAGGTAAAGCTAACTTGCACCATTGCTAATGTCTGTTTCTGCACTTAGCTCCAAGTGAGGGACTTCACCTAGTAATCACAAACTTTGTTCTCTGAGAATCAAACAGCAATTCAACTTGCAGTGAAGCAAAATGGAAGTTTGATTTGCCTCTGTTATTTTACACCCTCCCCTCCCACGTGATTTCAGTTGAGAGATTACTGAAGTGGTCTGGCATAAGTAAAAACAGGGGTTGTCTAACTCCTGCCCAAGACAAATGTTTTATAGTGAATCAACCATGTAGCTCATTAAAACAATTGGGTTAGACGACATTGAACTAATGTATAATCCATGAATTTTTAAGCTACCTTGATCCTTTCTCCTCCACATAATTGCAAAACAGCACAGTATTGCTGGCAGTAAACGTAGGGGAGATTGTATCTTAACATTTCAATATGTTGATTAATGCTGCTGTAAAGATACACTAACAAACTGCAGAATCATTTTACCTCCAGTTTTTTGCTAACTTAGCACATCAACAAACCAATACTTTTAGACAAAGACATGCTATTTTGTGATGAAATGTTCTTAGACATTGTCTGCTAAATCCCTATAATTAGCATGGCCCCTGGTGAATGTCACAGAGTATTTGATGAAACAGGGCATGAACTCTGCAGCAACACCCAGGGGGGTCGGTAATGCTATCCAGAATGACTCTTGGAATTTTTAACTACTAGATAGGTTCTCCTTATCTAGGAAACTCAGGGGAGAAAGGCATTTGTCCAGTCTAATGACCCCTGTTAGCAGATTTATGCCACCTCCCTCTATACAAACTGTCTTCTCTCGCCTCCTTTTTGAGAGTAACTATACTAAGGGATAAAGTTATAAACTATATAATATGGGATATTAGAAATGATATAGCATGAAAATATTAAAGAAAGAAACCAGCCAAGTTCTTTATTTCATTCTGCTTATGCAATTGTTCTCAGTCTTCAAAAGACCAGAAGAGCAATAAGATTTGCAGGTAACAAAAAGAAAAATTCAGGAGAGCATGAATGCAGCAGGTAATTTCAAGGGTCCTAGTAGAACTAAAATTTATTATTAAAAAATTTCCTGCCCCAGGGAAAACACTACTTTCTTTCACTACTGTCAAGAACAGTTTTTCTTAACCGTAGAGGCATACCTGCAAAACTGAAAGCTGCTTTGCTGTGTGTTGGAAAACAGTATTTAGAATTGTAAATACTTCAAAAAGCATACAAAGTTCCTTTCCCTTATGGTTTTCAATTGTCCGCTGGTTACTAAATTTTACCTGAGACTGAGAGACTGAGTCAAAAATCTGCTACAACAGAGGCCCAGTAGCTGCACTCCAAACCAGGGTTCTTATGTCTCAGATGAGTGCTCAAGGAGGCATAGCGTTAGCTGTTGAGACAGTCTGATTTTGAGAGAGACTCCAATGCAGACCTGAGAAACTCTCTTGATAAAATTTCCATTTCGCCCAGCACATTTATCTCATGGTATTTTTTCCCACCATTCTGCATTTTGTAGCCTTAAGGATTTAATAGTAGCATCAATCTTGCTTTAGAAAACATCATGCTTCTTCCGCATTTCAAATGCTGATAATTCTTAGATGAAGAATTATCTTGGAATGCTCTAGAGTTATGTAAAAACAAATTTCATAGCAGTATAATATTAATGGCATTTATTCCTAAAAAAAGGGAAAAAATCTGTGATAGATTTAATTCTGCAAATCTGTACAATTTTTTAAAATCCATCTCTCTCATCATACTATAAGGGATTGTGGGTGGATTGAATGAGAAATCCAATTTTTCCTTTTCCTAATTTTATGTCCTAAACAGCACACGATATCCAAATGATGGAATGAGCTGCAGCTAGGGTTAGGGGGCAGGGGAGAGGCTGTCTATTGTATTAAGGACTAACTCCTTGATTAAATGTAGACTCAAAACAAATAACCTCTGTGCATGTGTTAACTAGCCTAATTAATCTTCATGTTAGATTAACTTGATAAAATGTTGACCTAATTTGGGATTAAAAGATTACAAGTAACATTTTCAGCTGAAAGCTGTAACATGCCTCATGTCAACACAGTAATGACAGAATTAACCCTGCAAGCCCTTTCAAACCTGTGCACTGGATGTCACTGCTTAAGTAGAGTTTGGATGACCTGTAAATGCAGGAAGGTACTACTATATGTATAAAAAAGCTAATATTGAAATACTGATCTCTCTCAGTGTCTCACAGGCCTGCACATACTGAGCAATACCACAAAGCTAAGGGAAGAAGTAGAGATGAATCATCCACGCGCTCCTACAACTTATAAACTTCTACAAAATAAATATATGTTGTGTCTTTATGTTTAGATGTAGAAACTGGAAGATTGGAAGGAAGCACATTATCAATTCACTATCATGAAGAAGATAACGATGCTGAAAATGTCTTTGGGAATTATGGGAGATTTAATTCAGACTTAGAGGCAGGAAAATTCAAAACCAGAAGACCAACGTCATTTGTAGCCCAGAGGAGCCTTGCAGCATTGATCTGTGTGTGAGCAATGGAGAGCTCTTTCCTGCAACAGGTTTAGATGGATTCCAGCCTGTATTCTAAAGGGTTTTTTTGACCTGAGTAAGAAAAAAATTATGACCTTCTGAAAAGTATTTTGGTGATCCCTCTTTTCTTTTCAAAGAATGCAGTGAAAGAAGAGAGATGAAGGAGAGAGACAAGAATGCCCACTTCTGTAAGAAGTGATTCTTTTAGTTCATGCTATTTTTGTCTCAGCAATTTCATATCTGCTCTTTTCATAGATAAAACCGTGCTATCTCTCACTTACCCCCTTGGAAAGCACTGGAGCCTCAAAGATGAGCCAGACTCTATCCAGCTCACAGCATCTTTAAGGCTGTGGTTCTTCCCATAACTGGAACTCACAACCTGTGCCACCATCACATACACTCAAGATACTCTCCCACTTCCACTGCAGCTCTCAGCACTAATTCTGAGACTACACAACTCTGAGATGGCTATTGAGAGAGTGAGTGTCTCCAGCTTTTGCTTTGGATGGTCAGATTGAAAATAAAGTTGTAAGAAGTGGAGCACAAGGTTGTAGGGTTACATAATGAAAACTCATCTCTCACACTGGGCCGTGGAACTTAACAGAAAGAGCAGGAGACGGAACACTTTGTACTGCTTTACCCATGAGTGCACAGCTCTTGTCTGCTCACATAGGCTCCTCTCTTTACCAAAGCCCTGGGAACGCAGCAGCTCTTGCTGCAGTAGTGCAAGTGCAAGTCAATATCCCTAAGAACAACCCAGACAGAAACTGCATCCAGAGGTCAGTCCTTCAAATACCAAGAGAGAGCCTGCATTAGTAGACAAACCAGAATATCTGATCACCCTATTTATTAGATGCAAGTAGGGGTAAAAAGAGCCTTTGCATGCAAGCTGCACCAGAGCAGAGAAATACAGCTCTAGTTCTGAAATAAGTTCTTACACCTAAGAATTGTTTAATGGAACATACCAGTAATTGATGTGAGACTGAGTTGCAGATAATGTGAACTGAATGCTGGGAGATGTCTTTCTTTTGAGCTGAGGTTTGGAACCAAAAATGTACTTTAAACTTCACAAAATCAAGGATGATACACTGCAGCATAAAATATGATACACAATTAATCAACTAAAGGAAAACATAGATGTTTTGCTTACTTCTTGCATCACTACTTGTTAAAGCACAGTTAACAATAGTGAATTAATATTCTTCAGTAGCTTGGAAGGGGCTTTTTAGTGTGTATACCTAAAAAAATATGCAGACTCTTATTCCCCTAGAACAGGAAGATATATTCAATAGTTTTATGGCTTTATTTCCATTAAAACTGTATGCTCCTTGATAATTTATTATTTCAGCTATTTCTGTGTGTTATTGTCTAACTTTTCCTATATGAAAACGGGAACAGGATATTAAAGTTTTCCTAAAGCTACTGTTACTAATGTCACAAAAAGGAACATTCTGAAATTTTTTATTGTACTCTGTCACGTCTGATAAATTCATGACAAAGAAAGAAATGTTTGGTCAAACAATTTGGACCAATGTGGACAGGCTTAAAAGCTGAGTAACAGAATTAACAGTATTTCTCTTGCTTGTATTCCCATAGAATAATGATTTGCAGCCATAGCAAAGTGTAATGTGATTTCCATCAGCTCTGAAAAGTTTTGTGCAAGACTGGAATAGACCTGTCTTCAGGAAGGACAAACTGCAGCAAAATGCACTCTTGCTGGCCATTACTTAGGTAGCATTCCTTACTGATTAATTTAAAAGACAGTGCAAAATGCTGTGCTAACAGTATGGATGTCTTTTCCCAGTAGACCGCTACTGAAGCTTTGACTATCATTCACCATTAGATGTTGCTTTATATTACTGTGAACAGCTGCTAATTAAATCCTTCACACAAGTTATACTACATCTACCCCTATATCTTTCTGCAGTTTTCTTTGATCTTTGGCCCCAATTATTGTGCACATTCTATGAGTTCTCACTCTACTTCAGCAATAAATGAAAAAACCACTTGACAACTACAGATTATGGAGATGTTTGTAAGCTCTTTTTGAAACATGCAGCATAACAAATGTCTCGGGCTTATTCGCTAGTTCAAATACTTCAGACTGTGAATGTGGATCTTGTGAGTGCCCACAGAAGCAGATTAATAAACAAGTGAATTATCTTTGTTCTTTTGTATATAAACAATGTTGACAATATATATTATTTAAAAATCTGAAGTACTAGTACTTATCTTGGTAGAAAAGGATACAAGAAATTCAAGTTCATAATTGTAGACAACTCGTTAAAAAAAAAAATATATCTCTAGCAAACCCTTCATTTTTTTTCCCCCTTTTGAACATATTCTTTTCTACTCTAGCACTCTCCTCCAGATATTTTTATCTTTAAGGTGAGACAAACAGTACTGCAATGCTGTCCAAATCTTAATGTTGTGTCATTTAAAAATAGTTAATAAACATTTGTAGAAGCCTTCTAGATGAACAACCATAACTAGAACAAAGATTTATAATACCACTAAAATTTTCAGCTGTATTGAAAGCTTAGAGATGGAAATACCATAAGACATTACTTTTGAAAAGTTTGTTTAGTTACAAGTAGCGTAACCATGCAAAATTAAATAATTTAACTTTTATCCAGAAAAAAGTGCCAAAGCATAATTTTCATTCTCTAAGGCTTCTATGAAATACTATTTCCACGAGCAAACAGAAGCCCAGGGAAATTTCATGGCTTTCACAAAACTTTGATCCTTTCAGATTAAAATGCAACAACAGTGCTTCCAGGATCAAATCTAGCCACCCTGTGTCAGACAAGCATTGAAGCACATGCTTAATATTCAAAGAATATTTAACGGGTTCAAATTTGACAAGCAATATGGCCCAAATTAATCCAGCTTGATTCTAGCCTGTGCTGTTGTTTCCTATTAAGGAAGCTGTTCTGAAGATCTAGAGTCAGCCAACAGCATATAGGAGGTGCAGGGACTCAGTTTACGATGTGTCAGCATAAACATTTTACTCTATAGGAGATAGTTTTACCACTTGTTTACTCAGACTCTTGGCTAGCCAACTAATACTTCTAAAAGATCATACGGGAGATAAATATCTTGAGATTATTTTATGAATAAGCTGATGTGCATATGCACACACACGTAACATCTAATACTAAAACAGTGATATTGTGCTACATCATCCACTGTCCTATTTTAAACTGAGAAGTCTTCAGCATAGGAACCAATGTACAGAAGTTCTTTCTTTCCCATTCCCTCAGCCAAAAGACAGTCTCCAAAAATTTTCCACAAAGGGTTTAATATGAACCTAAAAATATTCCCCCATTTTCCCCTGATTAAACAAGGCCATTAGCAGCCAATTGCAAATTGCAATTTAATTTGCACAAAACAAAAATTTTATTAATTTTAATCAGAACAGTAACAATTTCCTGTGAAAATTATGCTTTATAATTTAAAAGAGATGCTGTGGTGTGTTGTGTGTGGATGAGCTCACTGAAGCAAGGAAAAATACATTACTTTTAGCCAGAGTTGAGTTAATAACAAAAAAGCAGATTCTACAGTGGTAAGTAAAAGTCAGCTACCGCAATTCCTCATACTTTTTTTCCTACCTACTTTTCAAGAAGAATCAAGTAAACAAAAGAGCTAACAAGACTGCTTTCATATATAGACCACATTTTAGGAAAACATAATGAAACTGGGAATCTTAGCATCAAAATCTTTCTTCTATGACTGATTATGAGACAGAAACTTAATGCACAATTCATATGCTCAACAAAAGTGAACGCAACTCTCTTTAAATTTGATATACTGAGTAGCCATAAAATCTGCATACAGATGTAAATAGATCAAGATGAATTCATAGACAATTCTTCCAAATTCAAATGCATGGTTTCTACATTTGGATAATTCACCAGCAGAAAATAAAAATTAAAATCATATAAATGATTTTCAACAAACTATTTTGCTGTACTATTGCATTTATGAACTGTTTTACACTGCTACACCTCAGCAACAGCATAGTCCCTGCAGCTGTAATTGATGAATCATTTTTTCTTGTACTAAGGATGTCATAAAATGCTTTTGGCATTTTAGTAAAAATATAGACACTGTCAAAAACTGAACAATTCTGGTACACTTGACTAACAAAGACTAAGTCCACAATACTTTTTACAGTCTTTCTCTGACTCACTCTATTTGGTCCTTACATGCTGATTTGCTAGCTTTTATTTGGAGTCTTTTTCTTATTCTAAAAGAGGAATTGCAGAAACCCCCAGTCCCTCACCCCACTTCAAGTAACCTTCTGAAAACCAATTCTGACTGAAGTTCATTGATGGAAATTATTCTTCCATTGCCAAAGAAGTAATTGTTAACAAACTAAGTAACATTTACAAGGATTGATGGAATTCTTCCCAATGCAGAAAAAAAAAAATTGCTTTTTTTTTTGTTGTTTTGTAGTGTTTTTTTCCAAATGTTTCCCCCCTCTTTAAAACATTAAACACTTGCAGTACTTAAGCAGTAAAATAATGAAATAACCAGATGAATTAAAACAGGGAATCTACTGTGTCGATAATATTGGTAATCCAATTGTTTTAATGAAAAAAAAATGGAACGCTGCTTCCAATATTTTGAAGTAAATGATAATCACATAAAGGAAACTATAGCATATAGCATAAGTATGTAAATTACATTCAACATTATCCTTCACCACAAAGACAGATAAAAAACCACCACCTCTCCCCACTCCCAATATTCCACATTAAGCAATTCCAAGTGCTATGATTTCTAGATAATTTTCCCTTTGGTTTGTACGGTACTATTGCAATTTTATATTTATCGCGCCATCTGTCACAAGGAAGAACAGATACAGAACAGTGGCAAAATCACGTTAAAAAGACTGCCTTGGGATAACAAAGAGAAAAGTTAATGGATGTGGATTTACAAATTATTAATGATTTTTCTTGTCATTTCTTGAAAAATGAAAGCTATGCACGCTGTCTCTTTCCCCAAACAGATTGCATTTTATTCCTCTGCAGTTTGTCCGTCAGGCTTCACTCTGACAACATAATCCAAAACTAATCCAGAGCATTCAGTTTTCCTTGTTGGCTCTCATGCACACTGCTTAGACAAATCCTGCTACCTGTCAGCCCTCCTGTGTGTGCCAAACAGGCTGCCAGGTTAACCCCTGGGGAAGCCGAGAGACCTGCTGACTTAACCCCTGCTTCCCTTCAAATAATCCACTGTAAATACATAGGACGTTAACAGGCTAACTGTTCTAATCAGGGCTGGATCCCTTAAAATCTGTTTCATACACAACCCTTAAGAACTAGGGATCTAAGCATCACTGCTGAAAAGAGGAAAGGATTGCTTCCAATAATACAAGCACTAAATAAGCAGATGGATAGAACACACTGAAAGGTTTTAAGCCCCTAAAGGAGTTTGAGAAAATATACACATCACTTCAATTGCCCACCTCATTGCTTATAAATTTTCCCTAATTGTCAGAACAAGATCAGAAACAATTTAGTACAATGAAAGCGAGTCTAATTTAGTTACAATTCTGGTTGATAATTGCAAACTTTATACCCATTATTTTTGTCCATTTTCATAAAAATCAGTTGCATAAAAACCAGCTTTTCTTTGTGGAGATCCACACTGAAGATAATATAAGTCACTAGCTAAATTTTCATAAACAGCATACTTTACAAATAATGACATTGTAAATTACTTGTTAAACATAGAATTATTTCCAAGCAGCACTTAAAAAAAAAATTAATTTCTTATGCTTTAAGCCTGAAATAGAGAAAAATCTGAGTTACAAATCTTTTCAAGATACTCACTCTGTACTCAAAAAACCAAAATAAACCAACGCCTTCTCCTCATCGGAATTCAAGGCACATCACTCTATCTGCTGCTGCAGCATCAACAATCCACAGCAGAAAATAACTTGCGTAAGCACAGCATACCGAGGAACACTTAAAAGCCACACTAAGCTTAGCCACATGAGAAATGTAATAAAACATCGCACAGCTCATTTAATGTTTGGAAGGCATGATGTCCAGGTTAATATCTGAAGTGGGGGAAGGTAGAGTAAGCCATGGGGAGGGCTCCTGAACTCTGCCACAAACAACTGGGAAGGTCCATTGTGCCTTCTGATAAGAACATTTATTTTACCTCAATTAAATTTCAGGCATTCTCCTGAGAGGAAGAAGGGAAAATTGTGCTTCCCTCCTACGCACTTACACACACACACATTTATGCTTTACACATACATGCAAAGCACACACCTCAGTCTCAGGAGTCCTGGAAAATGTTTAAATGGTTTTATTCATTCTTAGAAGTGTTATGCTTGTGGCAGCTAATAAATAGATCTTATAAATGCTACAAATTCCAGAGATGTTTAAAATACTTTTGCGGCTTTAAAATGGAGGGATAGTTTTAAAATCCCACTCTTTCTAGGTATGTTACTCATTCTAACACTTTTCTTATTTTTTATATACAGAAGTGTTTTAATTCTTAATGAGCTATTAAACTTGCCCTCATTGCAATTTTCAGATCCCTACAAGCCCATACCCAAGCAATACAGAAATAAATATTTGGCAAAAATATTAGTTACTTCTAAAATAAACTGATCTGAAAAAAATAACTAAAGCAAATGGGTTTTCATTATCTATGCTCTCTTTTCCCCAGTTCCTCTCAAAACAACAGTTATTTTGTTGACAGAAAAGTTCATTAAGGTCTCAGGCAGTAGTTTGTCTTTGGGGAGTTGACAACTTTGGCTGGGAAGAAGGCAGTAGTTTAAAAGCTATATCTTATCTCTCTGTCAGATAATTTTGCTCAAAATCAGACCTTTTAATTTTCTTCCCTATAAAAGCATTTCTGTCCATCTAGTTAAAGTTATAGAAGAGAAACTGAATGGATTTTGGAAAAGCAGGCTACATACATAAAACAATAGTTTTTATTTTTGTTTTGATAAAATCCTGACTCTCTGCAAGTACATAATGATACTCCCATTCACTTTTCTAGGACCAAGATTTTGCTCAGTGTCTAAAAGACATGAATCCTCCTGGGCAATTAATTGATACACAACAAAGTTGTGCATGTGAGAGCGTGTGTTTGTGTTTAGCATTTTGCCTACACAAATTGCAGGTAAAATACTGAAGGCAAAATAAAGTCGACCCAGTTCATAACAAGTTTCAGTGTTATACCCAGAGGATTTCCTCTAAGATACTGTTTCCTCCTCAAAATACTTCTAATAAACTTATATTTTGCAAATGTTCTTAGGCTCTGTTAAGTACCCACAGAACCAGAATTTATAGATAACAGCAGCCAGCTAGTTGTTAGTCAAAATGCAGTGCCACAGGAGTTACACTAGACCTCAGAGAGTTGCTGCTCAAGAATTTTATTCATGATTGTCAAATATCTTTCAGTCTTCAGGGGTACTAAGCAAACGTATTTAAAAAGAACCATACCTCAGCCACCTAGAAAATGCTTGCTTTTAAGCTGAAACACCTCTTTGCTTTTATACTTACTGTTTTGAATTAGGTTCATAATGGCAAGCAATGTTTGAAAAAGGTCTGTTAGAAAGCTACTAAGTTTATGCTATGGAGAAGTTCATTAGGCACAACTTAAAGATCTGCCATTACACTCAGAAATGGAGTTTTTGTGTGTTTGATTATCCAAATATATACGGTTCAGTGGTCACCATCACAACTGTTCAAAATGCAGTGACTAATCTGTAACTTATCAATATATTACAAACCAACGTTGACAATGCCAGGATCTTTGTTGATAATTTTTCCTTATATAACACCAGCTGGAAGATGTTTCCCTATTATTGATCATGCCACTTATCAGCTATTCACAACATATTTCTTTGTACTTGGTACAAAATCTAAACAGTGTGGACTTGGTTCATTAACCTTTTGATATTGGGCAAAAGGGGGAGTAAGACAGGGAGAGGAGAAGGACTAAAAGTAATTTCATTGCTATTTGGATTTTCATTTTGGTCAAGACATCTGAAGGGGAAAAGGGCACAAACTCTATAGGATTGAAATAGCACTTAGAACTTGGTCTGAAATCTATAGAATCAAGAGGAAGACCTTCTGCTGAATTAATTTTCACTGGTTCAAGTACTGAGCAAAAGGTAAGTTTTGAAAGCTTAAAAATAAACAACACACCTATCTTATAGTGGTGTTCCTGAGGACAGATTGGAGGTAGAGCTTTACACGGAGTTGGCAGCAAAATCTGTAGAAAACAGAGAGTGTGTCATATAGCCTCAAAGCCAAAACATAAATTTTCAACAAACCTCAGTACAGGTTTTCAGAAAAAGCAAATTAATTAACACCTTAAAATACTGAAAAGCTCTACAAAAAATTCACAGATTCAGTCCCCAGTATATTTTTAATATAACTTATCAAGTGCAGAGTCAGACTGAAAATTAAAATGTATTTCTCAGATGGATCTGGTAGGACTCTACATAAAAATATATACACCAAGTAAACTGATAAGAAAAGGAAGTTAGGGTTGCAGAGTCAGGCATAACATTAGCACTTGAGTTCCAGCTCTTTACCTAGGAGGCAGCTCACAATGATCTGATCCCCCTACAATCTTTTTGTCATTCTTCCTCTCCTGCTTAGCCACATCGTGCCACCAGGAACTTGAGCACTTCATTCCAGTATGAATGAGTGCTCAAACATGTCTTTTTCTCCCAGGAACTTCTAATGGTTTTGCAAGAGGAGAAAATCAGTGATTTGTATTAAACATTTTTGTGTGTGGAGAATCTGTACTGTAGAAAAGTTGTAGTTTCAATAAAAAGAAAAATTAACATGACTGACTTGTAAAGGCTCATTTGAAGCCTGAAGTATTTCTACCTGTCAGTGCTGTTGTAGCATGCAGAGTTGTAGTTCAGTTGCCTTACGTCTCTACATCCTCTTTATGTGGACTAGACCACCTACATCAGCCAATAATGCTCACAATGCAGCCTTGCAAAATAAACTGAGGCACACACACAAGAGGAAAAGCACTTCCCAGCAGCTTTGCATGTGGCAGCGCTCCACCATGGATATTGACTTCTGCTGGATGATCGCTGCAGTGAACTGGTTTGGGTATTGCACGGCCCTACTGCAACAACCCTGTGCCCTGTGGAGGCACCAGCCCACACCAGTGCAGCCTTGTGTCTCCTCACCATGGCTGCATCATGACCAGCTTGAAGCAGAAGAACGTGGGTCTGCCTGCACCCGTCCATACACCGCCTCTGAAACACCTCTGTTTTGTGTCTGGCTCTCCTCCTTTCCTATCAGTTCCTAGCTGTTAGGGTAATACAAGGAGCAGAATTTTTCATGGGTTAGCTGAAACATTTCCTTCTCTAGCTCCTGTAATAAAACTGTAGGCTTTTTAATCATTTTTTTTCCCTGGCAGCTCTGTCAGACAATCACAGACAAGAAACACTCTAGAATTAAGGTCTGTAACAGCAGTCATTTTGGCTTGTCAGAATTACACCTGATATTTAGGTCTCTGTATACTAATTACTCAGTCCTTATTCTGGCAAACTCCCAAAGCTTTCACTTCTGTCTCATCAGAGATAGTGTAGGAATAGTTACAGGGTTCTCAGTTCCTATGACAAGGTAGATTTACTAGTTAGTATGGGAAAGACAGAGAAACACCTCCCTTGTTCCCTTTTCTTTTATTACTTCATATCTGCATGGGTTTTAAGAAGCATAAGAGCCTGCTCCCTGTTACATTGCAGTGCAATACAGTACTGAGTATAAAAATGTGGGAAACTACTCCAAACCCAAATCATCTTCCAGACCATCAATAGCTAACCTTACTGTTACTCACCCCAAGGCCTCTTGCCTTCTCCACTACAAACATTTTAGCTGTTACCACCTTTTTTTTTTTTTTCTGTCTGTGCTACAAGGTATAATAACATTATTTTAAGATCAGGCTTAATGGCAGGTAAACAAATTTATTGCATTAAGCATTTATTGTTTTGTTCTCTAATCTAGTTACTAATCCAATTTTTTCCATTAACATAATTTACATAAATAATATATGCAGAGCAAGTTAGCATCCTGGTGAGAGGTCACTTACAATTGAAGAAAACATTAATGCTTTTATTAACTCCCCAAGCACATATACTAGCCATGGTCTTTAAACATATTTTGATCAAGTTTTCATTGACTGCAGTGAAAGCAGCCTACATCAAGTGATACATCATGAGAACCACAGAGACAGCACTTAATAAGCAAATAAGGATTATTAATATCATTATTATTTAAATTATTTTATATTTTATGTATGTGGAAACATGCCTCCCTACATTTTTGAAGCTGCTTAATTGTGATTACTTAGAAACCAATAGCAAATACCTTCCTAGTGTCTTAATTTTGCCTGGGATAGAGTTAATTTTCTTCCTAGTAGCTGGCACAGTGCTGTGTTTTGGACGTAGTGTGTGAATAATGTTGATAGCACACTCATTATTTAGTTGTTGCTTAGTAGTGCTTACTCTAAGTCAAGGACTCTGCAGTTTCCCATGCTCTGCCAGTGAGAAGGGGCACAAGAAGCTCCGATGGATAGTGGCCAGGACAACTGACCTGAAGTGGCCAAAGGGATAATCCATACCATAAAATGTCATGCTCAGTCTATACACTGGAGGGATGTTACTGCTCGGGGATGGGCTGGGCATCGGTCAGTGTGTGGTGAGCAACAGTATGGAGCATCGCTTGGGTTTCTTGGGTTTCATTCCTCTCTATTATTTTTATTATTACTATTATTATTACTATTATTATTATTTTAGCTTATTTCCCAATAATTAAACTCTCAACCCATGAGTTTCACCTATTTTTTCTGATTCTCCTCCCCATGTCATGGAGGAGGAGGACAAGCGAGTGGGTGACTGTGTGGAGCTTAGCTGCTGGTTGGCGCTAAATCATGACACACAGAATTGCAAAATACTACATATGTTTGATTGTATTGCTTGACAAATATAGCATGAGTATTTAAAACACAGAAAAAAATTTAGTGTCTTTGTACCCACAAAGGATGAATACTCTATCTACCATGCTATTATGCAGTGCCTGAAAAATCATGCCCAGGCTACTTTCCATGCCTAGTTCAAGCCCCCTCCTCAAAATACAGTTTTAGCTTTGTTTCCTGCTATTTCCTACAGTTTCATCTAGATTTTACAGCACAGGAAGAAGCAGGAAACCAAATTAAATCCTAATGTAACATCTAACACAGTAGCATGTCTAAGTAAATAAGTTATTCTTTAGTCTACTTGCTTTTTTCTTTCATGGGCCCTTTTCCTCTTTTTCTAGTGAAGAAGATAATAAACCCTAAAAATAAAATAATTTAAAAAAAATTGCACTAGAAGACAGCAATGATTACCATCATTACTGGAAGTCAAAGGAAACTAGACTATGAGAAAAATAACTTTGGCTTTAAAGCACTAAACCCATCCTCAGTAGGTTCTGCAAGTGTTCTCTATTGTGCTTTTCCATTCTGAAACGTCCTTTGCACCCTTTCTGACAATCTAACCATTGATGACACAAAGCTCCTCTTGTCACAACTTGTTCCTTCCAAAACTGGAAAGCAATTCCACTCTACAATGACATGTGGACAATGTTTGGCAACCCATCTTTCTGCTCAAAACAATATCCGTTCTCATGCCCTTCACCCTCCTTGCCTGAGTTCTCCCTGGCCATTCATGGAGGCTGCCTGGCACCTGTAGAAACCGGAGTGTCAAATTCTGTAATGAAGTATTCCAGGACTGGAAAACTGGTGTTAATGTTGACCTAAGGATTTGGCTAATTAAAGCAATATATATTAGATATTTATATCACTGGCAGTTCCTAGTTAGTCAGCTCTCTGGGCACTAATTAGATGTTTAGAATTCCACCATATGCAATCAGTGGAAAACATTCACAGTTTGTTTACAAAGCTTCATTTAAAAAATGAGAAATACTATCAGTATTTTAAGCTACAGTCTTTTCCTGTATTATTCAAATGGAAAAACTGTATGTTCTATGATTCATATTAGGCTTATTCTAGCTTAACTGATAAAAACTAAAAGTGCCTTTTAAAAAAAAAAAAAAGGCAATAAAAAAATTAGCATGAACTAACATTCCTATTTCACTTTCCCTTCCTCTGGGTGCTTACTGCTGCAGCTGAGTTTCCATTTTATGTTCTGCAATCTCATGGTAATAGCTTAAGAATCTTGTGGACTAAAGGTAGTGACACATTCAAATATTTACCTCAGTTCTGTAAAAGAAAATATGCTTCTCTTACCTTGGATCATTATTTTTATAGGAAGATTTCTCATGTAAGGGTGTAAGTGAAAAAGAGAAGGAAAGGGAACCATTAATTTTAATATGCAGAATAATGCAGTCATACTAGCCAAAAACTAATTAAAAGGTGTTTTAAGGGTATAAGAAACCACAGAACGTGCCATAACAAATGGAAATAGAATAGAGTACAATGTTGCATCTTGTCCCATTTGCTATAACACGGTAACTTCAGCTAAGTTCCTAGAGTTACAGCAGTGCCAGGAGAAAACAGTAGTCATTACTACAACACACTGCTATAGGTTGCATATAAAACCCAATCCAGAAAGCCAAATTCAAATTTTACCAGCTATGAAGGCAGGACATTTATTTTATGGGCTGCTACAAAATCTGTTTGGCATTCATGCTCTCTGTAAATGTCAAGGTAGATATCGAGTGCAGTCTCCATTTCCATAGAAGCAATGTTTCCATATTCTTTTGGCAAGCATTGTGCAGGCTTGTAGGCTAGATGTGTTGTACTGTATTTGCGTATATCAGAAGTGAAACTTAATTTGTCTTTACATGAAGGGCCAAATGTTTTAAAGCTTTTAAATTAAAATGCATAGTGCCTGCCATGCACAACTCAAAGTGGTAACCACTTCACTTCTTGTTGAATGCTCTGATTGGTGTTCATGTGGATTATATTTTAATATTAGGCTGGAAGCTTAATTATAAAGGATTATTAGCAGATCATGGGAGTATTGCAGTGAGATGGGGTCATGCAGAGTAGAATATTAACAGCTCTCTAATCTTTGACCACTTTCTCCATATCATTTTGGAATCATCATGCAAATAGAGCCACTCACAGAACTGCTCAGGACATTTTCTTCTTCTGCCTTTTACTCTCAGAGGCCTTTTGCTGGATCTCTTGAAGCAATCTGATTGTTTTGCTAATAGGCTTTTTGGGACAGGGACCACATGTTTCCTTCCTGCTTTTGCATCTTTCTAAACATACCTTTGGAGTCAGACAGATAATGACATGCTTTGTATGTGGAAGCCCTGTGGCAGTAAAGGTACTTCAGAGGATAGGAGATAAAATGTGTGAGGGACATTGAAGTCAAGATAAAATATGTGTGTATATAAAGTCAATCTGAAAATAGGTCATAATAAAATTGGAATAGAGTGTAGGTGTAGTAAAGGCAGTTAAGCTTTGCTTTGTTTGGTAGGAGTGATCAGAATAAAAGCAACACTATTTTTCTGTAAAAGGATGCAGTGAGGTTTTAAAATAGCACTTATGTTGGCTTTTGTCACATTAACTGTGGGAACTCTGGTGGAAATACATTTAGGTACTTGAAGACCATAAGTTCAGAGATAAGCTTGGCTGATACCGAGAACAGCTTGCCTGAGAGGTAAATTGCATGCAGAAACTAAACATGACAGCCAAAGATAAAACACTTATTATGATTAATACCAGAAGATGTAACAGGCTTTACTTACTGCAGCCCCAGGAAACCTCACTTTTACCAGATAATGTTTACAACTCCAATTGCACTCACAGGGCAGCCACATGCTTTTTTAGTAGATGGTCTCTTATCTGTGAAACTTCTCACCCATGTGAATTTTAACTTTTGCATTATTCATGTGAATGTTTTAGGAGATTTACAAGTCTGTAAGATTTTGTACACCTATTAAAAACATAAAACAGTCTGACAGCAAGACAAATTTTTAAAAACACTGTAGATGAGGAATGTGACAGTCTCCTTGTGGGCAGTTTACACTATGGAGATTGCTAAATGAACATTAGCTTATGTAGAAGGTAGCAAGTAAAGTTCACTCCAATATGTATATTGTCTTGTAAATACCTGCACAAGTGACCATACTGCATTCCTCATCTCCTATACGACAAATGATGAAGTATGAGTCCATTTGAATGCAGTAAAAAAAAATAAAAAAAAAAAAAATCAGCATAAAATATTTCCAGCCTTATTTTAGCATCTCTTTTAGTTCCTTTTAGGTAATTCTTAGATTTTTAGTTCCGCTTCTGAAATTTATTTTGCTTCAGTAAACGTGAGTAAGTCCTGGCTGAAAAATACTAATGCTATTTCTTTCAGCTCAGCAGAAACCCGAAATTTCTTTTTTCACTTTAAATTTTGTTCCATAACCCCATGATAATTAGTATCTATACTAGAGGATTAAGACTCCAATATAAACGAGTAGAACATTCCAATGAATATTTTCTTCAAATTTGTTTTTAAAGGTAGCAGATAAAAAGAGAATTTATATTTTTTTTTTTAATTATAGAATAAGTAATAAGCACTTATAAAACAGTATAAAGCAATATAAAAACAACAAACAACCCATGTGGAACATCAATAGAGGAAAGCAATTTCTATAATATTTGAAGTATTTTGAGGTACTAGGCCTATTTTGCAATAATAATTCTGAGTAGCAGTTGGAAAATAAGATTTAGTTTCCTAATGGCTATAGATTGGACCAGAATGGTATTCTGATAATGATAAACTTAGTTAAATAAATTAATGAGAGGACTCTCAAACTTTTTAATGGTGTTTTTACAGAATTATTTACCTATCAAAACCACAGCATACCTAAATATAAGCCAAGGAGAAGATCTCACCCTCTTCTTGCACCTACACACACAGAGACAAATAGAGTTTGTTGAAAGAGGGAGCAGCCGGGAACACATGCCCTCCTAAAAATGCTCCCAGAGCCAGGAATGTGCCCTCACTCAACCAGGAAGGCAGACTGACAGTGGTGAAGAGACATCAGCAAATTTAAGGAAAGCAGCTACAGCCCTTTCTGTGTGGCAAATGGAAGCAGAAAGCAAGTTGATAAGAATGATGCTGTCACACCAGGGCTGCTCTCAATCAACATAACCCATGCTTGAAAAACCAAGAGCAGCTGGATGATTGGAGGCTGGAGACGTCACCCCTCCACGCCTTCATCTCTCCAGCCCCCTGTGACCCCACACTGTCTGCAGGGCATCCTGCAAGTGGAACTTGCCTGCGACCTGGGTCAGACAGGGCTGATGTCCCCATTTCACTCCCAGGCCCTTGAGAGTGTGCAGGGGGGGCTGTTTTAGCAGGGTTTAGTATAGGAAAGCTGCATGTAAACTGACATCTTTCCTACTGGTCTCCAATGGTCTGTGTTATTCTCTGAAGAGGTTAACAACAGCTGATTTTTTTGGTTCTCTGACTAAAAGAAGCAATAAAAAGGAACTTAATCTCAGCTTGATTTAGAATAATTTTTCAATTTATTGAGGAAAAAGCAGTAAAATTTACTGGATTCAACAGTAACGGGAGAATTATTTCTCCTTGTTTTCTTCTGTTTAGGAGTGTCAACGTTAAACTCTTTTTAAGAAAACTAAAGAACCCTAAACAATGATGTAATTCTGAAACCAAAATCTGAAAACATAGTCATGCACTTATCTCCTTACTAGTCTTTCCCCAACTGAATGGTCCAAAACTTCCCAACAAATGCAACCCAAATTTATTGTGGTTCTAGTTCCACAGATTCATCTCCCATGTGATCCCAAAAAATTCTCTGTCTTATTTTTGTTTTCTGGTCAGTGAAATCCTGCATGATACAAAAATTAACTCAGCTCCAATATTGTTCTTTTATGACATTATTCATGTAGCAGCAATGGAGAAAAATCTCTTCAGTTGAACTCCAACATTATAATAGAACCAATACACTATCTCCAGAGAATAAATGACATTTGGATTTTATAAAAAAAATTGGATTTTATTTATCAGCTTAGAGAATTGATTAAATTTCAAAATCAAACTATTCCATATGGATAAAATAATATTGAACTTCTATCAATCATATAATTGTTTTTTGCATGTAAAGTCCTCAAATTTCTACATAAAAAGAAGGCAGCAACAGATAGCAAAATCCAAAGCAATGAGTCAAGAACTCCATACCTTTTTTCACTTGATGCTTTTCCAATTTTTTATTTTTAACACCTTTTAACCAGTTCTAGTCATCTATGAATATATCTAAGAAATTGTTTAGACTAGTAGCATTGATTTTTTTTTTTCCAAATAAAAAGCATTCGGGTTTTTTTCTCTCTTCCTTTAGAAATATGTCAGTTGGCAAAACCACCCTGTGTTCCATATGTTTATCCACTAGATTCAAAAGCATTTTCAGTGGGGAGGGTTCCTTAGCAAGATGCTAAACTTCTGGCCAAAATGGGCCATAAGATCCACTAATTAGACATGTAATACCATAACAGCCTCAAACTCCAGCTCTGTACATCTAACCTATAGACATGAGCCTCATTCCTTGCTTTCTCTTGAATTTTGTTCCTTGCAATGAGCAAAATTTCTGAGAATTCAGTCAGGCTGTGTCAGAGTCTTCATAAAATATAATGCTGTAAGGTTTATACAAAACATTTCTCCCCAAATAGAAACAACATAGTATATAATTTCCTGGCAGTAACTAAACTCCAAGATTTTTTTTTCTTAATTAAATTAGGCATTAAATCATTGCAGCAGATTTATTTTCCTGTTTGTATTTTTTATTAATTAAATCTGCACCATCTGCCTCTGTTTATCTGTTTCGCAATCCTTTCATCTAGAACTGTATGTTTATATTTTAAAAGCATATTAGCTTTCATGGTGGATTTTGTAACTGCAGAATGGTAGCTGCAAAGACAGTGGTCATAAAATGATAACCTAGAATGCTACAAAATAGCAGCACAGAAAAATAAGGGACAGAATCATATAACAGAATAAGTAATCAAAATAATGCTTCCTTAACAAGAAACCACTTCAACACAGCAGTATAACACGGAGAGACCTCTTCCATGAGCAGGGATGTGGGATTAATTTCTATATACTCACATTAATAATTCAGAATATAAACAGAAGACATTTCAGACCTGTCAATCTAACACATAAAACTCTCTTTTTACTAAAATTGTCAGACTACTCCCAAAATGGATATTAAATAGTTATGTATCCTGTAGTAGCATGCAAGTTACAAAAAGGCATAGGTGTGTATAATATTTACTCATGGACTTGAGCCTTCATCATTTGCTGCCAATTTAGTCATTATCTAAATTTTTTCCCTCTTAGGAAAAAAACCCTCTAAAAATGTCCTTCTGAAATTGCATAGTGCATCTCTAAGTATATGGATTCTTATATAGACTCCTTAGGGTGAGACTAATCTATCATATTGAATTTCAGGTGCTACCAGTCTCCCCCCCCTGAAGTTAAGCTCCCTTTGCTGCAATTAATGGAGACAGTCTTGTAATGATCTTTCAGTATGAAAGAAATATAAAGTATAATAACTATGAATATTGAATGGCTGAATAATAGAACTTTCTGTTCTGATTGCTATCATGGACAGTGATAAATTATGAATTTTTACATAGTTTTAATCTGTGATAAGTGATAGTGGAGTTTAGCAGAAGTTATCTTTTGCAAAACCATTTCTAGCAATATTTTTGGGCTTCTCTGGTAACCAATTTTTAATGAAGTTACACATATGCATGAGAGACTCATGCTAAGAATTTAAATAACTGTCATTTGATGCCACAGAATAAAGAAACAGTCCTTGTAATCTGCTAGAGGTTACAAGTGATTCCTATAAGTATAGGTCATAGATTTGATGGTAATAGATAAAGAAAAGGCTGAGAATGTAGGGAAATAGTTTCTCAGCCAGGACTGACTGACAAAAGGTATACAAACCCCCACATCTTCTCCTTCCACTTTTTATATAACTCAGTGAAATTAATTTTTAATTCAATTTAATTTGGAGGAGACTAAGGCATTTTAGTTTGTCTGTTTTAAAATCTAGAATGATAACAATTGTATGTAAGCACACATAACAGTAAAATTACCTATGAGTAACATTAACTTATCAGTCTGACTCTAACACTCCTCTCCAGGTCAGTTACAACTAGAAACACGTATTTCTTAGCTACAGGTGACACTTATTAATAATAGAAAGAGTCACACAGAATGAGCTTCTGGAGAAGCAGAATCTATTTTTCTGTAAAACCATTTTGGAGGAAAATTCCACTGAGCAAAGGCCATTCAGTGGGCAACGATCAGACTGACCAGTTCTCAGATCAGTGCACATTATCAGTAGGAAAATGACCTTGGTGTGTAACAAAGCCCAGTCTCCACACCAATTTGGAGAAAGAGGGAAATTTAAGGACTGTGCTCTGGCTCCTTATCAAGTTTAAATCTTTACCAGACAAGACTCCAGTGGAAATCCAAATCCACGGGTTCTGAAGGTTCACCATTTCTTCTAAATTACCATCAGACAGTTTAAGACAGGTCTAATTTCACTAAACAAGGGGAAGCCATCCTTTCAGTGTGCTGTTTCCATATGTCCTCAGCTCTGATGTACATACCACAGCCATTCTCCTGCTCTCTTGTGAAACTGTCCCACAGGTGCAGCTATGGCCCTGTTGCTCAGCAAGTTGGCCAACAAAATTCCTTCCTCCTCTAGTGCAAGGATCTTGTGCTCCTCTTGGCACAAGGGATGCTTGAATGCATACTTTTCGTTAGCTTGATTTGGCAGTCCACTCAGAACTGCCTTATTCTAAGTGTAAAGAAAAGCCAGACCTTCATACATTCAAGCTCTGTATCACCCGCCTAAAAATATCTTGAGCTCACTTCATGTCTTCCTGGGCAAATACATATGCAGGTTTTGTTTCTGTCTACCAGATGTATTCCTTCTTAAATGTGGAATCATTCTAATCTTATAAAAACTTGCCACTCTGCCTTCTAGGCCTTGCAAGACTTTGGTATTTATTTTCATCAGAAGAACCATAAGCCTGTCAGAAGCTTTTTGAAAAACTGGTCTTGCTGAGTAGGCAGAAGTGATTTATCAAATCTTAAAAGGACAGTCCTGAAACTGCATTTTTTTAACCTATTTGCAAAATCTGGCAAAATATATTAAGATCTCTTATTGTATAAGTTAATAATCAGTTCTTTCCTATTCAGTTGTACTTAAGAAACTCTGTTGATTTCACTAAAGATCTGTGGATGAATATGAGACAGTAATTTTACATTGTACAACAGACTATTCTTCTGCTAAAAATCTTGATTATTCATTGATTTTGGATGCCTACTATAATCTGCATTTTTATCATAGGCAAGAATAAACTGATACAAAACCTATGACTCAAAAACTCTTCAGATTTGAGGCCAGAAAAACCTAAATCTATCTCTGGATCAGATATTCTGTGATTCGAGCAGGAATTAATAATAAAAAGAAAACAGATATATTAGTTAATTAACCGGTTCTCAGCTATGCATGGGATGAATTCACTGTTTCAGCTTCAGCTTAAATGTATAAACCAGAAAAACATGAAAACATGAAAACACTAACAATCATATAATTTTGATTTACAGATGTTCAGGCTTCAGTTGGTGACAGAGCAACTCCATGGGACTTAACACAGCATGCGGTTCTATTTGCCCTCCTAGAAATGAAAACTCACGGTTTTGAGCTAAGCTAAAGTGTTCAGCCTGGGCAGAATCAGACCCTCATTGACTTCAGTGAGAGACTGGGAAGCCAAAAGAGTCTTGTTGTCTCCAATACCAAGCATAAATTAGACCTACTGCACATACACTTGGGGGGTAAATCTGAGGGTGTTGTTTGACAAGAAGCTCAGCATGACCCGGTAATGTGCACTTGCAGCCCAGATGGCCAACCGTGTCCTGAGGTTCATCAAAAGCAGCATGGCCAGAAGGGAGGGGATTCCACAATTTACTCCACCCTCATGAGAACACACCTCAAGTGGTGCATTCAGCTGATCTTTAAGATCCTTTCCAACCCAAGCCATTCTACTAATTCTATGATACACCCCCAAATTAGCATATGAACACATGGGCATGCAAATCATAGTACGCGGGAGGTGGAGACTGAGTTCACTGCAAATCAGCTTGCTGTACAAACGCAGGACCCAGCACCTCCAGGACTCTCCAGAACAATACTGCTTGGATACCTAGAGATATAAGACTGTGGAATTCAGAACTCCCACACAAGTGCACAGGAATGCACAGTAGCTGCAGCATGTCTGACAGAGCACTTGTGCACTGAAAATCGATCGTGGAGCACTGCAGGGCCTCACTGTAGGTCACTGTGGCCTCCTGTCTCAAAGGAGAACTGCTTCCAAGACAAGTAGGTATTTCTAAATTATTTCTAGGATTATTAAAGCATGCACTCCATACCAGATGTGAGCTCTGTGGTGGCAGCTAAACTCTGCAAGTCTACTGGAGTGCATTAGAAGAGTGGGAAGCTCTATGACCACAGGAGGAATGTGGAGCTTGCCCATTTCTGCTCAATTTCAAACAGCACGTCTGTGAGTGTTTAGGAGACAGACATTTAGCTGTACATTTCTCTCTCCTCCCTTCACCCTCCCCCTCATCTTTATTATAGTGAAGTGTTTCATGCATTCAGCACAACATCTCCTTTAACAAAATTCTCCCTTATGCCTCAGAACCACTCACAACCTGGCACTTGGGGAAAATTTTTGGCTATTTTACCATATGCATCATGTCTTAAAATAAATCTATGAGCTTTTTGACTACAAAGATAAAAAGGTCATCCTTCCTCTGCATAGCCTTTTGTTCGTATTTGAAAAAGAGTTGCTGTGAAATACTGCTGTGTTAAGTCTGTTGTGAAATGTCTGTAAACGTAAAAGATCAACTGATTCAGCCCTACCAATCAATTTCATTTTACTGGCAACAAATTTCCTTACAATGCAGCTGAGAGCCGAGCTAAATAAGCTATATTGCTTTTAATGAGGTAATGCACAACTTCTCTCTCATTTCTAAGTGTTTTTAACAATTCCTTTCTTAACATGAATGAACTTATTTCTGGGCATAGATTTTTCATTACTTCATAATTTACATATCTATTTAAATGCTGTAGTAGGGAGTGGTAACAGTATCTTTGTGTCAACTTCTCATTTTTTGCTGATTTTACTCTGAGAGTCTGGCTAACTTCACAAAGTATCCAGATAAGGCAAATTGCTCATGTCATGCAAACTGTCTCACAGAAACAAGTTCTGCCAATGCCTTTAGTGTATTTGTGCCAGTAAAATGTGTAATGCTTAGAATTTATTATTTAAATCTGAATACACTATTAAAAAAATCCAGTCAATAAAGAACACAAACAAATTATCAAGTTTCAGTTTGTGTTGTAAAAAGTTAGTTAATTCTATTTGTGCTAGAAGTAGCTGATATATCAAATTTATAGAAGCAACCTGACTTTTTCTAGACAAACTAATCAAGTAAGCATGTAAACAAAAATCAAGATTTTCCTGGATGTTAAAAAAGCAGAGCGTCATGGGGCACTCTAGAAATTATTTAGGAAGGATGCTCCCTTTAATCCCTTTCAAAACCAAGCCTTTCTAAATAAAAGCTACATGGGCAGTTGAATGAATTATGGCCTTTGTCAAACACTGCACTACCAGGTCACAGCCACCCATGAATCAAACAGGTTTGGTAAAATCTGTAAATGAGTATTTCAGTCTCCTCAGAAAAAAAAAGACTGGTATGGGATAGGGGTTTATAATCAGAACATGGCTTTTAGGGAACAAGACACAAGAAGTCTAAATGACCTGTGCTTTGAAAGTGGAAACTGTGAATGACAACAGTAATGACAAGCAATATCATAAACAGACTAAAAAAATCAGGAGTCCAATTCTACACTGCTTTGCATAATTTCCTAGTCATAAACATCCCTACAAAGCCAGTATGAAATGTAGACAGGTTTAGACAGGTTTTTACACTGAGCTTTCATGCTAAAGGATGGAAAAACAGCTTAGATTTATATTTACATTTGGTTTGGCTGTTCTCATATTTGAACAATACATGTACTGTTATCTACATGCATGATTGCCATATATAAGAATCCTATATATCGCTACACAAGATTTGAATATATATATGTTTTAAATATGTATTTAGCTACATACACAGATCCCTCTTCTTTGATGCTGAAAACTGAAGCTATAAAAAAATCTCTTTTATATAAATAATAGAAGAGCAACTTGAGTAACTGGCTTCAGTCTGTATCTACTGGATAATTTCCAGGTGTTTGCTTCTAGTTTTAAGACATGCTTGCATATTATTACCAGTGACAGTAAAGCACACATTTGCAAGTAGTGCTCTAATCTCACAGCCAACTCCAATAATCTTGCTCTGTGAAAGCCTTCTGGATGACATTGTTCCAATAGGTATGCAAAATATAAGAGCTGTATATACATGGCAAAAATTACAGAAGCATAATTTAGGTAGAGTAAAAGGAAAAGGGTAATTAGTCAATAGTATACAAATCTTTGCTAGATGCTCCCACTGGTAAAAATAGTTTTTTGCTGCAAAAAGCCTATTCTCTAAGCCTTTGTTTTCATGGGGAACTCATTCTGCAAGAATTCAGTGCAATTTTCCCATGCTGTCAGTAATACATACACAGTTCCTGTGTAGGTAGGTCTCTGCAGCACTGTTTTGAAAGTGGGATAATCCCTCCTACCTGGAACTAATTTTATCATTATGTGTGCATGTGGGGAAGCTAACATGGCATAGCTGATACTTCATACGTTCACAGTTTACCTAACTATGTAGTAACTTCCCTATGTGTAGAGAAACTGTAATACCACGGAAGAAGACATAGGAAAGATTTTCTATTTTAATTTAGTTCCTATTTTCCTGTACTAACCTATAGGCTTCGACCTCTTCGGTTTTACATGTTTTACTCACACAATTTCCATGCTCTTTGTTAGCCAGCAATATATCTTCTTTTTATTAACCAAATAAATTACAAAACTCCAATCCAAGACAGAATTTGCCATCATTGCTGTTCTGCAAGTATCTGAGTTCATATTGAGATCTATGGTCTAGCATAAATACAACCTGATGCATAATGTATTGTCATGATCTAGTCTTTTATATTACACTCTAATTAGTGATCTAGTCCACTACATTATAAAAACCTCTCATACTGGAATCTGTCAAATAATAAACAGAAAATACCTGTGAATAATTGGGCAGGTTCATTCTGTCAAGAACCATGTTACATATTTGAAAACAGATGACTAGTGTTTATTTACAGTACCCGGAAAGCTCTCTTGTCATTAATCTCAAGGAACATGCACAATCAGAAAGTGGTAGGGCACAACGCAGTACAGTTAACTAATGCACAGCAGAAACACTACATAGACTTCCAGGAATCATTCAAATACCCTTATCCAAACTGTTTGATTAATATTGTTGAGAGCATTAAGGCTAGTTTGTCAGTGACAGTTTGTCAGTGACTGATGCACCAGTGGAAAATAGAAGCCCAACACAAATACTTAGCATGTTTTCATACTCTGCTATCATAAAACAAGTGTTTAAAGGTCTATCCAAAAAATCACCAGCAAAGGTGATCCACCACATCCTGT